>CM053622.1:223451469-223468254 GCA_028646595.1 Phalanger gymnotis | reverse complement strand
CAGGAACGTGAGGCCAGTGAAAATGATTTGGCTAAATACTATCTTGTTTTTCTGTGGCCTCCTGGTTGCTCTTGTGAGATGGGCTTTCTGGGCCTGGAGTCTTTTTGTCAAGATGTTGGAATGGGGAGGCTGGTTCAAGGTTCTGCTGTGGTGGGGCCTAAATAAATTTCTTGTTGTTTTCTCCTTAGAGAATCTCTCAAACCTTGCGATTTCGGACCATTCAAACATATACATGATTATATTTGAGATCATAAATTCGGCCTTCCTACTACACCAACTGAGTGTGTATGTTATTCCCTCTTCAGGTCAAATCTGATGAGAGCAAGATTCGCTCATTCTCCCTCACCTACTCCCTCTTCCCCTCCTATGGAACTGCTTTTCCTTGCCACTTTTATGTGAGATAATTTACCGTACGCTATCTCTCCTTTTCTCCCTCTCTCAACATATTCCTCTCTCCTCCCTTAATATGATTTAATATTTTTAGGTATCATCCCTTCATATTCAACTCATGCTGTGCCCTCTGTGTATATGCACACATATATATGTATATATATATACATATACATGTATATATATATACACACATATATATGTGTCTGTGTACATATATGTGTGTATATATGTGTGTGTATACATATGTGTGTATACATATGTGTGTATGCATGTATGTATGTTTGTATGTATATTCCTTTTAGCTACCCTAATAATGAGGTCTCATGAACTACACACATCATCTTTCCATGTAGGAATGTGAACAAAACAGTTCAACTTCAGTAAATCCCTTACGATTTCTCTTTCTTGTTTACCTTTTCATGCTTCTCTTGATTCTTTTGTTGGAAAGTTAAATTGTCTATTCAGCTCTGGTCTTTTCACTGAGAAAGCTTGAAAGTCCTCTATTTTATTGAAAATCCATATTTTGCCTTGGAGAATGATACTCAGTTTTGCTGGGTAGGTGATTCTTGGTTTTAATCCCAGCTCCATTGATATCCAGAATATCATTCCAAGCCCTTCAATCCCTTGACGTAGAAAATGCTAGATCTTGTGTTATCCTGATTGTGTTTCCACAATACTCGAATTGTTTCTTTCTGGATGCTTGCAGTATTTTCTCCTTGATCTGGGAGCTCTGGAATTTGGCAACGATATTCCTAGGAGGTTTTTTTTTGGGGGGGGGATCTTTTTCAGGAGACAATAGGTGGATTCTTTCAATTTCTATTTTACTCTCTGGCTCTAGAATATCAAGGCAGTTCTCTTTGATAATTTCTTGAAAGATGATATCTAGGCTCTTTTTTTTTTTGATCATGGCTTTCAGGTAGTCCAATAATTTTTAAATTATCTCTCCTGGATCTATTTTCCAGGTCAGTGGTTTTTCCAATGAGATATTTCACATTGTCTTTCAGTTTTTTATTCCTTTGGTTCTGTTTTATAATATCTTGATTTTTCATAGCTTTCATTTGCTTCAATCTAATTTTTAATGTAGCATTTTCTTCAGTGGTCTTTTGGACCTCTTTTTCCATTTGGCTAATTCTGCCTTTCAAAGTATTCTTCTCCTCATTGGCTTTTTGGAGCTCTTTTGCCATTTGAGTTGGTCTATTTGTTAAGGTGTTATTTTCTTCAGTATTTTTTGGTTCTCCTTTAGCAAGTTATTGACTTGTTTTTCATAATTTTCTTGAACTACTCTCATTTCTCTTCCCAATCAATTTTTCCTCTACTTCTCTTACTTGCTTTTCCAAATCCTTTTTGAGCTCTTCCATGGCCTGAGACCAGTTCGGATTTTTCTTGGATGCTTTTGATGTAGCCTCTTTGACTTTGTTGACATCTTTGGGTTGTATGCTTTGGTCTTCTTTGTCACCATAAAAAAATTCCAAAGTCTGAGTCTGGATCTGAGAGTGTTTTCTCTGCCTGTTCTTGTTCCCAGCCAACTACTTGACCCTTGAGCTTTTTGTAAATGTATGACTGCTTGTAGAGTAGAAAGTACTTTGTCCCAGGCTTTAGGGGCCTTTTGCTGCTGTTTTCAGAGCTATGTCTACACAGCAAACTCTGCCACACCAGCGCTCCTCCTCACCCAAGAACTGCCAACCCAGACTGCAACTCAGATCCAAGCAGGCTCAGCACTGTCACTCTGATCTGCTGCTTAATTGCTCCCACCTGTTGGGCCTGGGGCCGGAAGCAACTGCAGCTGGAAGCAGCCCGAGAACTGTACCACTTCCATGCCCCCATGACTGGGGCCGACCACACACTCCTTTTTTCTCTGTCCTAGCAGTTCTACCCACTAACCTTCTCTGTTGTCTTTCATGTTTGTGGGTTGAGAAGTCTGGTAACTGCCACAGCTCAATAATTCAAGGCCCTGTTGCCTGTTCCACCTGGATCCTGGTCTGATTGGTCCTGGTGGCCAGTGCCAGTGGCCCACACTGCTCAACTCCCCTTCCAGCTCCATGTGATAGACCCTTCCCTGCAACCATCCAGGCTTTCCTGGCCTGAAGCCCTGATTCCCTCTGTTATTTCATGGATTCTGCATCTCTAGAATTTGTTCAGAGCCATTTTTATCAGTGTTTGGAGTGACCTGGGGGGGAGCTCACACAAGTCCCTGCTTTGTAGCCACTATCTTGGCTCTGCACTCCCTGATTGTGGAATTACACACCAAGTTTTGGTACATGAATGTAATGTTTGACTTTCTGAGGTAACTTTTGTGCCTTCTCTAAAGCATCAAAATGAAGAACAAATATGTCTGTATAAATGTGAAAAGCTAGATTTTTTTTTAAATCTTATTCATGTACCTTTGTAAGACATAAGTTTCTGTAGAGGATATTGGGCCATGTACTCTGAGGAATGCTTATTTTATTATGGGTAACTGAAATACTTAAATAAAAGCAATGAATATCCTCAAAAGTATGTTTAATAATGGAGGCAACAAAATAAAAACAATATTGCTTACTCTTAATAACAAATGTAAATCCAGTTCTGAAAACACTAATACTTCCACATTGTTCTATGAACAGATATCTCTAAATGTTCACGACAGCTTCATTAATTAAGAAAAATGTTTTATTTAAGATTTACAAGCACTTTTGGTACATTCTCATTTAATGCTCACAACCACCCTGTGAGATAAGCACTAAAGTTGTTATTATCTTCATTTTACTGATAGGGAAATCAAGGCTGAGGTTAAATGACTTGATTAAAGTCACACAGCTAATCAATTTCTAAGGTGGTATTCTAACCTGTGTTCTAGGTTCCAGATAAATTACTTTATCTACAATACCATTTGTATCTCATTTAAAAGAAAAAAAAAGTTTTACATTCACAATGAAGTTATATTATTAAGATTAACAAGTATTATGTTATGACAAAATGAAAATTATTCTCACCTTGAACAACAAAAATACAGTGCTAAAACACTATGGCTTGGAGAGATGAGATGAAAAAGAATACAGTCATCATAGTTTACATTATAATGCATGTTGCTTGTGGAGTATATTACTGAAGCTACCAATCATGGGTTTTTGTTTGTTTTTTGTTTGTTTGTTTCTTTCCTGGGAAGTAGGCTGAAAGTGATTGAGAAATCATAGGAAAAGCATCAGCCTATAAATCTGAAATGTATTTCTCCTGTCCACATTTACTTTACAAAAAAAGATTTGATGTGCCTTAGGAGGGGAAAAGAGTATGTATATGCATATGTATGAGATGGTGTAAATGAAAAGGTTTCAAAGAGAACAGAGTACAATTTCTCTTAATTCTTACAGTAGAAAAAAACAAAATGGAAAATAAATTCTATATATGTTTTCTTTACTCCTGCTCTTTGAGGGGAGAAGCAGTATGTTGCAGTGGATAAAACTTTGCATTTGGAGGAAGGAGGAACAAGGTTCATATGCTACATCATTATGTCTGTGACCCTTAGAAAGTTACTAATTTCGTACCTCCACTAGCTAACTGTAAATTGAGGGTCTGGGATGCAATATCATCTAATGTCTCTCTCAATTCTGAATCTATGGTTCTATATGGGCATGGATTATGTCTGACATTCCATTGCATCCTAACAATAGCCATACTATAGAATCACTCACAATCAGTTTTATCATCCAGATAATTATCCACATTTTCTTGAATCAGATTGCTTGCATCAGTTTCCTCTGAGCTCCAATAGAAAATCTAATGATGCTGCCAAATAGTCACACTATGTTAGCTCATGTAAGAGATTTCAGGGATAACTATTAGAAACCACCTCCAAGGCCTTTCTTCCAAATCCTATACCTTCTTTCAAGATACCTTCCATTTCATCAATATTGATTTTAAATTCTCCTGAATACTTTTATTGCTCTTCTCAGTTTTAGGAAAGCTTCAGACAAGAGCCAAGATCGGTACAATGAAGGATAAGGAGGCTGAGTATGCAAAAAAATGCTTTTACTGGGTAAAACAAGGCAGAACATTTAAGTAGTGCACAAAATATACAATTAAAAGCACCCCCTATAGTCTTATTTCCCTGCAAAGTCATATTCTTGAAAGACTCTCCCAGCAGCCTGAGAATTTAGCCAGTAGTATGTAGAAATACATACATACATACAATATACATAAGCATATATGTATATATGCACACATATACACATGTGTGTATATATGCATGCACACATGCATGTGTATGTGTGTGTAAATTTAATTATATATGCATCTTTTTCATTAAGACTAGGAAATTAAATTTTTAACTGAATTACTAATAAACCTATGACTCAGTTTTAGCATGCAAAGACAATACAACAAAATATTAAGCGTATTCATAGTAGAAGAGTTTAGTTAGCCTATGTCCCTTTAAGTATAGTTAATGCATATGTGTGTATATGCACATACATACCTACATACCTACCTACTTACCTACCTTCATACATACATACATACACACATACCACATGCATATACACTCCTTTCTTGGGAGGACCCTTACTATCAGATGATTTATAATTCCTCCTTCCCCTCTCCAAGGTAATCTCTCCAAGAAAGTCTGCTTAATGTTACATTAATGGACTTTTCTCCTACCATGAGTAGCCTTAATATTTTGTTACTGTCGCTGTTGTTGTACTGGTTTTTTTTTGTGTACTGAAATGAAGAGTCACAGCTTCAATAATGAAATGTCACTTCTTGGTTTTAATGAAAAAAAAAAGGTTTATTTTATTTTCCCAACTTACTAATGATTTCATCCCTTAATCCCCAATTCCCCTTCCTCAAATTTGTTTAATATGCTTTTCTCTGGACAACTTAGGCTACAATTTAAACTCTAAAGAAGGCAGTTACTTTTATTCAACTGTGATACAAAGACAGTCTTGAATTTAAAGTCTGAAAGCTGTAGACTCTATGTAATTAATAATTAAAGAAGCTATATACACAACTGTTGGTTTCTAAGTTCAGCAGGGGAATTTTAGTCTAGGGAAACTTTTGCACTTATATATAAAGCAAATCTTTAATCAAGGCTTCGAAAAATTCCTCAGAAAATAGTGATTCTGAGATAGAAAGATACATAGACACGTTTAACAGCATTCAAAATTCAAAAAATAAATGTAGCCATCTGCCTTCAATAGCAATGTAGTCACGATGAAAGAGTTATCTGTAAGCTACACAGTCTACTTGTCTTTTGAATATGTGTAATTTCTACCCCATAAGCTCCTTAAGGAAAGATAGTATAGCTACTTTTTTTCTTAAGTTGGCACCTAGTAATAAGGTCATGCACACAGTAGAAATAGAAGCCATTTATTACTGATAATGATCATATGAGTGACATGCGTATACTCTGTCTACTCAATTATACTGATAAACCCAGTTAGGACAGGGACTATTAAAATATTAGGCAATACCTGTAAAACCCCAACTATTTGTTAACAAGTAGATCTATAACCAGCACTTATATAAATTTTTAAGGTAGGCAAAACACTTTACAATGGTTATGTCATTTGATCCCCACCTTTCCTCTGAAGGTAGGTACTATTATGATCTTTATTTTATAGATGAGGAAACTGATATCAAGAGAAGCAATGTCACATAGTAAATAAGCTGCCAAGCTGAGACTTGAACACAGATCCTCTTGGTTCTACCGTACCAGACTAGATTCTGTAGTATTCTCCAGCCCTTTCTATCTCCCCTCACCTACTGTCCTTTGCAATGTACTCCATTATTTCAACCCCTAAGAATTCCTATTTCTCTTCAAAACCCAGGTCAAGAAATTTCTTCTACATTATACCTCAGATGATATTCTAAACTGCTAATGTTCTTCTGCAAATGATTTTGTTTTTACTCTGTATATATTTTATAGGTTGTTTTACATGTTACAATGTAAGTACCCTGAAGTCAAAGCCAGTTTAATTTCTTTTTTTCTTTGTTTCCCTAGCTACCTAGCGCAGTAAATCTTTTACTAATGCTTGTTCATTAGTTGATCCTCTTTCTCCACAATATCTATTACGGTACTTTGAAAATCGTAGGCCAAGTAATTTAGTGCATGTCATAGAGCATGTATGCTAACCAGATTGCAGGAAATATTTGCTACTTATCATAAAAAGAGCACTGACTGTTAGTCATTTTTTAGTTATTGCTGTTGTTGAGTTTTTGCTTGATATTAACCAAAGTACTTGTAATTGTATCTGAAATTCAGCTGGTGATCCCCAATTATAGTCAGCCTGTAGGCAGGATAGATGAACCCCTAAATGATTAAATGACCTGCTGAAATGATTCCCTTCCACCCTGCTTCTGGACCCCAAATAAACCACCAGTAACCTATTTTGGATACATGATATCCCACCATTAGAAATGGGTAATTTTAGATTAAATAATTGCCTCCTTTGGAAATATAAAAGCACTAATAGTCATGAGATATTATGCCCTGAATATTAGCAAGATTTGTGAATTGGTTTGTGATCTCTATGAATAGTCAGAACAATAAGACAATAAATATGTCTTGATAGGGAATTTTAAGAGAAAGATTCAAATAAAGAATAAATTCATATATAAAATGAGTTCTTGCCACTAGATATTAAACTCATGCCAGAAGATTTTTAGATCAAGGACAGTAAGTAATGGATTAGAATAAATAAGCTGTGATCTCATTTTCAACGCTCAGATTTTATGATCCTCTGATACTAAGGGTACCTCTTGGGGATCTTTGGTTTGGATATGGCCCTAAAGTGTTGGGGTCTGTTCATCTGGGGAAGATGATACTCCATGAAGATACTGAGTGCCTAGAAGAAAGAAGATTTTTGCTATTCACTTGCTCATTTGGTGTTGGAAATCAAAACAACCCAAATAACTATCCTAAAAGTAAATAAATGAGAAAATCAAATAGGGCATAAAATCTTACCAAAATGTGTTAGTATTTCATACATTTCATAGATTTAGAAATGGAAGGGCCCGGAGAGGCCATCTAATCCAATCCTCTCATCTTATTCATGTTAACTTCTGCTAAAGTTTCAAATTTATTTTACTACTCATATTCAGTTCAATAGTTAGACAAACCTTAGGACATAATCATAATTTTTAATTCTCTTCCCTATTTATCTTTATTTTCATCAATACTTTTGTGTGTGTGTATGTGTATAACAGTGATTTGCTGATACACCATATTTTTAACCCCACGCTCAACCTTAGTAAAGAGAGAAGAACAGGTAAGCAAAACCAACTAATGCAACATTAATGTCTGACAGAATAGGCAATATTTCACACCATAGTCTCCTGTTTGTACTGAGAGGAGGAAGATATACTTCATCTTCTGATCTCTAACAAGATCATTCTTTACAATTGATCTGGGTTACTCAGTGACTTTTAATATTTTACATATATATACATATATATATATAATATATACATTTGAAGTCATTATGCAGCTATGGTATAGGGGACAGAGAGCTAGCCTAGGAGTAAGGAAGACCTAATCCCACCTCTGACATTTAATAGCTGTATGACCCTTGATAAGTCATATGACCTCTTAATACCCCTAGGATTCTCTGAGACTGTAATTTTTGGTGATGATCTGGTTTGGCATTGGGGGTTTCTTCAGTGATGTCTTTTTACAATTTCCCGAAGGCAATCCAATCTACTCTTCTCCTAGTTAGTTGTTGAACTAACTTGTTGTCCAAAGGTGCTACCTATTTGTAGATATAGATATATACACATACACACATATATATATACACACATATGTATATATTTATAAATATATACGCACCTATAAGATATACATATATACATATAAATTTTCTGTGTATGTGTATATTTGTACATATATGTATATATATACACAAACCTATATGTATTTTTATATATATATTTATATGTTTTTCCAAATGCACGGCATAATCTGGGTACTACTCATTCTTCATCTACTTGGTCTTTCATATATAGACTGTCAGGCCAAACTCCTTGGAGTAATAACATATCTCTTCTAGGTGGCTTTGCAATATTCTGGAACTTTACACAAGCAGAATAGTAATGTTCAAACACGAGTATCTGGAGAATTTCATTATCCATAGGAAATCCCTCTTTTCTACTTGGAACTGCTGGACCTCTTATCACAGTAGTGAATATTTGGGTATGTACGGGGGGGGGTGGTGGTGGTGGTGTATTTCTCCCTGTTCTACATCTTGCGTTTTATATGTATGTACATATATATAATATATATATATATGTATGTATGTATATACGTATACATATATGTGTGTGTGTGTGCGTGTGACCAAAAGATTATTGATAAATTTCATTTCTATTGATATATCTCTTAAGGACTCTTGAATGATTTATATGTATGTATGGGAGATACCTTGTTGGAACATTGCCCTTAAAGTGCTGCTTGGCTCTATTAAATTAAATGATTTTATAATCAACAAATGATAAGCACTGTGAGATTTTATGTTCTTTACTTCTTATAGGCACTGTCGAGCAGGTAAAAATATGGTCCATTGTTGAATATCATTTGTAAAAACCTCCTTGTTCCCTAGTTATAAGGATGTCTATGGCAGATGCATAGATGATTATCATGAATATTTTTGTTTAAATAAGGAAGTAAACACATAATTCTTTAATGTTCTGTCAGTTACATTATTTTGTTGGTATTAATAACATCTGAGTATTTTTCCATGCTTTCAATGCCTTCCTCTTTTTCAGCTACCTTGTGGATCTATCCTTTAGTCCCTTTATAATTGTGCCATTTCCAGCAGAGATTTCTTCACTGTATGTTTGTTCATATCTGACTGCTTTCCCCCTCTTTTTTTCTGATTAGTTCCATTTCTACCTATCCTATAATCACATCAGAAACTGTCATGGTAAAATCCAAGTAGCTTCACTTAATACAGTGTGGATGGTAAAGCAATTTATTGTATAAGTCATTATGGATCCTTTTATTTTCATTTTCCTTTCTTATCCTCCATTCATTTTCATATTTAACTGACCCCAGTATTACTTTACTTAGTTGTACCTTTTATCAATCTGTCTAAATTAAATTTACTTTCCACTGATTCTCTCTGCTTTAAAAAGTGGTTCTACTCACAATCATTCTGTAGTAGTTTTGTGTGGTAATTATAAAGTACTCACTCTACTCACATCTTTCTTTCTAAAACAAATTTATGAACCAGTTCATGTTCTAAAGTTGTGTTACCCTTGGCCACCATTTCTCTCTGTTTGACCAGTAAGTCATGTTTTCTGACTAAGGTTGTTTCACGTCCTTATCTCATGAAAATTTATTTACATAAGTTCAAATTCTGTATAAAATTATTGTAATTGATTTTATATAATTTCTATTGCTATCCACTTTTAATTATTAATTACATGTTTAAATAATTTCAGATTGGATTGTTTCCATTGTATGACAAACTTTTTTTCTCATTATCCTTCTTTCTCCTGGCTGTTTATTAAGTTTAATCTTTGCTTTACAAAACTGGTAGTCTGTACACTGAAAAGAGATCCAGGGATGACTCCCACATCAGAAATGACTTTATTCCTGTCTATTAAAATACTTTTACAATATTTTCTCTTTAATTTTGGCATGTCCTCAGCTAATTTATTCCTTTATCAACAAAGCATTAGTGATATAATGACAAAAGGCTTTTGTGTACACTGAAAATTTTCATGGTTGTTTGGAGGTGAATATGGGAGAGTTATAGTAATTTACTGTGTACTCTGCTATCTTGGCTCCTGGAATTTGGGCATCAAGTTTTTCATCAACAAAATAAACAAATGGACTAGAAGGCCATTAAGGTCTCTTTCATCTCTAGATATGATCTTGAAACATTCCTCATAAAAATATTAAGTGTAAAACAAAGCATTTCTATTACTCATCTTTAATATAATTCTATAAATCTTAGTAACAATCATAAGATTGTTTGATTGATTAAAACCTTTGGTTACTTTCATTCCTATTTGACCCATGTTTTTTGCTATATTTCTTCCCATCCTCATCTATTCCTCTTTTAACAGCTAAGTCACTTGGTGTTAAAATACATGTGGATTTAATTTGTAAGGTCTACCTGACATATTCACTGAATTTTTCTATGTTTCCATCTTTGCAATTAATATTTAGTGCATAGGCATTGATTATTTTCAATGAGATTACTGGTTCATATTTTTAAAAAGTAAATCCTAAATTATTATGTTTAATATTTTTGCATTAGCTTGGTAGAGAAAATATTTTCCTAGATAAATAAGCAAATATTTTTCTGTTGTTTATAATTTTTATTTGTAATACACTGTAAAACTACATATAATTATATAATTATAGATAATTGATCTTTTAAAAATAACTATGTAATTTTCTAGTAATTTTTATTGAATAATGATTTAATTCCCCAATATTTTCAAAGAACATGTTTACTAAACACAAATTCATGTAAATATATGCAAATAGATTTATTTGTGTGTTACTGAAATAATCCCTTCTACCCAATCTAACCTTCCAGATTTTGCCTCAGCTCCAGGCTCACCTTGGAACTTACTTGAGCTCCTGAGGCCTTCTCAACTTGGAACACCCTTTACTCATCATAGCCCCTGTCTTCATTGGTGAGTTTCTCTTGAGGACTGCATTTTGGGTAGGGGCTAAGGCTGGTCAATAATTATTCTCCTCTTGGCTCTACTTATGACTTTGTTGAACTTGTTTGATACCATTCTCCACCTCCTTTAAACCCCACCTGTCAAGATTGACTGGATTGTTTTGTTATAGAGGCCTTGCATTGTTGGTCTCGATAGTTTGATGCTTATATATTTCATACTTTTTTATTATTGTCAAGGGCATTTTTTTTCAAATGATTTCCCTTGATTCTTTTTGATGCTGTGCAGAAATACATATTATTTTGTGGGTTAATCTTATAGGCTGTTATTTCAACAAAGTTTTTGCTACTGCAATTCATTGTTTGTTAACCATTTTGACATTACTAGATATGCAAAATGCATCACCTACAAAAGTGGTTATTTAAAATTCCTTGTTGCCAACAATTATTATTTTAGTTTATTTTTTGTCTTTTGATTGTTACTAAGATTTATAAAACTGTATTAAAGGAGTAATAGGAATGCTCTGTTTTATACTTAATTTTTTTGAGGAATATTTCAGGATCATATCTAGAAATGAAAGAAATATTAGTGGCCCTCTAGCCTATATTGCTTATTTTGTTGATGAAAAACTTGAGGCCCAACATCCAGGAAGCAAGATAGTGGAATAAGCAGTAAATTGTTGTAACTCTCCCATATTTACCTCCAAACAACCATAAAATAGCACCCCAAACATATTCTGCAACAGCAGAAAAAGCAAGAAGACAGGGTGAAACAATCTTTTAGCCCAAGGAACTTGGATGATCAGCAATAAAGGTCCATCTCATTCATGTAAAAGGGGAACACATTCCAGAACAGGAGGCATCCCAGCAATCCAGCAGCAAGCCCCACTGCAGAAAACCAGTGGGAGACCTTGAGCTCCAGTGTAGTAGAGAAGGCAAATGCCAACACCAGCACCCACCATTTTCTTTAGCATAGCCAAGAGAACCAGCAGACTCCAGCTCTGAAAATCACCATGTGCTTCAGTGTAGCCTCTGGGAAATGCAGAAACATCCCCCAACCCAAGCCTCGGCACACAACAGACACCACCACTAGGACACCAGCTCAACATTAGGTAAGCCGCCAGACCCCATGGCCTCTAGTAGTACTAGGAACCCCTCAACCCCAGCCGCTCAGCACCAGACACAAGGGTCACCTGGGGGCCTCAGGGCAACAGCAGTGCAGCACCAGGAAAACAACCAGGGTCTGCAGCTACTGGCATAACGAAGCCTGAGGCAGTGCGCTTTCCACTCTGGGTGCAGATCTCAAATTTAAAAAAAAAAAATGAAAAAAGTCAAAAAAAAAAGAAAGAGCAAAAAACAATGAAAAAAAGAATATGACCACAGAAAGATATTATGGTGACAGACAATACCAAGACAAAAATTTGGAGGAGAACAACAAAGTCAAAACACCTATGGGCAAAATCCCAAAGAAAAATAGGAAGTGGTCTCAAGTGTAGAAAGAACTCATGGAAAATCTCAAAAAGGAGCTAAAAATCATATAAGGAAGATAGAATAAAAATGGGAAAAGAAATGAGAGCGATGCAAGAGAATTGTGAAGATGGAGTCAACAGCTTGGAAAAAGAAAACAACTGCTTAAAAAGTAGAATTGGCCAAATGGAAAAGAAGATACAAAAATCCACCAAAGAAAACATCTCCTTAAAAAGTATAATTGGCCAAACAGAAAAGAAAGTATAAAAGTTAACTGAGGAAAACAACTTCTTTAAAATTAAAATGGGAAAAGTGGAAAATAAGTGATTTTAGAGACTTCATGAATCAATCAAATTCAAAAGAATGAAAAAAAATGAAAGAAAATGTGAAATACCTCATTGGAAAAACAACTGACCTAGAAAATAGATCCAGGAGAGATAACAGCAGAGTCATTGGACTACCTGAAAGTCATCATCAAAAAGGGGACATAGCATCTTTCAAGAAATTATCAAGAGAAATTGCACTGATATCCTGGAGCCAGAGGGCAAAATAGGCATTGAAAACTGATCACCTCAGGAAAGAGTTCCCAAAATAAAAACTCCAAGGAACATTAGAGCCAAAATTCAGAATTATCAGGTCAAGTCAAAAGTACTACAAGTGGCCAGAAAGACACAATTCAAATACTGGGGAGCCACAATCAGGATTACACAGGACTCAGCAGCTACAATATTAAAAGATCAGAAGTCATGGAAAATGATATTCCCAAAGGCAAAGGAGCTAGGAATACAACCAAGAATCACTTACCCAGGGAAATTAAGCATAACACATCAAGGAGGAAAAATGGTCATTCAATGAAATAGAAGGGCTTCAAGCTTTCATAAGGAAGAGGCCACAATTAAACCAAAAATTTGATCTCTAATATCAAGACCCAAGAGAAGCATAAACAGTTAAAAAAAGAAAAGAAAATTTAAGGGATTCAATAGAGCTAAACTGGTTGCATCCCTTTATGGAAAGAAAAACTATCACTAATAGTACCATTAGAAGCAATATACAAAGATAGAAGGTATGAGTATAATATGAATTTGAGAAAATACCATATTTTAAAGAATTAAGGGATTAGGAAGAGGAGTACAAAGGGTGCAGAAAGAAGCAAGAGGTCGAATGGGGTAAATTATTTTACATGAAGAGGCACAAAAGACCTATTACAATGGAGAAGAAGATGGGAGGGTGGGTGGTGAGTATTGCTTGAACCTTATTATCATCAATAATGACACAAAGAGGGAAACATATATGCTACAGTTGAATATAGAAATCTATCTTACATAATGGGAAAGGAGGAGGGGAGGAGATCAAGTTAAGGGGGCAGAGTACTGACAGAAGGGAGGGTAGATTAGGGGATGTGGTAGACAGAAGCAAAAACATGGTGAGGAGGGAAAGGGTGAAAGGAGAGAGAGGATGAACAAAAGTAAGAATAGGGTGGAGGGAAATACACAGGTAGTAATCATAACTGTGAATATGAATGACATGAACTCTCCAATGAAACAGTATTGGAAAGCAGAATGGATCAAATATTAGAACCCTACAATATGTTGTTTATGAGAAACAGACTTGAAGCTATGACACACACAGAGCAGAGTTAAGGGGCTGGAGCAGAATCTATTATTCTTCATCCGAAATATGAAAAAAACAAAACAAAACAAAACAAAACAAAACCCAAAACAAAACAAAAAACAGGGATAGTAATCCTATTCACAGATAAAGTAAATGCAAAAATAGACCTAATTGAAAGAGCTAAGGAAGGAAAATACATCTTGCTAAAAGGTACGATTATCAGTACTAATCATATATGTACCAAGTATAGCATCCAAAATCTTAAATGAGAAGTTAAGTGAGTTACAGGAAGAAATGGACAACAAAACTATACTAGTGAGGGACCTCAACTCTCCCCTCTCAGAACTTGATAAAACAAAACAAAAAATAAACAAGAAAGAAACTAAGGAGGTAAAAGGATATTAGAAAATTTAGATATGACAGATCTTTGGCATGATTTAGACATAAAGGGTGACACCAAAAGTAAATTAGTCTACCTGTCAGAATTCATGACTGAATAAGAGATAAAGAGCACTACAACATTAAAAAAAATAGATAATTTTGATTACATTAAAAAGCTTTCATATATACAAAACCAAAGCAACCAGGATTAGAAGGAAACCAGAAAGCTGGAGAACAATCTTTACAACAAGTATCTTTGATAAACCCCTCACTTCTCAAATATATAAGCAAATGAGTCAAATTTACAAGAATACAAGCCATTCCCCCCTTGATAAATGGTCAAAGGATATGAACAGGCAGTTTTCAGATGAAGAAATCAAAAATATATATAGGCATATGAAGAAATACTCTAAATCACTTTTGATTAGAAAAAATGCAAATTAAAACAACTCTGAATTACAACTTCACACCTATCAGCTTGACTAAAATGACAGCAATAAAGGAAAGTGATAAATATTGGTGAGGATGTGGGAAAATGGAGACACTAATGCACTGTTGGTGGAGTTGTGAACTAATCCAATAATTCTGGATAACAATTTGGAACTATGCCCAAAGGGCAATTAAACCATGCATACCTTTTGATACAGCAACACCACTATTAGATCTGTATACAAAAGTGTTCATAAAAGAGAGAAAAGGACATATATGTGCAGAAATATTCATAGCAGCCCTTTTGTGGTGGCAAAATATTGGAAATGGAAGGGATGCCCATCAATCAGAGAGTGGTTGAAGAAGCTGTGGTATATAAATGTAATGGAATATTATTGTACAATAAGAAATGATGAACAGGCAGATTTCAGAAAATCCTGGAAAGGACTTGAATGAACTGATACGAAGGGAAATGAGCAAGACCTGGAAAACATTGCCCACAGTATCAGTAGCATTATGTGACAATCAACTATGAATGCTCTTCTTAGCAACACACTACAAAGGACTCATGAAGGAAAATATTATTCACATCCAGAAAAAAAGAACTGATGGACTCTAATTACAGATCAAAGCATATTTTTTTTCACTTACTTCATTCTTCCTCCTCTTTTTTTTTCCTTTTTGATCTCTTTCTTTTTTCACAACTAAGACTAATATGGAAATATTTTTACATGTTAGGACATGTATGACATATCAAATTGCCTATCATTTCTCGAAGGGGGAGGAGAGGGAGGGAGGCAGGAAGAAAAAAATTGGAACTCAAATCTTGTAAAAATGAATGCTAACATTTTTCTTGACATGTAACTTGGGAAAAAATAAAATACTATTTAAAAAAAGAAAAAGTCTTATTTCTCAAATACATAGAGAACTGAATCAAATTTATTAGATTACAAGTCCTTCCCCAAATGAAAAATTGCCAAAGGATATGGATAGGCGGTTTTCAGATGAATAAATTAAAGCTATTTATAGTCATTGAAAAAATGTTCCAAATCATCTTTGATTAGAGAAATCCAAATCAAAATAACTCTGAGGTACCACCACATACCTATTAGATTGTTAGCATGATAGAAAAGAAAAATGACAAATGTTGGAGAGAATGTGAAAAAATGGGGACATTAATGGCATTGTTGGTAGAGTTGTGAGCTGATCCAACCATTCTGGAGAGCAATTGGGAAGTATGCCCAAAGAGCTATAAAACTGTGCATATACTTTGACCCAGAAATACCACGACTAGGTCTGTGTACCAAAGAGATTTGTTTAAAAAAGGAAAAGGATCTATTTGTACTAAAATATTTATAGCAGCTCCTTTTGTGGCAGCAAAGAATTGGAAATTGAGGGCATGCCCATCAGGTGGGTAACTGTTGAAAAACTGTGGTCTATGATGGTGATGGAATACAGTTGTGCTATAAGAAATGACAAGCAAAAGACAATCCAAGATGGTGGCGGGAAAGCAGGGACTAGCGTGAGTTCCTCTACAAGTCCCTCCAAAAACCTATAAAAAATGGCTTTGAACCAATTCTAGAACTGCAGAACCCACAAAATAGCATAGGGAAGCAGGGCTCTAGCCCAGGACAGCCTGGATGGTCTCTGGTAAGGTCTATCCCACACGGAACTGAGAGCGGAGGGGAGCAGAGCACAGCGTGGGCGGTGAGGGCGGAGTGTGCCCTAGCACCCTAAATCAGTGAGCTGGGGCAGTTACCAGACTTCTCAACCCAAAAACACCAAAGACAACAGAGTAGGTTAGTAGGAGAAGCTGCTGGGGACTGGGATAGAGTTTGCGGTTCACCCACCACCCTGGGGGCAGTGGAAGTGGGTCAGCTTTAGAACTACAGCT
>CM053622.1:223424220-223450969 GCA_028646595.1 Phalanger gymnotis | reverse complement strand
TTGTAAACTAAAAATAAAAATAATAATTAAAAAAAACAACTCTGAAGTATCATCTCACCCCTATCAGACTGGCTAATAGGACAAAAAGGAAAATGGTAAATGTTGGAGAGGATGTGAGAAAATTGAGACATTAGTGCACTGCTGGTGGAGTTGTGTAGTGATCCAAACACACTGGAAAGCATTTTGGAATTATGCCCAAAGGGCAACCAAACTGTGCATATCCTTTGATCCAGCAATACCACTAATAGGTCTGTATCCCAAAGAGATTATTAAAAGGGAGAAAGGACCTACATCTGCAAAAAAAAAATTATAGCACCCCATTTTGTGCTGGCAAAATATTCAAAATTGAAGAGATGCCCATCAGTTGGGGAATGTCTGAACAAGCTTTGGTATATGAATGTAGTGGAATACCATTGTGCTATAAGAAATTATGAAGAGGCAGATTTCAGAAAAACCTGGGAAGACTTGTATAAATTGATGCAAAGTGAAATGAGCAGAACCAGGAAAACATTATACATAGTATCAGCAAAATTGTGTGATGATCAATTGTGAATGACTACTCTTCTAAGCAACACAATGACCCAAGGCAAATACAAGGGACTCATGAAGGAAAATGTTATCCATATCCAGATAAAGAACTGATAGACTCTGAATATAGATTGAAGCAAATTTTTTCACTTACTTTATTCTTTTTTATGTTTTCCCTTTTTGATCTGTTTCTTCTTTTACAACTGTGACTAATATGGAGATGTTTTACATGATAGCACATGTACAACCAATTAACTACCTTTTTTTGGAAGACAGGGAGAGAGGGAGGGACAAAAATCCAGAAGTCAAAATCTTGTAAAAATTAATGCTAAAAATTATCTTGATGTGTAATTGGGAAAAAATAAAATGCTGTTAAAAGAAAAAAAAGTAAAACAACTTGAGGGGATTTATTATACTTGGCCCTAACCTGTGATGTGCCTCTACCATGTTTTTTATAATAGTATCAACAGAGAGTTTCAGTATCTCTTCAGAATTTTGGCTATGAGTGACTACCTCCTTCTATTTCTTTTTCTCTAACCTTTCAAACGTTTATAGACCCCATCCTATAGCACATAAAACTAATAAACCTGCTAACATCACCCTGAAATTCTTTACTATAGGCATAGCTCATTTTATTGTACTTCACTTTATTATGCTTTGCAAATACTGCCTTTTTTAATTGTAGGTTTGTGGGGACCCTGCCTGAAGGAAGTCTGTTGGCACCATTTTTCCAACAGTACATGCTCACATATTGTCTCTGTGCCACATTTTGGTAATTCTTGCAATATTCCAAACTTTTTCATTTTTTTGCTGTTGTTCAGTCATTCAGCTGCATCTGAGTCTTCATGACTCTATGGACTATAGCACACCAGGCCCTTCTATCCTCCACTATCTCTTGAAGTATATCCAAATTTCATGTTTGATGCCTCCATGATGCTATCTATCCATCTCATCCTCTGTTGTTCCTTTTTCCTTTTGCCTTTATTCTTTCCCAAAATTAGGGTCTTTTCCAATGCATCCTGTCTTTGCATTATGTGGCCAAAGCATATGAGTATCAGATTTAATATTTGACCATCCAATAAGTAGTCCGAATTAATTTCTTTAAATATTGACTGATTTGACCTCTTTGTTCTCCAAGGGACTCTCAAAAGTCTTCAGCACCACAATTCAAAAGTATCGATTCTGTGGCACTCAGCTTTCCTTATAGTTCAACTTTCGTGGCTATATATTGCTCCTGGAAAAACCATGGCTCTGAGTATATGGGCCTTTTTAGGTAGGCAAGGTGGTGTCTCTACTTTTTAGTATTTTCATTATTGTTTATCATTTGTGGTAACCTATTATCAGAGATCTTTGATGTTACTGTTGTAATTATTTTGGGGCTCCACAAGCCACACCTATATAAAGAGGGTGAACTTAGTTGATAAAATTATGTATGACCAACCAGCTATTCCACAAATGTTCCCCTTCTCCTCTGATCACAACATATTGAAGAATATTATATAACCCTTGTCAATAAAGCAATAGCAGAGTTTGAGAAGATTGACTTCAATTTTGGAAGAAGTTCTGATGTGGGTAAAATGCTATCAACCAGCGTCATACACTACAGAGATGTTTTCCATGAAAGGGTCAACCAATGCAGCAGACTTCATTGTTTGATTTTAAGCAATTGCCACAGACATCCCAACCTTCAGCAACCACCACCCTGGTCAATCAACTGCAATTAACATCAAGGAAACACCTTCCACAAACAAAGAGATAACAACTTGATGAAGGCTGAGATAATAGTTAACATTTTTAACAATAATATATTTTTAATTAAGGTACATTCATTGTTGTATAGACATAATACTATTGAACACTTAATAGACTACAGTATAGTATAAACATAATTTTTATGTGCTCTGAACCCTAAAAAATTGTGACTTGCTTTACTGTGATATTCAGTTTATTGCATTGATCTGGAACCAAATCTGCAACGTCTCGAAGATATGACTGTACTTGAATTGATAAACATACACTTAATTGTATTTGATAAGCTCAGTAAGCATAGGGGTAGATACATTGAGCCTAACCAACATTTTTCATGCTCTCTTGCTGGCCATGTGCTGGTACCTTGTGGAGAAAGTACTTTGTTCTGAACCTGATAAAAGCAGCTAAGATAGCCTATAGTAAAATGATAACCCTTTCAGTGAGTTATCCAAAACAGCCCCAAGGATAGACTTGATTTGGATTTTCTGTGTGAGCTCCAAGCAATATTCATGTACAGTTATGTCTAGGCCAACACCCAAGAGAATTTTATAATAGCTCTCATTCAATATCATTAGGAATTCCCTAAATCATTTAAGTTCATACTTACATTGTGCTTTGTGAGGTTTGAAATATTAGTTGCTATTGCTTGTAGCCAATCAATGCAGTCTTCAGCAGAGAGACACTGAATTATTCCACTGCAAACCCCATCCACAGCAATTACTTGAAATGCATTCTGCCTGTAGATATATCATAAGATCGGATCAGAAAATAATCTTATTTATCTAAACACTCATCTCAGTAAGACTTGTTGAAAATATTTTCTTCCTAACAATGTAATGCACACATTCTGAACTCACATCTGATTGCTGAGCTGTTTTATAAATGCCTAAGTTTGATAATGGAACAGTAAAGGTAAATCTAGGCAATACACAATTTCAAGATAGCAGAAACTGTTCTTGAAGGAAAAAGAAACATTTGGCACCACTGGGGTGAGAAGTGTTAATTATATTCATAGTAGAAGTCTCAAGAAAATCTAAATAACTCTAATCAAAACAGAATTAATCATGCAAATTTACACAGAATGGATATACAATTATTTTTGTCTACTTTTGGAAGCACTAGTTGGTTTCTAGTCTCATCAGCTACTTAGAAGAGGTCATTGACAAGATGATTATGGGGAGAGACCCAACTACACTAATCTAATAGAATCACAGAAGAACCAGATTTTGATCTGAAAAGTGACCTTAGAGATCATCTCCTCTAACCTTCTCCTTTTATAGATAAGGAGGTAGTTCTTCTATTTACTACTTGATCTTGGATAAATTGCTTAACCTTCCTGGACCTCAACTTACCTAACTGTAAAAAGAAGAGGTTAGACAGGGTGATCTCCTAGGTCCCTTACTGGTACAAAAAATTTACATTCTGTCCCCTATGCAAAGTTTGTGATTTTCAGTAATGACCAAAGTTTTCCTTAGAATGAAATGAGCAGTATCTAAGTACCCCTTATGGGCTTTCATTGATTATTTAAGAAAATGAAATGATCCTCTTCTAAATTGCTTATGAAAATGTTGCAGAATTCCAAGTTACTCCCCACAGCTTTAATGATTCCATTTTACATTGTGCTTTTGCATTGTTTGGACATAAGCTAGGCAAAACAGAAGTGAGAGACACTGAAATGAATGGAAACTATCCAAGCCTTTCATGCCTCTCTGTTCCACTGTGTGCATTTGCCACAGCATATTGGATTGCATAACAAACCACGTTTAAGTTCCAAGCAATTACAAAGCAATGGAAAACTTCTGCCGTTCAGTGTTCAAAAAGCTATAAAAGTTGTACACATTTCTCAGTTTTCAGTAAACATCCTTTTTGGCTTCCACCCTGAAAAAGCTTTGGTGTCTGTGGATCCACGGATATTAGATATTATTTCATTTCCCAAAACAAACAAATAAAAATACCCAAAAAGCATATGGTGGGTACAGAATGCTTCATTAGGCATACTGCCACTCTCTCCTTTGTGTTCAATTCATAGCTTATAACTTGGGAGCACAGTGAAACCATTGGAATCTGAGACTGAACACTTATCCAAAGCCCATTTTGTTTTCACATGAGTCCTGGTTCTAATCTCCTAGACTTCTATTTTCTGATTTTAATTTTACAAATCAAGGATACCTGTGCCCCTTATGAAACCATATTAAACCCTACCTCAGTGAGAGGTAGAAAAAAATTCTTTTTTAGTATAGTGTTCTTTTGAATATATGTTAGAGCAAACCTATGTGTAGCCAGAAGAGGCTCTAAGAAGCAATAACTTTACACAAGTTCCTTGGTTTTAATAACAATGATCAACAGAGTGAGACATTTCAAAACAAACTTCAGAACTGAATTCATCTGTTAGCGTAAATATACAGGATGTTCCTAAAGTCTGGATACATAGGCAAAAATGTATATTTTCAAAAAATGAAATGAATGAAATTTTTGACATTTTAAATAACCGGAATATTAACAAATAACATCTTCAATATGATTTCCATCATTCGTGATGCAAAGGTTGATGCACTTTGCAAGATTCATGTGAACTCGATGCAATAACTCCACATTGCCATCAATTTTAGCACGTTCACTCTGTGTGTTTATGCATTCAATCAAGTGTATTGCATCTGTGATTTTCATTAAGTATACCTTTTCCTTTAGCATACCCTAGAAAAAGAAGTCTCCGAACAACACAGAGTCTTGGGTGAAATGATTAATGAGATGTTAGTGAGATTTCCTATGTGTCTAGATTTTAGGGATGCCCTGTAGAACTAATTGATGCATAGTAATATAGGCATTTCTCCCCTCTCTGCTAAGATATGAGGTTCTTAACCTGGAGTTGATGAACATAAAAAAAATCTAATAATTTTTCCCCAAAGATTTAGTTTTCTTTATAATCCTATGCATTTTATTTTATGCATTGAAAAAAAATTATTTTGAGAAAAGGTCCATAGGGATCCAGATTTTCATAGAGGTCCCTCAGATAAAAAGTTATAAAATTCTGTATTAGTAGAATTAGGCATCATGTAATATAAAAGAAAGCATAGTTTTTACAAATAGCCTTTTGCAAAACAAAAACATCTGTGCAAAATGACTGATATTATTAGGTAGTAATATCTGATTAAAATAATATTCATTTAGATCAACCTTTGCACTATTAAACTATATATTTACAAATATATATATATATGCATGATTTCCTAGATATAAATAATTTCAAAGTAAATTCATAACTCTTAAAAATCACATTGGCCTCTGTATCATTTTTTCTCATTGTTTGACTTAACTTTCTATACTTAGGGGTAAATCCTTTTGCATATGCTAAATGAATTACTTCAAATATTTCTTGACTTATGTATGGTCTCTGGTCCATCTGGCTTTTTCATGTGACTAGATGGGTTAAGATTCCTGAAAGTGAATTCTTTTACCACATTTTCTACCACATAATTAGGCAAAGTGGGTAAGTCATAAAGTTTTCTTGTGTTTAAATTTCCTCAAATATAACAAAAGTGCAATGGTCATTTCCCATATCACTGCTATCTCCTATGCTATGCTCAAGGTAGTGTTGACTGGGCATGCGATTCTCCCACATTGTGAAGTACTATCTGGCTTATAATTTTCAAAGATTTGTGTTTACTCTTCAGAAACAGGTGTCAAAAGAGGAAAAAAAATAGATGTTTGCATTTAATTTAAAAAAGATAGAATTATTGTACATGTAGTAAGCAGGGATAGTTAATCTACTTATTTTCTTTATAGTTTATGGGACTCTTTCTGAAATGAATATCTTCCATTACCTATTTATTTAGTGGAAAGGGACATTAAACTCTAACAAAATTTGCTGTCCTCTTGAGAACACTCAACCTGTTTTATAATTCTTGGTTTAAAAAGAAATATATTTACTAGAAAACAGCTACACAATTAAAGTGTTATGGAAAGTGTAATTTTGCCTTTATATTCTTATTCCCCATTCTTTTTCTTTAATATTGCTTTCAAATCCCTAAGGATTCCTGCTTATGCTTCTGGCAAAAAGAATTACTGTTAAAGACTGTTGAATTTCATAACAATTTTTGATAATTGAACTCAAAGTTGTAGTCTTATTTTCTAATAAGTGGACTGGCCTACAGTTTGTAGGCTCTGCTCCCCCTTTGAGGTAGAGCCATACAGTACTGATCTAGAAACATAATGCCGCTATTTAGTAAGTTTAGCCCAACCTTCAGACACTAACTAAACATTATGGTCTTAGAACTGGTTATTAAATCATTATTGGCATAATTCAAATCAAAATGCACTCCATGAATTTTTAGAGGTCAGCTCTTTTTAGTTTGGGAGGGGGCTGGGAAGAGGGGGAAAGGTCAAGATGAGAATCCATTATCCACTGAAGGGCTATCTAGGATTATGTTTACCATTATAAAAATCCTTCAGTCAGCTTTATCCACCATTTATATGAATGAAGAGTTAGCTATAGGAACAAAAGCCTCCATCTGTTCACACAGACTTTTATAGATAAATACTTTTCTATGAGTACAATTGTAGTTAAAACTTCCTGAATTTAATTTAATCCTTGTGGAGGGAGATTTATTCTTGAAAACATATGGAACATATAAGTTGGTTATCAACATTCTGGCCTTATTTTAAAAATTAGATTTGCTTCTGTATATGTTAATATGGAATAAGAGTAAGTATTATGTAGAAGCTAGATGTCTTGCCTTAAAGTCAGAAAGAGCTGGAATTAAGGTCCGCCTTCTAATTCCCTTAGCTGCGTGACCTTTAGCAAGTCACTTAAACTTCCCGTGACCCAGGAAACTCATTAAGACTGGAGTTCCCTGAGCAGCTTCAAATGAACTTCTTTGGGGAGGTTTTCTACACTGGAAATTAGCATATGCAGATGAAATGGCAGGATTCTAACAAAATCATTGAGTCATTACTGATATTTATATGAACAAATCTTCAAAAATGTAGTAATAATAAGTAATAGCTACTATTTACATAGCACCTACTTTATGACAGGAACTATGCTAAGTGCCTTACAATTATTATCTCATCAGATCCACACAACAACCTTGGGAAGTTAGTGTTACTATTATGTCCATTTTACAGTTGAGGAAACTGAGGCAAACATATGTTAAGTTATTTGTCTAAGGTCACTAAGAGAGTTAAGTGCCTGATACCAGATTTGAATTCAGGTGCTCCTGATCCCAGGCCCAGAATTTTATTCACTGTACTATCTAGTTGCATCTAAATGTAGTATAATAATCAATCATACATAATATCATGAAATTTAAAAATAAGATTCTACCTAGCTCTATATAGTTTAGTGTTCTCAACATTCAAATTATTTATTTAGAGGGTGGAGGATTTTGATTAATTTTGATAAATTTCTAGATAATTTTCAATGATGTTTGTAGAGTTATCAGTAGAAAGAGACGATATTTATAGAACTGGACATGAAATTGGCATTAACTTCCCTAATTTTGGGGGTAGCTAGGTAGCACAGTGGATAGAGTTCTCTTCTATAGTCAAAAAGACTCATTTCCTTGAGTTTAAACCTAGACCAGACACTTAGAAGTTGTGTGACCCTGGGCAAGTCATTTAACACTATTTGCCTGAGTTCCTCACTTATAAAATGAGCTGGAGAAGGGCATGACTAACCACTCTATCACCTTTGCCAAGAAAACCCAAAATAGAGTCACAAAGGTTGGACATGACTGAAAACAACTCAACAATGACAGCAACAAAAAATCCTTGACTTTATTCAATATTTTTTGTTTGTTGCTATCTTTTTCTGCTAAATTTTTTTATAACTTATATCAATATGTTTGAATATCCTTTTCACACCGAATTATTTTTCCTTTCACTAAAAGAAGCGGAAAGATTTTTCTCTTTACTGAACAAAAATATCTGCATCAGAGCCAAGTAAATGTAGGGCCAGAAAGGTTTCTTACAAACTGAAGTCCTTTTAAAAAGCAATTTGCTTTTTCAGTCATGTCCAAGTTTTTGTGACCCGGTTTGGGGTTTTCTTGGCAAGGACATTGGAGGGGTTTTGTCGTTTCTTTCTCCACTTCATTTTACAGCTGAGAAAACTGAGGCAAAAAGTATTACATAACTTGTCCAGGGTCATGCAGCTGAAGCTGCATTTTGACTCAGGTCTTCCTGACTCCAGACTGGGCATTCTATCCACTGAACCCCCTAGCTGCCCCTTAACAAGGCATGGCCTCCATCCATAGAGATTGAGTAATTCCAGATAATCCCTAATGAGTGTGTTGCAGTGGATTCAAATGGGTTCAAATCTTGCCTCCGATATTTACTACCTATATGACTTTAGTCAAGTCATTTAACCTCCCTAGGACTAAGCTCATTCATCAGTAAAAGGAGTGGGTTGTACTAAATGGTCTTCAAGATCCTGTCCAGATATAGATAATATGGTCATTAAAAAAAAAAAAATGTCTCCCCATCCATTTAAAAACAAATCAACAACAACAACAACAACAACAAACTATGCTCTCAGGTCTGTGCAATTGCCTGGTAACTCTTTGGAGTTCAGATTGTGGTTAATCCTTATATTTAAGGCAGAAAATTTTTCAAAATAGTTTCCATATTCTATCACAATGGTGAAGTTAGGTAAGATCAGCATGTAAACATTCACTACACTTACATACACACACACACACACACGCACACACGCGCACACACACACACATGCACACATACACAAAGGCAACAGGTTTATAAGCATATTTCTTGTCAATAGAAAATTAATATGGAGCCACTTACCGACACAAATCTGATCCAGGGAGGTACTGAGAGAAACGCGAGTGAAGTAAGGGGATTAATCGAAGGTCACACCATCTCTTTTCCCATCTTAGACCTGGTGAGGTTGGCCATGAAGAGCATGATAATGTATCCTGAAAAGAATTCAGAAGCTCACAAACCTTTCCAAATGGGTAGTAATGAACAAATGCATTACTGTATATTTTTTGAAATTCCACATCACAAACATCTCTCAATCTAAAGAAAAAAATGTTTCTCTAAAGGTTTAAAATTTCTATTATACACTGGTAGGAATGTAGCTGTAGCTAGCATTTTATGATACAATGAAAAATGATTAACTATATCAAATAATGCTCAAATCTATATCAGCATTATATTTGTGACATAAAAATAAGAATCAGTAATATATGACTGAAACTATGAGAAAATTCAATATTCCTATGAAATTCTCACAATGAATATTTTAATAGTTAAGATTTTTTAAAACTAAATCTTAAATTCATTTCTTTATTACTGGTGTTTGTTAACAAATCAAAAATATTCCCTATATCCAGGATCTGTAACCCAGGTTCCCTGACCTTGTTTTTAAACAATATTTTGATGAATGTATTTCCATAGAAATAGATTCCTTTATAATTCTAGGTATTTAATTTTGTATTAAAAAAACCAATCATGCTGAAAAGGTTTCACCATAGGTTTCACAAGATTGCCAAATAAAAAAAAAAAAGAATCCTGGCTATATGATTTTCATATGATTAAAGATTATTATTGTCATTTCTTGGATTTTTGATCTCTAGGTCTTAGTCCCATGATGATGAAAGGAGGAGAAAATATTATAGGAAATTGAGGAGAAAAGAAGTCAGACCCAAAAAGAGTAAACCAATATAACAGAAAAAGGAATAAAGAAATAGGAAAGGAAGAATGAATGACAGAGAAAGAGAAATTTAGATTTGTAATAGGAGTGGCAGCTTGGAAGAAGAATGGTGGAATTAAAATTGTTATGCAATCTACACAATAATACAGCCAATACTAAATCCAGTAAAGCTAAAGTACTATTTTGGTGCCTCTTGAGAACAAACTCTGGGAAGTCCTATATTAAGCTAGAAAATATTTTCCTATGGCCCAAGTATAGATGGTATGTCTGTATATAATTCTAAGTGAACTTGTCGTCTCCTTCATTAAATCAAAGCTCTTCAAGAATAATATTTTCTTTTCATTCTTTGTATCTATATTCCCAGGGCAGCAGGTAGCCCAGTGGATGGAGTGCCTTGCCTGGAATCAGAAAGACCTGAGTTCAAATCTGGTCTCAGACATTTAATAATTGTGTGACCCTGGGTAAATCATTTAACTGTGTTTGCCTTGGTTTCCTCTTCTGTAAAATGAGCTGGAGAAGGAAATGGCAAATCACTTCAGTATCTTTGCCAAGAAACTCCGAAATGGAGTCATGAAGAGTTATAAATGATTGAAAATGACTGAACAACAAAAACAAAATTTATATTCCTATACCTAGTACAATGCTTGCAACAACATAGGCACTTACTTAATCAATGCTTCTTGATTAACTGAAGATTTTTTTTTGATACCTTATGAAGATACACTGAAAAGCCCTCAGTCATTATCCACATAGTTAGAAAGGATGCCTGTGTGCAAAGGAATCACAGATCCCTGAAACACTGAATTAGAGGAACTGAATTTGCCAACAAATTTGAGATAAAATTCTAGTTCTTGAATATTTTTAATGATACTTATAATAATAGATCTTAAAACAACCTTGGAAAAATTTTTTAAACTTCTTTCTTGTATACTGGGTTTACCAGGTACCCAGTCATGGCAAAGTAAAACTAAAAATTGTTGGAGGGTTTCTTGGTTTGATTCTTTTTTCTGGAGCAGTTTTTTTTTTCATTTATATAGAGAGTTCTCTGTATAAATTGAAGCTCAGGAAGCTTCTGTATCCCAATGCAATCAGGACCCTGCTTTATCATTTATAATCTCAGAATGTAGTCTAGAGACAATGAGTACCTAGAGAGATGGGCCTAGAGGCAGGAAGACCTTAGTTCAAATTTGGCCTCAGATATTTATCATCTATGTGACCCTTGGCAAGTCATTTAACATCTCTTTGCCTCAGTTTCTTCAACTGTAAAATAGAGATAATAATAGCACCTCCCTCCAAGAGTTGTTGTGAGGATAAAATGTGATATTTGTAAAGCATTTAGCAGTGTACCTAGCACATAGCATCATAAAATGTCAGCTATTCCTATTATTATTATAAACTCTTTTGTCCAGAATCATGCAGCCATTATCCAGGACTTAAATCCAGTTCATCTTGATTCCAAGATATCCCTTTGTGTCTCAAAAATACATAACTATATAGATATAAATATTTATATAGAATTTTAATTCATGTAGAACTATATATTTTTTAAATATTTATATAGGTATTTATATAGAATTGATAATTACATAGAAATTTAAAAGTTTACAAAATCTTTTTTCATGGAGAGTGGAACCAAGATGTCAGGATAGAGGGAACACTAAATCTAATGTCTTCCAACATTCCCTTCCAAACAACTTTAAAATAATGCCTTAAATCAAACAAACAAAAATAAAACAAACAAAAAGTTGGGGTGAGACATTTTTCCAACCAAAGACAAAGAGAGGTCTTTGACCCTGAGGAAGGGTCTGACCCAGAGCAAATGTGGTGAAAACACCATCTGTGAGCCTTGGAGGTAGAGACAACAACAGCAGCAACTGATTCTGTAGACCTCTGCCCAGAGATGATAAGCACACTGGACAATTGGTTAGCATTAAAGTACAGGAGATCCCTCTTTAAGCACTGAACATAGGACAGGGTGCTATTTGGCAATTCCATTGCACATACCCACTTCCAAGTAGCATTTCCAAGGTAGAGAGGAGCACTTGCTACAATAAGGGCAAATGATCCCTAAGGAGCAATAACGTTTGCAGCTTCAGGGAAGCAAGGTCTCTTCCTGTGTAAGAACCAGAGTGCAGAATGGGAGAGCAGTGACTACACCTCTGCCCATATCACACTGCCATGGAAACACTGAAAAATTCCAATTCTCCTGAAATAGCTTTGAAAACAGCAGTGTGAAACAGCCTGAAGTTTGGGACAGTGCTCTTCTCCCATGATGAGAACAGACATAATTTAAATAGAAATTTCAAAGTTCAGAAATAGCCTGAAAAAATGAGCAAACAATAAAAAAAAAAAACCATGAAAAGCTACTAAGATGACAAGGAAAATCAATATACAAATTTATAAGGAGACAAAGCTATAAGCAAAGCTCAAAGAAAAAAAGTGAATTGGACATAAGCACAACAAGAATTCCCGAAAGAGCTAAGAAATGATGTTCAAAAATCAAATATGAGTGATAGAGGAAAAATTAGGTAAATAAATGAGAGCAAAGCAAGAAAATTAGGAAGACAGTTAACAGCTAGGAAAAGGAGGCTGAAAAAAATACTGAAAAGAGAAGACCTTAAAAAAAGAATTGGTCAAATGGAAAACAGAGATATAAAAACTCACTGAAGATAATCACATTTTAAAAATTAGAAGTAAGCAAATGAACATTAATGACTCTGTGAGGCATCAAGAAATTTTTTTAAAAAGAAAAAATGAAAAAATAGAAGAAAATATGAAATTTTTTTTTGAAAAATAACTGACTTGTAAAATGGATCTAGGAGGGATAATTTAAGAATTATTGCATGATCTGAAAGCCATGATCAAAGAAGAAGTCTAGACATCATATTAAAAAAAAATTATCAAGGAAAACTACCCACATATCCCAGTACCAGAAAGTAAAATAGAAATTGAAAGAGTCTACCAATCACCACCTGAAAACTCCCAGGAATACTACAGTTAAATTTCAGAGCTCCTGGGTCAAAGAGAAAATATTTCCTGCAGCCATAAAGAAACTATTCAAATATAATGGAACCACAGTCAAGATCACACGAGATTTAGCAACTACTACCTGAAAGGAGTAGATAATTTGTATTTTGATAGTCCAGAAGGCAAAAGAGCTAGGATTACAACCAAGAATAATCTACCCAGCAAAACTATTTATAATCCTTCAAGGGGGGGAAAAATAGATATTTGATGAAATAGAAGACTTTTAAGTATTCCTGACAATATCAGACCTGAATAAAAATTGTGGCTTTCAAATATGAAACTCAAGAGAAGCATAAAGAAGGTAAACACGATACAAAAATCATAATGCACTAAATCAGGTTAAACTGTTGATATTCCTATATGGGAAGATGATACACGTAACTTCTAATAAAGTCATCATTATTAGGACAGTTGGAAGAATTGTACATAGACAGAAGATATGGGATTATGTCAAGTATTTTGGAATAACATCAAAAAAATGGATCGGTAAGACCAAGGGATAACCTGGGAGAAGGGAGAAGTGAGAATTATGGGGAAAGTTATCTCATGTGTGCAAAGAAGAGCTTTCAAAGTGGAGGGGGGCAATGATTAGAGATGAGAGAATGCTTAAACCAGGGTGGGGAACCTGCAGCCTTGAGGCCACACATGGCCCTCTAGGTCCTCAAGTGCAGGCCTTTGACTGAATGCGAACTTCACAGAACAAATCCAATGAAGGGGATTCAGTCAAAGGGCCACACTTGAGGACCTAGAGGGCCACATGTGGCCTTGAGGCTGCAGGTTCCCTACCCCGGCTTAAACCTTACTCTCACAGTAAGAAGAAGACAAATTTACATTGCACTCAGTTGGGTACAGAAATCTATTTTACCTAACAGGAAAGTAGGAAGGAATGGGGATAAAAGAAAGAGGGTGATAAAGGAAGGCATGGTCAGAACCAAAACAGACTTAGAGGTGGGACAAGGTAAAAAAAGAGAGAGAGAAGGACAAACAAAAGAAAATAAGATGGAGAGAATCAGACAGTTAGTAATGATAATTCTGACTGTAAATTGGATGAACTCACCCATAAGACAGAAGCAAATAGAATAGATTAGCAACCAGAATCCAACACAATGTCGATATAAGAAACACACTTGAAACAGAGAGGCACACAAAGAGTTAAAATAAGGAGCTGGAGTAGAATCTATTATGCTTCAGCTGAATTATAAAAGCAGGGGTAGCAATCATGATGTCAAATAAAGCAAAAGCAAATATAGACCTAATTAAAAGAAGAAACAGGGAAATTACATCTTGATAAAAGGTATCATAGAACTTGGAAGAATATCAAAATGAAATGTATATGCACCAAATGACATACTATCTAAATTCTTAAAGAAAATGCTAAATCAATTAAAATAGAAAATAGACAGTAAAACGGTACTAGTGGGGGAACCTCACTTTTCTCCTCTAAGAGCTAGATAAATCTAATGATAACATAAATAAGATAAAAGCTAAGGACATGAACAGACTCTTGAAAAAAAATTTCATATGACAGAACGCTGCAGTAGGAGAGAATGAATGATAATAGAAAGACGTATACCTTTTTCACAGCTATACATGGCACCTTCACAAAAAAATTGTATTAGGGAATAAAAACATCATAAACCAATACAGAAAAGCAGAAATGCTAAATTCACTCTATTAAATCATAATGCAATAACATCACATTCAATTAAGTACCATAGAAGTATCAATTAAAAATTAATTGGAAAGATAATCTAATTTTAAAGAACGAATGAATAATAAAGTGAATGAATGAATAAAGAATAAATCCTACAAGCTACCATTAATTTCATTGAAACGAATGACAACAATAAGACAAGGTACCAATTTCACTTAGGTGAAATGTTATATCTTTAAATGTATATAACAATAAAAGAGAGAAAGGGTGTATTGATGAAATGAGAATTCAACTAATAAAAGTAGCAAAAAAATAAATTAAAGACCCCAATTGGAAATACTGAAAAATCAAAAGAGAGATTGACAAAATTATAAGTTAAAAAAATATTGAGGGAGGCAGATTCAAGATTAGAAGCAGGGACCTGCTTGAGTCCTCCCCCCAAGCCCCTCAAAATACCTGTAAAAATGACTCTAAACAAAGTCTAGAGCAGCAGAAGCCACTAAATGATAGAGTGAAACAGATTTCCAGGCCAAGACAATCTGGAAGGCCAACAGGAAGTGTCTATCACACAGGTCTGAGAGTGCAGTGCAGCACAGACAGTCTGGAGCAGGCCTCAGGGCACTGAATCACTAGCACCTGAGGCAGTTTCCAGACTTCTCAACACACAAATGCCAAAGACAACTTTGAAAGTCAGTGGGAAAGGTCTCTCACCTAGGAATATTGTAGCCAAATTCCAGAGTTCCTAGGTCAAGGAGAAAATATTACAAGTAGCCAGAAGGAAACAAGTCAAGTATCTTGGAAACACAATCAGAATAATACAAGATTTAGCAGCTTCTATACTAAGGAGGGCTTGGAATATGATATTCCAGAAGTCCAAGGAGGTAGGATTAAAAACAAGAATCATCTACCCAGCAAAACTGAGTATAATACTTCAGGGAAAAAATGGATATTCAATGAAATAGAGGGCTTCCAAGCATTCTCATTGAAAAGACCAGAGCTGGCTGAAAAGAAAATTTGACTTTCAAATACAAGAATTAAGGGAAACATGAAAAGGTAAACAGGAAAGAGAAGCTATAAGGGACTTATTAAAATTGAACTGTTTACATTCCTACATAGAAAGATGATATTTGTAACTCATGAGACCTTTCTCAGTATTAGGGTAGTTAGAAGGAATACACACACACACACACACACACATACATATACACATACACACACACACATACACACACACACACACACACACATACACACACACTAAAAAATCACCAGAACCAGATGTATTTACAAATGATTTTTATCAAATTAAGAAAAAAATAATTTCAATACTGTTTTGTTTAATTGTTTCTGTCATATCTGACTCTTCATGACCCCATTAAGGGTTTTGTTGGCAAAGATCCTAGAGTAGTTTGCCATTTCCTTCTCCCACTCATTTTAAAGATGAGGAAACTGAGGCAAATAAGGTTAAATGACTTTCCCAGGGCATCACAGCTAAGTGTCTGAGGCCAGATTTGACTTCAGGGGGATGAATGTTCCTGACTCCAGGCCCTGTACTCTAACCCCTATGCTGCCTAGCGGCCTGAAATTCTATTAAAAAAAAAAACTATTTTAAAAAAATAGGTAAAGGAGTTCTAACAAAATCCTTTTATGGCACAAATATGTTTTTGATACCTAAACTTTGGAGAGCATAGAGAAAGAAAACTATAAATCAGTTCCATTAATATCAATATAAAAGCTTTAAATAAGATACCAGCAAGCAGATTGCAGCAATATATCACAAAGATCATATACCATGACCAGGTGGGATTTATACCAGGAATGCAAGGATGGTTCAATGTTAGGGAAATTATCAGCATAATTGACTATGTCAAAAACAAAAATAAAAATCATATGATTATTTCCATAGGTGCAGAAAAAGCTTTTGAAAAAAATATATAATACCCTTTCATATGAAAAACAATGATGAGTAGTATGTATCTAAAATCAGGAGCAAGTATTAGCTGAAAAGGGGAAAAATTTGAAGCCTTCCTAAGAAGATCAGAGGTGAACAGGAATGTTCATTTTCACCACTATTATTCAACATTTTATTAGAAATGCTAGCTATAGCAATAAGACATGAAAAAGAATTCATAAAATTTTATTTTGTAAATCCAATTTAATTTTTTAAAAAAAATAAATAGGTCCTACAAATTCCACTTTTTCTCCCTTTTGAGTTACTCATAAATGACTTCTTCTAGGGCTGGCAAATTGCCTTATTTTCCTAGCTTTTAATTAAATTCTCAGTGCAAATACTAGATTTTATATGCAAATGAGTAGAACTCAAAGTAATTTATTTCCATTATATTTTAATAAACTTTAGTCACATTACAATTCACTTAGGGAACATTTGGTTTTTTTTTTTTGTCCTTCTACCTATGGCAAACTAAGGGCCACGTGTATGATATTTGCAAAATATTTCTACTCCTTTACTTTAAATAGTATCGAGACTTTTTTTCTAATATATCTCAGCAGTTAAGTCATTTCTCCATGGTATACTTATTCTTGAAAAATTCAGAGTGCATTTCCATCAATCAGTGCCTATCAAAGCACAGAGAACATTTAGTTAAGATTCAAGTCATCATGAGTTTTAAGTGGGTCAAGTCTGACTTTGATCAGTGAACTGTTGACATTGACTTCTTATTTTTTGCTTGTCACAAAATTTTGGGGATAAAGGTTAGCAACAGAATATTTTCCCCCATAGCTGTTGAATGTCTTACAAGTGTAAATTCTGTTGTTCATTATCACAATCTGTACAATTGAGAAATTCACCATCTTCCTACATCTTAAATGTCATTAAAATGATTATTTGGATTTTTTTGGGTTCTTTTGTAATTATCACAAATAAAATCCTTTAAAATACAGCCTTGAGTATAATTCTGATCATAATATTTGAAATGTTAGCTGAGAGTAAGGATTAAAAAAAAGAATTTTTGAGGCTAAAATGAATCTCATAGAATGAAATATGAGTCTAAAACATTTCCTCAAATATAAAATTCTAATACATGACTTCAAAAATTAACTGCTTATAATCAAGGTAGTAGAAGCATCAATTGAGAGCAGTTTATTTGAAAACAATTTGAAAGTATTAGGGTACTGAAACCTCAATATGAATCCTAACCCTAAGAATCAAAAGAGACATGAATCAGTCACAGAGCTAATTAAATTATAGGCATCATCATACCTAGATTTTATATAGCACCACAATGTTTGCAAAGTGCTTTCGATATGTTAACTTATTCGATTCTTATGACATAGTACAAGATGGGTACTATTGTTATTTCCATTTTACAGATGAGGATACTGAGACTCAGAAGTGAATTTACTCACCCAGAATCACAAAGCTAGTTAAGTATCTAAAGCCACATTTGAACTCAGGTCTTCCTGACTCCAGGCCCAGTACTCTTATCTACTGTGTCACTTGACCTTCTTAATATAGATATCATCCAGTTGGGGGTGATATGAAGGAAGTAATTGATAAGACTCTATTAGTAAGTATCATTTATTGATAGATAATTTAGAGTATACACATATCTTTGTAAGAAGAAAGATATTATAAGACTTTTTCTAAAGATTAAATTCCTCTTGCAGTCTTCCTGGATAAATTCTCTTTATCTTGAACTCCCTAAAGTAAGATCCCTTTTGTTAGTCAATCTACAAGTTCCTTAAGAAATAACACTTCTAATTGCAAATATTACAGCTGCAGGGAAAAATTTCTAAGGTAATCTCTATTGTATAGAAAAGTTGATTGACTTTTGGGCTCAAATCCAATAGAACATCAGATTTAATAGTTGTCCCACCCTAGAAGTGCCATTATACCCAGACACACCTACATTTCACATGTTAGCCATAATGCCAAATTGTGTTAGGAAACCCCTTGGGTGGATGGAGGAGGTGGGGAGAAAACTACTCAGATGATCTGTCTTATCCAACTGAACTATGTTCAAAACAAGTTTCCTAAAATTGCTGTAATTTGTAGTAACTCTTTTTCCATTATAAAAATAAGCTCTGCAAATCATGCCTTTGTCTCTGACCACTGAGAAGTCAGTAGAATTGATTTGATTGCAAAGGCTACCCTTACAAATAAATCACTATGCTCAGAAGCTTGTACCTCAGACTTTTCTATTACAAATATTAAATCAACAGATTGTCCCATTGTATTTTGTCTCCTTAAAACCATGTGTGGAGTATTCTGTTCTTTTCTCCAACCACACTTTAGAGAGCATGTTGATAAGATGGAGACAATCCAGAGGTGAGAGGCCAGAAGGATGAGGGCACTTGGAGATCATGGTTTGAAGAGGATTCTTTTAAATGCAATGGACATTTTTAGTGTGGAGAAGAGTTAAGTAAGGGTGAATAGGAAATTATTTCCCAGCATTTAAAGGACTGTCATGTGAAGTAAAATTTAGGCTTGTTCTGGTTGGCTCTAGAGGGGAGACAGGTACCAATGGCTGATAGCAAAAAGACAAATTTACCTTTGATGTGAGGATGAATTTCGTAATAATTAGAGTTGGGTAGTGGTGGAATTGGCTGGCTCACTAGGTTATAGGGTTTGCTTGTTTTTGGTTTGTGTTCATTTTTGTTGGGCTCACTGGAGTTCTTCAAATGCTAGCTGGTTTACACTGTAAGACATGTTGTAGAGGAAATTTTCTTTCAAATAAATGTTGATTTCACTTACTTCTGAGGTCCCTTTAAACTCTGAGAGTCTGTGTATGATTTTATGTGTGATTTCTAGTTTCTTTTATGCTTTTGATCCCATGATCATTTGCTACAAATTGTTCTGTCAACTGTCTTAATTGTAGAGATTGTATTAACCTGCATTGGTAGAAGAACTTTATTTATTGGTGGTTACCTATAACATTAAAATCTTAGAACCAATCCCAAAATTTCATTGACACAACATGATAAGAAAAATGTGGAAGTACTTTGGAAAGAAGACACCATAAAAATGCAAGTAACACATAAATAATACTAATTGACAAGGATGACTGGCGTCTATGAGAAAATTTGCAAGCCATAATTGATAAACTTAATTAAGATTGAAACATTAAAAGATTCACCATTTTCTTCTTTAATATGAATTCTCATGGAATTCCAACTGAATTCCCTTTGTTTTGGAAGGAATACGTATTTTATTTTATAGTCTTGCAAATATGATATATAAAGTGATGAGTAACTTCTTATTTTATCACCATACAGGGCCAAGGTTTTTCAATTTACAGCCATATTAAGGGAAGCAAAAAACTTTAGTTTTCTGTATAGAATATTTATCTCAAAGCCTTCCAATAACTCAAACAAAATGAATTAGCTTTTCTGTTCCTTTGTAGCGGACAAATTAATAGTATGAATTGCACCTGGTATGATGTCATCACTCAGACTTTTTTTAAGGACTTATAACAAAAGCAGTGTGCTCTTCAACCTCATACATCATTATTTTTTCACCTTAACAGGATGGATAGAGAAAACAAAATCATATCAGATCACATATTTTGTTTTAAAGTAATCTTTTATCCTAAACCCTGGTCTAGTCCATGCCAAAATCTCATTGGATATGCTTTATGGGAATTTTCATGCTAAGACACATTGAAAAAACATCAATGAAATTGTGTTAAGGATTTTATATTGCGTGTACTGATGAAAAGTCAATGGTTTTGAAAGCATATTGTTTTTGTTTTTTCACGGTCACAGAATAAAACTGTAGCTGTCACTTATATACCACTTCAAGGTTTTCAATGTACTTCAGAAACAACACCTCATTTTATCCTAAAATAAGAACAAAAAGAGAAAAAATCCTGAAAGAATGATAATAAATGATGCAGATTCCATAGCTATTATTAGGCTCATTCTACAGATAAGTAAATAAATACAGAGAAGTTAAGAGACTATACCATGGCAATACAATTAGTATCAGGTGAAAGATTCAACACCAAGACTGGCATTCATTCCATTACACTGCACTCAGTCTCTAGTGTTAGTCATATTCCTTTTCACTCAGTGGTTCTACTATCTACTAACAGGTTTAGCAACCAGTTATTGAACTGCTGCACTGGAGAATGTGGATCAAAAACCCAACATAACTTCCCCTCTTCTTGGTTAATTGAGCACATCTCATTTCATTTTGTGTTAAGCATTAGTTGACCAATTAAAGGCTATTCTTGCCATGCTCCCCACGCCAAAGACCCTTGCATAAGAACAGCCAGAGTGATAACATCTGTTCAGGGAGACTTCAAAGGTTTCCAGAGTTAAGGTATTGGCTTGGTCCTTAAGGTTACCTAAAGGTACATAATCAGTAGCTTGGGCAACAACCCCTCCCACAATCTGAATCTGAAGCCTTCCTTCCTCCTTTGTGGTTTAAGTATAGATAAGCATTGTCCTTTTGTTGCTTCTGGGAGTCTGCTTCAAAGGGTGGACTCCTTTGTCATTGCACTATGTAAGTCTCTAGACAAGCTTGATACTCTGAGGTCTCCTTATTTCTGCTTTACCCACAGTTGACAGCAGGATTCAAGTTGGATGGAGCCACCATATCACATCAGAGTCACTAACCAGGACCCTGCTGGACTATACTGACTTGTAAATCATCTGCTGTAGTGCTGGGAATCAGAAACTGGGTGAGTAGAATTTATTTCTATTAGGTTTTGTTCGAGCAGTTGATATTCCTCTGGAGGGTGAGAATTGGCCAAGGCTTTTTGCTGTAGGAATTAGTATACCTTCAGTCTCATCAGCTGAGGAAGAGGTTTGGGCTAGATTTAGAAAGTACTTTTGTACTTTCTAAAAATTTGACTAGCAAGTATTCCTTGTGTATCTGTTTTGTGTTTGATTTTAGTTTCTTCAAATTTTCTAAGGGTATTGTGAGTTGGTCTCTTGTTTGAAGAATTTTCTGCCCTTGCACTGTGAATGAATTTCTTATCATACATTTATTATTTTTTAGGCATAAACTAGCCACTAATTCTGGCACTACAACTGGTAGCAGCTGACACAAGGCTGTCTTGAGCATGGCATTATTGTGATTGCTGTCTTGATCTGATAGGTTAACCACTGTTAGGGCTTCCTGGGCTTCATTTATGTTTCTTAGTGGAAGACCAGGTCTATGTTGAGGCTCCCAAAGACAGTTGTACTACTCACTTGGCCAATTTGACTGAGCTTCAGTGGAAAGCAAGGGAGGAGGGACTCAGCCAACCCATATGACCCCTTGAACAGGGAGCCCTAGAGTAGGATTAAAGATAAGACTTCTGGTAGCCTATGAAATTACTACCCTGTCAGGGCAATGAGTTGGCTATCCCAACTGCGGGGCAACTTTGAAATCATGTCTATGTCTGGTCTGACTTGGTTCTGTGTACCATATGTCTGGGGTTATAAAAATGGGCTTAAACCAATCTAAGCTGGATATCCACATCTATTGGCATTAGATCTACCAGGGGTGAGGAATTTGTGGCCTTCTAGGTCCTTGGGTATGTATGGCCTTTTAACCGAGTTCAAATTTTATACAATGAATCCTTTTATTAAGGGGATTTGTTCTGTGAAATTTGAATTCAGTCAAAGGGCTGCACTTGAGGACCTAGAGGGTCTAGACTCATTCACTTAGTATGACCTTTAATTTAGTGAAGGAAATTTGTATTTGACAGACAGTGAAGTGGGTTTGATGGTCCTTCCACTTCAGCACACAGTTTTTTTTTTTTTTATCTTACAGAAATTTGATGGGGAACATTAAAAAAAAAAAACTACAGTGAGACAGCACAGAAAGTGAGCTGAGAAAGATGGAAAAGACTAATGAAGTCTCAAAAATCTCTTCCAACTATCTGTTATATTAAGCAGGGACTTAATCACACTGACTTTTTGATTATACTTTCAGTGGAAGATAAGGAGGAAAACTGAGATTCTTTCTTTCTCTCTACCATCATAACCCTGGCTAGGATGGAACAGAGAGAAAGACAGATAAGAAAAGGAAAAAAAAAAATACACACACAGAGAGACACACACAAACACATACATTTCCTGCTTTGTAGAAATTTATGGTATTATAGCAACCAAAAATTATAACAAATATAATATCATTATACATTTCCAAATTATGGTAACTGCTAAAACATTTTAGTGTATTTTGGAGGTTTGTATCTAGGATTAATATTAAGTACAAACACACACCTTCCTCCCCTTCCTGGAGGCTGACAGATATATGGTTCTAAGACAAGCTGATTTCACCTACTCGACAATAAGCAGAATGAAGTTAGTTTGAAATGATTAAATGTAATTTAATTGTTTAGGTAAACTAGTAGCAAAGTCACCTAAATTGGAATAAAGCACACAACACCAGAAATAAAACAATAGCAGTTAATTGGTATTGTATAAGAAATCTGTATAGGAGAGACTCAGTGGAATGTTATACTAAAGTATTGTGAGAAAGAAAAGAAGGAATTCTGTTTCCACAGAATTAAAACTACTCCCAGCTTTGAGTGATAACAGGATGTAAGACAGAAGTGACTGGTTCTAATCAGAGCTGTGACCTAGCAGAACCAGGCTTCTCATTAGAAAAGTCAGAAGCTTGTACTCATGCTTAAAGAACTATTTAATATTATCCAACATACTCACAGGTTGGAGCATGCTACTTTGAATGCACATGCGATGCATGATGAGAGAGGGGGTCATGGTGTGGTGGTTCAGGAGGTTGCATCTAGCTAGTATAGAGCAAGGCGGAAAATTCAAATTAGGAACAGGGAATAAATTGCTTTGCATTTGTCTGAGTAAGTTACTCCATTAGGGAGTTACCCATTCACTAGGAATGTTAAATAAAATAAGTACTTTTCTTGGCCTCACAATGAGGATTTTTCTTTCTTGAGTGAGCATGTTTCTCATGGTCTGTGAGAAATAAGATGAAATAGGCTTAAGAAAGTAGTGAAGGTAAATAGAAGGGAGGAATCTAAGCACAAAATGAAAAGTTAGTTTCAAAATTGCTTTAATCGAAGTCTACTGAACAGATTTAAAAATGCAAAGGAGATTTTAGTAAGTAGAAAAAGTAGAAAAATGGGAAGAAAGTTAAAGAAAGTTAGAGTCTGCACTGACTGTGAATAGAGGGTTTGAAAGTAAAGGGTTTGGAATTTTAGAAAGAGTTCTGCATAGCTTTTATTATATTTCACTGAGATAAGGAGGATTTGAGAAACTTTTTAGAGAAGTACCTGTTATCAATTTTAGATAGACAACATTCTATCAAGTTATAAAACATTCACCAAATTGAAAATACAGAAATAAATTTGCAGCATGAAATTATTAGAATTAGAACTTTAACATGTCATCCCCCAGCTTCTCTCAGAATTGATAAGATCTTATGACCCTACCTGAATAGAGAGTGCCAAGGAACCTCACAGACAAGAATTATTAGAAGGGTTTACTCCAATCCTTAGAGCCTCATGTGTTCCAAAAAGAGGGGGATAGAAATGTGAGACTGCCACCATGAATCTTTGAAAGTGAGCTAACTGAAAGAAGTGGGCTCTAAAATTTAAAGTTCTTATAGTTTATGGCCCTTTGGAAAATTTCAGATTTTGAATATTACCATTAGTGACCATAAATCCAGATTTGATTTGGCTGAAGTTTGTCCTGAAACTAAACCATAACGTGGTCTCATTATCAGTGAGATGTGTTCTCTGATGTTAAGGGCTGTTAAAGGGTCCCAGAAACTTGTCTTTTTGAGTTGCCACATTTTCCAGAAACACTGGACACAGAGTATGCAGGAGGCCCTGAATGTGCCACAGGTGAAGCCCTCCCCCTTCTGCTATCACCTGACATAATTTCTTCTTTGAAACCAGATTCCCTGTGTATCCTTGGGAGGCAAGAGAGATGCCAACTAGTCTTTACCAGGCTGGGGAAAATGCTTGTGCAACTGGGGACCTTTGCAGATAAGTAGACCCTTCTACCTCCACAGCCTTAGAGTTCCCAAGGGAAAAGAACGTGGCTTTTGCCATGGTCTTGCTCCTTCTCTTTGGGAAGGGTTACTGTCTGTACCTTTTCCCTCCAGTGACATACCCCTTCCAATTTTCTTCTCCTTTTGTTGTACTGTCATAAATATGCAAACTTCTGTAAGGACTGTGAACTCTTTGGGTTCCACATGCATGTTAATTTCTCTTGTAATAAACATGGTTTTCACGTAAGTCTCAATGTTGTGATTGCCTTTTGACACCTATAGGGATAATGATGCTAAATCAGAACTTAATGCAAAATTTCATATTCTTCATTAAGGCAACATACTTGGAAACTGAATGGATCAAGAAAACCTGAATTTAAATTGTGTCTCAGACATTTATTATCTGTTGACACTTAAGTCACTTTACGTCAGTTTGCCTCATTTTCCTTATCTGTAAAATGGGATAATAATAGTACCTACCAACCGAGATTGATATGAGAATCCAACAAGATAAATTGTAGAGTTCTTAGCACAGTGCCTGGCACCTGGTAAGTGACAAATAAATGCTAGCTAATATTATATTAAGTGTAACTACTTTATACTGCTTTTTGAATGTGATTGCTTTAGAATGCCAAATTGATAACGGTATAAGAGAATTCTGAAACGCATTCAAATGAATTGATATTATCAGACTGGCAAAAAATTTTCTGTTGTTTTTAAAATGCATAATTTTGCTTATGCTATTGTTAGGCTTCTAATTTTTCTTGTATTGTTATTTTGCATAATCCATCATATAAGAAGTTCTAATAACTTGAAACATGATACCCTTAGAGTGTTACAATTAATAGAAAAGTAACTTTTCTTTTGATCTGGATGCTGTTAGATTGTGAGTTCAGCTGTTAAAGAATGTGGTCACCATGTTTGAAAATTTAAATATTTAATTGGATTTATTTTGCTTTTAAATTGGTAGTAATAATAATTTACTGTTTGGGGGAAAAGGTAGCAAAGACTTCTTAAGTTGTCCTTATCTGTTAGGTTTCTTTGGACTTTCTATTCAAGTAAGGTCTTAAGATCTTATCAATTTTGAGAGAAACTGTTGATAGCCTGCTATGAATTTCTAAAGCAATCAAGTTTGAGAAACTAGGACCACTCCCAGTCAAAGTGGGCAAGACTTCCATGTTTGCATATAGGAAAGAGTAAATTTTATCTGAGATTATTTGACCATCAATTATGAAAATTGTGAAATAGTACCTGTTAATAAGTAATGTATAGCAAAGTTACATTTTTTAGTCAACTTAGCAACAATAGACCTTAGATTCAAAGATTTCATTACGTCTTAGGGTTAATAGGCAATACAGATCGGAAGCACAATGTAGTCAGAATTTTTTGGGGGGTTGTTATGTGAACTATCATATATTCACCTCATGTGAGAAATTCCAGAATGTGATCATTCTTAATTTATAAATGAAGGACAAATATGACTCCTTATATTTACTCATTGTTAAATGTTAGTACAACATCAGAAAAAAGTAATAATAACCAACTCCTAAGCTGTGATTAATGAAATTTCACGATTTGAGGTAAAATCTCTTGGGACTGTATTTTGATATTATTGTGAATTTTGATTTTAGGTATGTCTGAATTGTCATTAAGCCAACATTAAGTCCACCGTTCAAGGGGACTTCCATGTGCTGTCCTAAAGGAGTACAGACCGAAAGCGGATGTCTGTGTCTAAGAAAGTTGGAGGAACAGCCTTACGTAGGAGTACAAGCCTCTTGATTCAGTTTCCCCATTGAGCTATTTCCTTTCTGAACAGGAAATATTCCCATCTGGCTAATTCTGAGCCTAGCTATTCACAGGATTTGTGAATAATGTGGAAATTTGATGCATGGTTGACTGTGAACTTATGACTCTTAACCTGGAATCAAAAAGAGAATTGCAGAATGTCCAAGGGAAGATGTTTCTGCTATGCCTTTGGTATAGTTCATGACTTTGGACAACTCAGAAATTTTGGGGATTCTTTATTGCCACTGGGAGGTCCATTTATTTTGCTGATTGTGTTTCTTCCCTGAAGCAGTATCGCTGCTGTCAGACCTTGCTAGCTGCAAATGATAGGCCTATTCTTTCTTGTCTGACCTTGTGTCTGCGGGCAATGTTCAGACAGACTGTCCTGCAATAACAGCTGTAGCTCTTG
>CM053622.1:223390884-223423720 GCA_028646595.1 Phalanger gymnotis | reverse complement strand
GTGTGATACCCTGTTCATCACTGTCTACATAGCTTCCAGAGGTCTGTTCTATGGCTCATGCAAACCAAAGGGTGGTGGTGGCTGAAATCCTCAGGGATTGGGAGGTCCTGGGAGTAACTCAGATAGTAAGACTAGTTTGCCAATAATGTCATTTTTGCATGTAACATATCCCAGGAAAAAGAGTAAAAACTGACTTGGTGACATGACAAAAACCTTGGGTCCCCTTTGTCAACATAAGTATCCAAATGGATTTCATTGAAATGCTACCCTGGAAAGGGTATAATCATGTTCTAGTATTAATAGATTCCTTTTCAGGATGGGTAGAAGCCTTTCCTTGTTGGAAGACAGACACTCCCACAGTAGCCAAGAAATTACTGACTAAAATTCTAGTTCATCATGATATGCGTCCAACATCTCACCACTTGCCTCTAGTGCTCTCTACTCAGTTTCATGGTGCTACACTTGTAACCAGCTCTAAAGCATCAAGCAGCTGCTATGATCTACTATCCTTCACTGGATTCTGGTTCTAGAAGAGTTATGAAACTATGAGTTCCACTACCTCCCATATCCTACTCTCAGCCCAATTCTCTTCCCATTGTGTGGGATGAAAGACCCTCACCAATTAAAAGTTAATAAGGAGCCATCTCAGGGTGGGAACAGAAATAAATTTTATTCAGTTTTCAAGAATTAGGCATCCTCTGCAAGCACAGAACAGAAGCATCAAAGGAGGTGCTTTACAAGGGGCAATGCACCAATAATTATACCTGACACAAGAGAATTCTCACCCACCTCTGACCCTTCTCACCATTGGCTGGGAGGTGGGCTTACAATCTGAGCACAAAAGCTAGACAAAGACCTGGGAAATCGAGTCACAGAAACCCCAATTCCCATTCCTTTAGTTAATGATTACAACTGAGGTGACATCTGTAAATCTAAAGAAGGTAAATAGGATAAGGGGAAGGGGAGATCTTCTCCATTCTTCTACAGCACTTTTACAGTAAAGGAAAGCAGGTCACGGTGACCCTATTCTTACTAAGCAAATCTTTAAAGCAGAACCAGAAGAAAGAACAAAAAGTTTCAGGGTCAACTTTCCCAGAGGCTGAGCCATCAGACTCTCACGGCCTCAGAATTTTTCCACTTCCTTATTTGTCGATTTTGAACATTTCTTATATAGATATAGATATATATTTATACATATCTTCACTGTGAAGTCTCCACATTTTATTTACCTCACATACCATCAATCTTTGCTTATAGGAATTCTCTCCCTTAGAATAGATGTTATTCCTTAAGGCAGGGCTGTCCAAAGTACAGCCCACAGGCTTAGAAAGTGACACAAATGCTTCAACTAAAGCATTTGTGTCAATTTCTTTGCTTGTGGTGGACACAGGCAGGCCTCGTGGGGACGCACGGCATAAAAACGTGGGGAGTAATGGATTGTGGATTATAAATTGACCACAATTCCCTCCATCTTTGTTAAGCATTATCTTAATAATTAAAGGACCTCCTTACTGTCTTCTCATGACCTTAATCCCCCCAGAAGAACATCCTGCATGACAAAATCTGTTCAGGGAGAATTCAAAGGTTCCCTGATTTCAGAAATCAGCTTAAGTCATTCAGGTCAAGGTACTAATCAGCCAGCTGTTGAAACATCCCCTCCCAATCTCCTTTTGCCTGAAGCTTTTCCTCCCCTTTGTGGTTGAAGCATCAATAAACTCCCAAACAAGTTTGATAACTCTGAGGTTTTGTTATTCCTGCCTTAGCTACAAGAATTTCTCAGGAGCAAGGCCAACCCCTTCCCCCCAAACAAAACAAAACAAAAAAAAGCAAACCAAAAAAAAAAAAAAAAAGGTTGCTTAGAAATTAAAAAAGAAATGCAATAATTTAGACTGAGAGAGAATAGTTTTATTATTTCAAAGAGGCTAATGATCTAGAAAGAATCTAGAAGTCTTTGTGGGAAACAGGTGCTTCATTATTTATAATTAGCATCTGGGTCCAAAAGAGGTTTCTGATATTTTGTTACTTCAGGGAGACTTAAGTAAATTTCAAAAACAAAAACAAAAACAACTAAACCTATCTTCCATCATTGCTTTTGAGCATAGCTGGCTGCCATTTTCCATAGAAATACTAACTGCTGGGCTTTTGCATTCTTATATTTCTTAATTTATCTGTGTATCCTCCTGAATGCCCTGCAAATAGCAAACGCTTCACAAATGTTTGTTAAATGAGAGAGTGAATGACTTTGCATAGAGGAGGAAAGGAATCCTAAGCCCAAAGGGCTAGGCTAGCCCTAAAGGAACTAGTCTCTGGAAGTCATATTTCCACTGACAACTCGTTTATTTTATACAGCAGAAAAAGGCATGCATCTGAGCACATATTTAGGGCAGTGTTATGCATTGTAGAGAGTGCTGAATAAATGCTTGTTGAACTGAATTAAATTCAAGTGAAGCAATAAAAAATGACATTTGAAAAGACTTCAGCACACCTTTCCTTCAACTTTTTTATTATTTAGCTACTATTTTGGAAAAGCTAGAGGAGAGGAGATTTTGTCTTTATACATGGTAAGAATGTACTTTAATAAATGGTTATAAAATAGAATTGATTTGTTTTGGAAAATGTTTCTTTAATTACAAAAACATACTTTCATTTGACTTCATATTTGAGTCTAACTATTAGGTACTATAGAAATATACTTTCCTTTCCTTGCCTCACATGGGTGACATCTTTTAAAACATCAAAGGAAATCTCAGATGTACTTCAAACGAGAGAAAGGAAAATGTAGCAATTAGTAATGAAAGTACACTAAAATCAAATTTAAAAAAAAAGAAGTTGAAAAACTAGAAAAAATGAAAGAAACAAAACATGCCATCCAAGGAGCTTGGTGGATTATTTTCTTTTTCAGAAAAACATTACATAAAGAATAGACTGCTAGACTCAAACAGAAGGATAAAGACAAGTTCAAATCCTTCCTCAGATACAATAGCCAGTTTTAGAGCTGGAAAAAACCATGTTGGTCATCTAGTCTATCACCCTTCTTTTACAAATGGGGAAACTAAATTCCAAAGAAGTGAAGTGACACAACCGGGGTCAGAGCTCCTAAGTGTCTGAGAGTCCAGTCTTCTATCCACTAGCAACTTGGGGTATTCAACAGGACTACCATCTCTGGTGTGAGGGCTTACCAAGCCTTTTTTAGGGCTGCTCATCCATATTTGGTGTCCACCTGATTCCCCCAACTCATGCCTGTGACTCGAAGAAGCAGTTGCATGAGCAGTGGCCATACCCCAACAAAACGTCTCAGCAGAAATGGGCTCAACCACTTGGGCTAAACCAGATAAAGGATAACTAAAATGCCTCAAACCTGTTGGTGAGTTAAGAGAATGGCTACCTCAAGTAAGTGAAGACTTTCCTCAGTGGAACGACAATAGATGATGATGGTGACGAAGAAGAAAAGCAGTACTTATTCTCCAAAAACTTATTATATTGAATGGGTTGAGACAACACAATAGGAAAGTGGCAGCTAGGGAATACTGTTTTGTTCTGGAAAGTCACAGGAATATAGAGTCAATTGACAGGTCCTTTCAAGAAGCAATAGTAGGTTTGATTTCTGTTCCTAGAACAAAAGGTAGAAATCAGAAGAGGAGCATTATGTGTGTAGTAACTTGGGTGGAAGATGTCAGTGAAGAGCCCTGGTTTAGGGCCATTGGATAGACATAATGGGATGAAACCAATCAGCACAACGTGATTCCAGTGTTAAAGTTCTAAAGATGAAGGACTTAGCTACTCCAGGATGTTCTCTCTGGAGGTAAAGTTTAAAGGGTTCAGTATAGCTGGAAGATAGTTTGAATGAAATGAGATTAAAGGGCTAAAGTCAACCACATCTGGTGGGTTCTCAATCACCAAGTTAGCAAACCACATCAGGTTGTCCCATAGCTTTGTAGGAACCTGCACCAACTCTGAACAGCCCTGCCTACAGTAAATCAACTTCAATATGCCTTTCCCCTTGCTCCCCAGCAATATGTGTGTGTGTGTGTGTGTGTACATATATATGTACATATATATGTATATATATATATATATATATATATATATATATATATATATTTACGTGTTCCATTCACTTGGAGCTATGTGCTCCAAGGTGACAACTAGTCATCTGATTATACATTTTTCACAAAAGTGTTTGTGGTTAGTCAATGTAATTATTAGCCTTCTACAGTTATTTGCATTTTTATAAGGATCTGCTGGAATCTCAATGCCAAGAGGATAAGTCTCTGGTCATAAAGTTGAATTTTTACAGCAGCTTGCAAGATAAATTTTGGCAGCAGAGGCTTTTGCTAGTATTCCATAAAGCACACCAAAAAGGCAACTATCCACTTCGGCTACATGTGAGGCCATTAAAAAAAATCAAGAAGCATTTTATAATGCTTCTAGGTAGCAGGCATCTAGCTAGTGCTGGGAATACAAATACAAAATAAAAAAAATCTCTATTCTTAAGGAGCTTATATTTGGGGAGAGAAGATATATACATACATACATACATATATATATGTATATATATATATATATATATACATATATATATATATAAGCAGCTAGGTGGTGCAGTGGATAGAGCACTGGGCTTATAATCATGAAGACCTGAATTCAAAACTGACCTCATATACTAGCTGTGTTACTTTGGGCAAGTCACTTAACCCCTATTTGCCTCAGTTCCTCATCTGCAAAATGGAGGCACAATGGAGAAGCAAATGGAAAAACACTCCAGTATATTTGCCAAGAAACCCTCAAATGGGATCATAAAAGTCAGACACAACTGAAAACAAACAACCAAAGTTGAATTAGCTTTCACCATACATGCAAATCCAATGGCTGTGGTAATTCATTTCCCTATAATGTAACACAAGGAATATTGCAATTAACAAGGAATTAGTTCTCTATTAATTCCCCATATTGAAGATTTCTTAATACTAATGATGAGATGATTCGTGCATTTTCTTCTGTGTGTGTAAAACTGGATTCTGAGAGAATTGAGAGAGTAGATAGAGTTTGGGATATGAAAATGAAAACTATAATGTTCACAGGGATTGCACTGGCTGAATAATTGATTATTTATCTGTAGATTTTCTAGCTCCAAATGACAGTTCAGTATTATGATCTTACTTGCGAAAAGAATTTGTAATTCAGATTTATGGAATTTCAAGAAATCTAACACTTTAAGATACAATTCAAAATGTTATGTCAACATACCGCCTTTTCATTTATATCTGTTTATAATTTAATAACAATTCCTTCTATTTAATGGCATATACAAATAGAGAGTCAAGGTTTATATGCACTAATTTTCTGCACTAAACTTGCATCAATTCTGGTAGTCCCTGACAATAAAATGAAAGTGGGAAAATCCTTGCAAAGCTCTACTCATATTAAAAAGATTTTGATGAGTCTGAGGATATATAGATCTCGAGGTAAGTATTCAGCTTTCAAGCCATAACAATTCCTGGAGAAATGTATTTTCATTGTTAAATGAGAAAAGTATAAACCATGAATAAATATTTAGAATCATAGAATCTTAAGACTAGAATGTGCATTTCAGATCATCTTTATCTGTAAATTGAAGGGGGTGCATCAAATAACTTCAGTGATCACTTCCAGATTAAAATCTAAGATACTTTCACCTGATCCAATGACCTCATTTCACAAAGTAGGATAGTGAGGTCAAGAGAGACTAAATGATATATGTTCAAGGTCGCATAATTGGCTCATGGCGGAGCTTCAGATAAAATCTAGATACATGGCCAGACTTCTAGATATGCTAGTACATGCTGCTGTGCTTTGTAGCGGGGATGGTGTCAGTAGTTTCAGAATTAATATTTAGTAATCCTCAAGATACATGTCATTCTACTCTTAAAAGTAGCTTAGACTAATTATCCAAGTTGTTATGCCAGTCCAATCATATTCCATATCATTACAATTGTAGTAAGTTATAATTTCCTTATGGAATTTGCATTTTTGGTAAAGCTTCACTCACTAGGGATTTATTAATATGTGTTAATTAATGAGTAAAGATATTTGCTGGGATAGTTTTCAGGCTCAAATTCTAAAAAAAAAAATATATTCAAAGATTATTGAAGAAACTTCAACTAGGTAACTCAGAAATTTTATTTCTTCAAGTATTTCTTTTCAATTATAGGAGAATCTCCTTGTTTTCAGACTATTTCCAGTTCAGGATAGATACGTTTCAGTGTCATAAGAAGACTGAAGCAAAAATATGATTCTTACTTAGCTAATTGGAATTGGGCAAACATTTGTAAGAAATTAGCTTTAAAAACATGTTTGGGGATATAATTATATGATTATTCTGTAACAGCTTTATTAATATTATTAAATTATTGTTTTCCAAGTCTTTGGTAATGATTATATTTGATTATTTTTTATCACAAAAATCTCTAAGTTTTAAGACGCTCAATCCCTGACAACCTCTAATGGAATTCTTAAGTAAGGTCTATTTTGTAGAAAACCTTTCTCTAATGAGGAATAGGAAAATCACAAGAACTTGGTCTGATGTGCCTAGAAAGTGATGTCCTCTAGTATGGAGAGAATTATTCATTCTGTGTCATTTCCACAGGCAGAAAGTGAGCATAGGACCAAAAAGAGCTGGCACAGAAGCAATATTGGTCTCATTAGAGGAAGGATTGTGAATTATTTTTGTGTCATGAATCCCTTTGGATATCTGGTGAAACTTATGGACCCATTCTCAGAATATCTTCAAAAGCATAAAGCAAAATACACTGTATTAAAAAGGAAAATAATTAGATTGATGCAGTTATAAAAATACTTTTAAAAACAAGTTCACAGACCCCAAATTAAGAACTCCTACATTAGAATTAGTCTCAAAGGAACTGAGGTATCATCCAGGACCGCAGCTAAGAAAGGATGATAAGAATATATTTGCCTGGTAGCATACACAACTAATGCAAAGAATGAGGTAGAGAGAAAATTGCTCACATGTGTTTGCCAGACTATATACTATACATAAGTACTCTATAGGGAGAAGACCATCACAGGAGATACCTGGAAGTTCATAGTTAGTGATCCAGGCTAAGAACCAGTAGTAAAAACTGTGGTCTCATATGTCTATAAACAAAGTGTAAATTAAGGGACTAGAGCTTTCAGCCCCACATTGATAAGTTTATGAAGTATAATGGCAAGATGAAATCTTAAATGTATAAACAAGATGATCTGTACTTGGTGATCTCAGGGGTGTAAACTTCTTTGTATTTAAATAGTTTGAAAATTTCATTAGTGAAGCAGTCTACTAGTGATCCAGTCTACTAGTAGAGGAATCCAAGTGCCTAAGTTAATGGTTCCAGTTTGAAAGGGAATCAGTCCTTGTTGAATTATAGCTGCAAACTCTTTTAAGTATTTTCTTCTCTTATTTGAATATGAATTCCTGAGAAAAGAGACTGTCTTGATTTTTCTTTTTGTATCTCCAGTGCTTATCATGATTCTTCTTTGCAAATAGTGCCTAATAAATGTTTTTTTTCATTCATTCATTTGTTCATTCATATAAATGTGGACTAATATACCAGTTTTTATGTTACATGTTAATAATACTTAGCATTTTCACAGAATTATTTCTGAATTCTCCAATCTGTGCCCACAAGTATCACTTAATGAATATTCTTTGAATTGAGTGTAATCCTCACACACTAGAAGGGGAACAATAATTGGTTAAAACACTATTGAGTACATTTTCAAATTAAAAGATTCTGCTTGAGCAGGTTTGTTTTTCAGCTGTGCACCCACAGTACATAGGAATATCTTCCATATGATAGGTGTTTCAAAATTATTTATTAATGTGAATTGAATTGAAATTAAAGAGCCAGTATCTATAATAAAGAATGAATGAAATCTGCTCACCAAACTATGTAAATGACCAGAAACACTCATGAACATAAATGAGTAACTTTTATTTTGAAACCTAAAGAATGACATTAGATGTGGATTGTGATGAGGCAGTGTGTCCTAATGGCTAGAACCCTAGAGAAAGGAGCAAGAAAGACCTTAGTTCAAGTCTGACCTCTGATTCATAGTGGCTTTGAGACCCTAGGCAAGTCACTTAACCTCTTAGTGCCTTCAGCAATTCTATAAGACCATAAGTTTCAGAGAAGGTGCTGATCTACATTAATAGAGGTAGTTTCCTCATCTGAGAAGTGCTGCAATGCAAGTCTAGTCACCATCACCTCATGTTCCTGTATTTCTGAGAATGTCACAAAATCATGACACCTCACAAATGTGGCACTAGGATTTCGCACTGTACATTAATGGATTAAAAAAAATCAGCTCCATAATTTCAAAGTATTTCATCAGTGGCAAAACTTTTTTGTTGGTATAGTTACTAAGAAAATAAACTTAGTAAACTTTACACTTTTGGTTCAGAAATTGTAGGTATATTGTTTAGATGCCTGATATTAGAAAAACCTGTTGAGATGCTGACTCATCAAGAGCAAAGATAATAGCAATGCTTGGCCTATTTCTTTTTTCCTCTTGGCTTGTTGAGCTACAGATACATAAAGAATAAAGCAACCAAAGACTTAAATCTCCATGACTCAGGATTAGTGAAAGTTCTTAGCTATAGATTAAATTGGATTTTTTAGTTGTTCTTTTATTCTTTCCTTTATGTTTTATTCATGCTTCAGGACTCTTACCGTATTGGTAGGATGGTAGTTGAGATGCAAACCACTGTCACAAAGTGGAGAAGATGTGCCACTGCTCTGGTCACTTGGAGCACCTACAGGAAAAAAAAAAAATCTGTAATCCAAAAGCTTAAAATAAATATATGTATTTTTTATTTCACGTTTCTCATTGGCACACCTAAATATACTTTAACAATGTAGTTAATGATCTCAAGTTTCCTTCAAGTCAACTAAAATCTCACCATTTGCAAGAAGCCTTTCCTCCACTTGCCACTCCTAAACCCACTTCATGCTAGTGCCTTTTCTCTGCAATTATCTCCTACTGATCCTATATTTATCTTGTTTGTACATAGTTGTTTGTATGTTCTCTCCTCCTTCAGACTGTGAGTTCCTCAACTTAGTGTATAGCCTGGCACATTGTAGAAAATAAATGCTTGTTGACTTTTGGCAAGAATAAATAAATTACTTCACTGAAATCAAAGCAAAATATTGAAAATTATCTATATTGCTTAAGAGAGAATAGATTTTATTTTTTCCTGAGATGTGATCTTTTAGTAGTAATTTTATTGTATATCCCTATACTAATTTTACTATACAAGAATCCTTTCAAATACTTTACCCCCTGAAGTATGCTATTTCAGAGAAGAAATATTTTTATAAGCCTACTCCAGCAAATGAGTTAATAGGGAAATTTTAATTCCTATATATTAAAATGTTCTTAGAATATCCTATCATTTCAAAGTAGCATTTGTTAACTTTTTGTATGTGTATCATGGATTCCTCAGTATCATGTTTTTAAAGCATAAGCTATATATAGACAAAGGAAATCAATAATGTTAAAATACAGTTTATCTATCTTTCTACCATCTATGTTAATTTATAAACCAGGTTAATGGACTCCACTTTAACAACCTCTGTTTTACAGCTGTACTTTATAGCCAATTACAAGGGCCATGATTGAGATTCCAACTTGGCGTCTATAGGTATACTCTATGACAGAATATGGAAAATATCCAAAATGAAATTCTATGACCTATTTGTGCTGGGACATGTGGTGAAGGGTTAGGAAAGGGGGAAAATCTCATCCAAAAAAAAAAAATTCTTGATGCAATCTACATCAATACTAGTGGTTGTGGTGGTTTTTTTTTTTTTAAAGGCTCTAGAAGCAGCCTTAATTTTTCTAATAAATTTAGTTAACTGAAATGAATGGCAAGTTTTCAGATTCAGATGCTCTCTCTATTAAAGATAATAATAGGTACCCTATCTACAATGTTGGAATTAATGCGAGTGGGTGAGGGGCAGGCATCCTTAGTGGTTTTGTTCTCTGGATATCAGAGCACAGTAGCCATCATAAAATTAGTGTAGTAAATAGCTGGCTTTTGTAGATCACCTTTCTTTGGTCTACTGGATATCTCCTGTGCTAACTCTTAAGATTCTTTCTGGCCAGAGAGAACAGTGAGTGGAGTGTTAGACTTGCAATCATGAGGCCCTGAGTGTTTAAATTCTACCTCAAATGCTTACCAACTGTGTGATCCTGGGCAAGTCAGTTAAACTCTTTCATTCCATTTCCTCCTAAAATGGGGAAAATAATAGCTCCTACCTCATAAGGTTGTTCTGAGGATCCAATAAGATAACATATTTTAAAAGTTTTTCAAAACGATAAGTGCTATATAAATGCTAGATACTATTATTGTAGGATTCCGAGCCTTGCTCCAGTTGATTCGGCTTTTATTGGGTAAAGTTAAAACCTAAGCTTCACTTATGTAATACTCCAATCCACTAATAATCCAATAAACATTTATTGAGTGCCTACTATATGCCAAGTACTGTGCTAAGTGGAGGGATGCAATCAATAAATAGAAAACAGTTGCTGCTCTCAGGGAGTTTACTTGGGGGTGGGGGGCAGCACACAAAAGGCAGGAAAGGTGGGGAGGGGTATCCAGCAAAGAGGCATCTTGTTTTGTGGAGTTGAAACCAGGTAAAGCAGTAGATGCAGATGGAAGTGAGCCAAAAAGCATAGTTTCTGCCTTCTATGAAGGAAAGCATTGGAAGAAGTTTGGAAAATACTCTAGGAGTACTCCCCCAACTCATATCCCATTCATTTTTTTTTCTTTTTGAAAAAGATCTTACAAGATTTATGTGATTAACAGTGTACTGTTCTACTCTGTTTAGATTCAATTTGATAAATGATATTAACTCATATGTACTTTTCATTTAAAAAATGGTACTCCTCCAGTAAAGTTCTCTTCTAATTTCTGATGGCATAGAAGTGACCCTAGGTTCTTGAAGGCAATGCCAGAGAAGTCCAAAATCTGGCAGGGCCTAACAAATTAGAAAGGCTTTGGGAATGAGATTTGTTAATCGAGTTCAGTATGAGTCAGCAGTGTGATGTACTGCCAGGAAAGCTATCTTGGGCTGCATTAAGGAAAGTAACAGCTTCCAGGAAGAGTAGGTGATTATCCCACTGTCCTTTGCTCTCTTTGGCCCCAGTCTGGGTTATTGTGTTCAGTTCTAGACACCACGGTTTAAGAGAACATTGAGAAACTGCAGTGTCCAGAGCAGGGCAACAGGGTTGATAAAGGGGAAGCCATAAGATATGAAGATTAATTGAAGGAAATCGCTATCCTTAGTCCAGAGAAGATTCAGGAAGGAAATGCAAATATTCTTCAAGTATTTGAAAGGTTGCCAAATAGAGAAGTCATTAGACTTTTTCTATTTAGCAGTAAACAGCTGAAAGAGGAGCAGTGAGTGAAAGGTAAAATTTTAGACTTGATGTGAGAAAACAAACAGACAGACAAACACAAACTTCCTAATAACAAACGCTTTCCAAAAGTCGAGTGGACCGACTCAAGTGGTGGTGCATTTCCCATTTTTGGGAAATGAGTCTGGACAACCAGACTGGTACATTACAGTAGAAATTCCATATATACATACATACATATATATGTATATATGTTGGTATGTGTGTACACACACACGCACACATAATATGTCCGCTGAATTCTTTTACCACTCTGAAATTCTGCAGTTCTCTGAATTACTGTTTCTATTATCCAAGAACTACCCTCCACTTAGATCATCATTAAGAAGAAGGCAGCCAGATCATGATTTTTTTTTTTTGGTAAGTAAACAGAAACTCATGAGATATGGAGGAACTTCTATCATCATGGGTGGGGTGGTGGTGAAGCCACCAGTGAGCAGCCACTATTGAAGTGATAGGTCATTTAAAGAAGGAAAATTTGGGTTCTATTTTTATTTAACAATTTAGGAAAGGAAGGATGAAATGAGGCAGATAAAACTAATTCCAAAACATATGATATAATTGATTATAATTACGAAGAGTAAACTGCATCCTTCCATATCCCTGCTAATGAAGGGCAAGTAAAATGACAGTTTTCTTCAATAATACATTCTTTAATCAGATTAAAATTTTAGAACCTTCAGTTCTAAGAGATCTTTTAACAAAATCTCCTGATTGGAATTTAAATGGAGTTATAAAGTGAATATGTTAGCTATGATTTACATTTTTTTTCCTATCAAAACCTGGCATGGGAAAGTGTCTTTAAACACTGAGTTCTTCCTGTGGCAAAGACAGCATCTATTACCTTCCCCAAAATGTTAATACAGCACCTGGTGATATAAAATGTTCACACACAGACCATAATCCTGACTTAGAAAGAAAGATGCCAATGTCAGAAGAGATGCTTGAAAATGATAGAATGAATGATGTAGGCATTTTTCTTTCCATTTATTGTAAATGCTTACATGCACAATCTTCATTTAGCAGCAGTTTGAGAAAAGCAGGTGCTCTTTTTAGGAATGACACAGTGAGGGTCACTTCTTCGCCTGCATTCCGAAGAACCTGAACCTGAAGAATGAATGAAAATGATGATATTAGAACTGGATTCCCAAAGCCTTTTACATTTGACTCCAACACTTTGAAGTGGTTTAGCTTCCCACTTCATCTGTCCCTTCTTCCCCTACATAAAGGTTTCCTTCCTTGTTCTTCCTTCAACACTAAGCACAGAATGATAGGAAATGAGGGAATACACAGTTTGCTGGTGCAGGTGCCAGGTGAACAAGAGACTTCTTGCTCACACCACTACCATTGTTGTCACCTGACATTTACTGAACTCTTGCTTGGCTTCTCATTACATATTGTCTAACCTGGGAGTTTATATGAAATCAGATAAAATTTAGCTTCTGTTTTCAAGGTCTTTAGAGTTAAGAGGAAATCACTAAGGCTACCTGCAAATGAATTTAATAGCAATAACATCCCTTTCCAGCTATTTTACTAATAAATCCATTTATTCTCATTTCCAGTCTAAACACAAATAATGGGAGTAGTAACTACTATTACTTTGATGTCAGAAAGTGCCTTTTTGGGCATTTATTCCAACTTTTTGGACTGGATTTGTGCTTTCATAATTATATGGAATTCCTTGATATGCTAACTTCTTATGCCAGTGCAGATAGATATTTACTCTTAACCCTGGTCTTAGAGAGCTGACTGAGGCACTAAAAGCTGGAGTAGATCACACAACTACTGCACATGTCAGAAGTAGAGGTTTAACCCAGTTCTTCCTAACTCCAAGGATACTTCATTATCCACTTCTCATTCTTTATGTACATAGATCATAAAAATTATACATTTGGCATTTCCATTAACAAATCAAGAATTTCCTTTTTAGAGACATATCTGCTGTCTTAGAAGACTAAATTTAGTTCCCATCTGCTCTAACCTGGGCTCCTTCAAGAGTCTTCCAACTGGACTCCTTGCTTCAAGTCTATCCCTGTACCAATTCATCCTCAGCATAGATGCCAAAAGTTTTTTTTTTTTCCTCCTAACATTGTCAATTCTAACACCAACGGCTCCTTATAGTATCAAATACGATTACTCTTGTAATGCTTTAAAGTTTTCCATAGAGAATAGCAGGTCATGTGATCAGTATTATTGCAAATCACTTTTTCTATAACCCCTTTATTTCTAACTCTAAAAAACAGAACAAACAAAAAGAATTATGTACCAGTTTTAGAGGAATTGCTGAATCCAGAGAACAAAGGGGCAATGTTGAAAAGATAAAAACCTTCTGATTTAATGCTGGTGAACACTAATTCTTAAAATGTCCATTTGGATATCTCCCTCACTATGCTGAAGAGGCACAAATGACCTCATATTTTTACCTTGGGTTTACCTTTTTTTAAATTTAATTTATGGAATAAAAGAAGCACTTCCATAACATGGAATAATAATAATAATAAAAAAACAAAGACGATTGCACATGAAACTGCAAATCTATTATGTACAACTTACTACACATTTTAAATATATAATAAAGTCGCCATGCCTTGGATTTATCCTAAGATTCTCTCCTTCCCTGATATAAAAGAAATTCTGAAAGAATCTCTTATTTCCACCCTTACCCAGTCATATATAACTGAAAAGGAAGGGTAGAAAGGCTAAAGAATTTCTGCCTTCTGACAGGGGATCTAATTTTTGGAACCCCGAAAGCTTTAACAATTTTTGCTTGAACATCCCTCCATGTTTCCATTCATTCCACCAAAAAATTCAGACTCTGGTTCCTCCCAGGCAGAGAAGGAAAGGAGGCCAATGTGCATGGCTATGTTTGGCCTAAAGGAAAAGGAACTTAAATCAATTTGGGGCCAGTCATGCTCATGCTCCCCTCCCTCACCCCAGGCTACATGAGATAGAGACACAGGATGGAAAACCCTATGATCCCCAGATTAAGGAGATTTAGTAACCCAGGAACTCAGCCAAGGAGGTACAAACAGCAGCGAAAAGGAAAGTGAGTAATGGAACAGTTTTTTGAAAGTTTGAAACACCAGAGATTTCAATTGAAAACAACTTTATACAAGTCAGGAAGACTAGAAAATTTGTCAATAGGGAAGATCCTGAAACAAACAAACAAAAAAAAAGAATTCTATTTCTTTGAGTAATTCTTTAAGGAGAAAACAAAGTCCTCCAAACAAATATTAATAAGGCAAAAGAAATAGAACGAATGCCTGAGGAAATAACAGAGTCCAGTGGAATACCTAATAAAAAGAATAAAAAGAAACTCTACAATTGTTCAGAAGAGAACTGAAATCCATAAAATAAATTAGAATGAACATATTGGAACTTACAAGTCTCAATGCGTAATTTTAAAAAAATTCCACAGTGGAGAGTTTCTTTACATAAATCAGAGATTAGAAGATTTGGAACATAAAAATATGAAATACAGAGAAAGTCTAGCAGAAGAAAAGTAAAAGGCAAAAAGGAAAAATCTGATCATAAGACAGTAAATAGTAAAAAAATAAAAACTGCCCATAACTCGTGAATACAGAAAGCAAAACACTAATTAAGCATATTCACAAATCATTCTTCACTTCAAACTCCAAGACATATAGTAGTTATGTTTCATAATTTCTAAAACAACAATAGCTAAAGGGAATATTTTGTTCCCTTGAAAACCATACAATTACCTTCCCTAATGCAAAGATTACATTTTCTGCAGCACATTTATGGGGCAACTATAGTGCAATGGATACAGCACTAGGCCAGGAGACACATAATCAGAGAGGACTGAATGACGATAGCAAAAAACAAATCCTCCAAGCATCCAGGAGATGGAGATAGAGAGTGTTACAAAATGCAAAATAGATAATTTTGGTTATGTTAAATTGAAAAGTTTTTCTACAAACAAAGCCAATGTAACAAAGACTAGGATTGAAGCAGAAAATTGGGAAAAATCTTTACAACCAGTATCTCTGATAAAGGCCTCATATCTAAAATATACAGGGGATTGGGTCAAATTTATAGTAATACAAGTCACTTCCCAATTAAGAAATGGTCAAAGGATATGAACAGGTAGTTTTCAGAGGAAGAAATTAAAGATATCTATAGTCATATGATAAAATGCTTTAAATCACTATTGATTAGAGAATGCAAATCAAAACAACTCTTAGGTACCACATCTCTCCTGTCAGTTTGGCTAGCATGATAAAACAGGAAAATGATAAATGCTGGAGAAATGTGGGAATAAATGTGGGAAAATTGGAACATTGTTTCATTGTTGGTAGAGTTGTGAACTGATCCAGCCATTCTGGAGAGCAACTTGGAACAATGCCCAAAGGGCTATAAAAATGTGCATTACTTTTGACCCAGCAATTCCACTTCTAGGGCTATATCCCAAAGAGATCATACAAGTGGGAAAGGGACCCATATGTACAAAAATATAGCAGCTCTTTTTGTGGTGGCAAAGAATTGGAAATCAAGGGGATGCCCATCAATTGGGAGGTGGCTAAACAAATTGTGGTATATTAATGTAATGTAATACTATTGTTCTGTAAGAAATGAGGAACACACAGACTTCATTATAATCCGGTCAGGGGAGCAGAACCAGGAGATCATTATACAGGATTACAGACATATAGTATGCGTAAGGACTAATTTTGAAAGACTTGGCTCCTATCATCAATGCAAGGTCCAAAGACAACTGCAAAAAACTCACGATGGAAAAAGTTACGCACATCCAGAGAAAGAATTATGGAGTCTGAATGCAGATGGAGGCAAATTATTTGCTCTTTATTTTTTCCTTTTTTGGTTTTGTTTCTTTCTCTTGATTCATTCCATTGGTTATAATTCTTCTTTACAACTGGATCATTATGCAAATAAGTTCAACGTGAAGGTATATGTAGAACCTACATTGGATTACATGCCGTCTTTGGGGGAAGGGGGAAGGAGAGGGAGGGAAAGAAAATTTGGAACCCCAAACTTGTGGAACTGAGTGATATAAACTAAAAATAAAAAGTACATTTATAATTTTAAAAAAAATGAAAGAAAGGAAATTCACCTATAAGATTATGTCCTAGTCAACAACAACAACAAATATTGGAGGGATTCGAATAATGTATTCCAAAATGTAAGTGAGGTCAAGATGCAACTCCATATGACATGCTTTGTAAACTTGAGCCAATGTAGGTAATGTAGACAAAATGTTGATTTAAAAGAGGAAAGGGATAATATTTTTTTAAAAAAGCCATTAAAGAAACAAATGCTAACATATTCAAATAACTTGTGAATGAAAAAACTAATTTAATAAAATCACAGTAGGAGATAGATGGTAAAATAAAAAGTAAATATTTCTAAAAACACATGCAGAATGAAAATGAGAAGTGAGAAAATTATACTTTCAGTGAATAAAAAAATAGAATAATTGCAATCTTGCTATTAGAAAAAAATAAAAATTTGCGATGTGAATGAAGTTGTATTTTGCCTGAACAAATGATACAAAATGAATTTGTACCAACATTAAACATACATGTGTGAAATAGCAAATAACCTAAATTCATAAAGGGAAAGTTAATTGAATTGTAAAATGATATAGAGAGTAACATAGTAGCAGTTTCTCCCTCAGAGGTAGAAAAATCTAACAAAAAATAAAAGGTGAAATATAAAACTAAACAAATTACTGGAGAATTTAGGACCAAAATATTTTTGCCAACTTCTGAACAGAAATGATAATATCCATTTCTCAGTATCACATGACATCTTTACAAAAAATAAAACAATATGGCACAGATAAATTTTAGTGAAATTTTAGAAACAAAAAAAGAAATAACTCATTTATAGACCATATCACAGTGAAAACAGTAATTAAGGCAAGGATTAAAACAAAAAAGACCTAAATGAAGAGTTCAATAATTAGGTCAGAAAAAAAAAATCAATTGTCCTTTAAAGCATGGCAAAATGGTCAATTCTTAACCAAATAAGTGATATAAATCATTATTGAAGGCATAATGTATTACATAAAATTGTAAAGCTTTTGCTTAAACAAAATTAATGCAAATAGGAAAAGAAGAAAAAAGGTAAACTGAGGGAAAATCTTTGAATCCCATATTTCTGATAAAAGTGTGATACTCACAATGTCTGGGTAAATATCGGGAACATGTAAGGCCAAAATCTATTCTCCAATAGGTAAAAAAGTGATATGAATGGTTTTCAATAGTGGAATTGAAAAGTTTTCATAACTATATTAAACTTTGCTTGAAATCACTAATAATAAGAGGAATATGTAAATATAATTCTATGGTTTCATCTCATATCCAATAATTGGTGAAGATATCGAAAGATGGAAATAGTGTTGGAAATTCTGTGGAAAAATAAGGACATGAGTTGGTTCTAGTATAATAGGATATAATTTGTAATTATTCTAACAAAGTGTATATCAACTGTGTATGTCCTTTGATTCAGATTTTACTGCTAGGTGTGCAACCACAAAAGATCAATTGCAGAAGTAGGGGGCCCATGTAAGTTAAAATGTTTGTCAAAGTGTTTTTGTATTAGTAACAAAGAACAGAAAGTGCAGTTAATAACTAATGATTGGGGAATTGTTAAGGGTCATAGTGATTTAATATAGTATTACTTTAGTATGCTGTGTGAAATGATGAATCTGAATATAGAGAAGCATTATAAGCCTTATGTGAACTTAGGGAAATGAAAGTAAGCAGGACCAAGAGGAAAGTACACACACACAAACATAGATATAAATTACATACATACACATAATGTATACATATATAACAAATAATATATAAATTAATTATATAATAAATAATATAGATATGTAAAATAAATAATATACAAATATATGCTATAATATATGAAAATAGATAGATAGATAGATAGATAGATAGATAGATAGATAGATAGATAGATAGATAGATGATGAGTTCAGCAACGGAACAGGAACAGGAAAACAAACAAAAGTGAATGCTGCAAAATGGCAGTTACCAAACTTGACCACAGGCAAGAAATATGGGAGAATTAACCTTCTCCTTCTTTGCAGAAGTGGGGTGTATGGGCCTGGAATATTATAGTTGATATCAGATTTTTTGATGTGTTGGTTCATTTTGTTGAATTTTTCCCTCATTTTTTATTCTTTGTTATAAGGGATGCTTCTCTGAGAGAGAGGAAGAAAATTATACTGGGGAGTTGGGGGTGACATTAAAATGGGTGATATTGGTGGCAATTTATGTGAAAATGAAAATTAAAGCCCTCCAGGACCTTGCCCCAATTAATTTTGTTGTTGTTCAATCATTTTTCAGTCATATCCTATTCTTCATGACGCCGATGGGGTTTTCTTGGCAAAGATACTGTAGTGGCTTGCCATTTTCTTCTCCAGGTCATTTTACAGATGAGGAAACCGAGGTAAAAAGGGTTAAGTGACTTACCCAGGGTCACACATCTACTAAGTATGTGATGGTCACATTTGAACCCAAGTCCTCCTGATCCTGGCTCAACCCTCTATCCACTGCACCACCTCCTGCCTTAATCCATCTTTATACTTTCATTTTATATTAATGTTCTTTCTATATGTTATCATTCCACTAAATCGGCCTTCTTGCTTTTTCAATGAATGAGTCATCTCTAGTATCTGTGCTTTTTACTAACCCTCCCCCATACCCAAAATACTCTTCCCTGGATACTGTGGCATCTTGGAATCCATAAGATTCTTCCAGGTAGAGCTTTTAGATTGCCTTTTAGACTCCCTTTCCCTGATCCCTATGATTCTAGTACACTCCCTCTCAGAACTGTATTTGCTTCATATATATTCTGTATATATTTATATGTGTATGATGTCTCCATCAATGGAATAGAAACTCACTGAAGACAAGGATTAGCACAGGACTTCATATAGTATTACTTCAGTATGCTGTGTGAAATGATGAATCTGAATACAGAGAATCATTATAAGACTTATGTGAACTTAGGGGAATGAAAGTAAGCAGGACCAAGAGGAAAGTACACACACACAAACATAGATGTAGATTACATACATACACATAATGTATACATATATAACAAATAATGTTGTTGACCAACTAAATAATTGAACAAGGTAATTTCCTGAACATATTGTGCTTAACTACAATAGTTCATGCGTTTTCTGGAAGAACCAACGTGAACATGTATCTTTAGCTACGAAGTTGGTATCAGATAGTACTTTTTTTTTTTAGATTCACTAAACCATACATATTTCCATCTGTAGGAAAAAAAATAAGTTTAGCAGCTTTGAACTTCATTAAATTATTAGTATCATTTCATAAGGCACAGTAAAGCTGAATTCCAGTTCATCCTTGTGATTAGAAGTCTGTGATAAACATTTTAGCTGTTGGGCCCTGAGGCTTCTTAGGCAGGTAAAATGGAGATTAAATCTCTCTGCCCACTGATTCAGTTTAAATAGCAATCTAAAACTGTTTCAGGTATCATTCTTACAGTGGTAATTTAAGTCATGAGGAGAATTTGTTTATCTTTTTGTAGGGCAAGTCAATGTCTAGGAGGTTTGTTGTCAGCTACATATGTATAGTAAAGACATGAATTTAGGTCAGAGGGATGGCTTGCTAAGTTTTTGTAATTGCTTAGTTTAGCATTTATGCTCATTCAAATCCATTTCCATGTCCAGAGCCAAAGTTTTTTTGTTTTACTTTGGGGAGGGTTTTGGGTGGGGAGAGACAAATAGTATGCCCCAGTGACTATTTTGAAGTTTATTAGAGTGAACCTGGACTAATTTGAGTGGGGTACAGATTGTTAACCAATCTAAAAACAATACTCTAATGTTCCATCTGAATAAGGAAGGCAGGATGGAGTTTAAAACAAATGAATACTCTCTAACCTTAAGTCTAAGAAAGGATTGGAACAGAATGTCAATCACGTTGTCAAGAAGAAATGAGCTCCAAGATAGCCTAATGCCTATGGACTCTAACTAGCTAGGTAGGTGTTCTGTGTTCTCTAAGAACTCGATCACTTATGGGAAAGACTATTAGAGCTGACAAATTCCTCCTTTCCTAATGAGAAGGCAGCCGAAGTTTCTTTTTAGTATGAAGACTGAATGTGAGAAGGCCTTTCCTTTCTAAAAGAGATGAAACTGAGTCTTTGAGACTAAGCTAAAAGAGTTAAGTCAGTGCTCATACTTTTATGGGGAAGAGATATTACCTTAGGTGAGGACTTGAGTTTAATCCTAGATATCAAGTGGCAGTGAGCAGAAGAGATGGCACATGCCTAGGAGATTAGCAGAGACATAATGTGACAACCAAGATGTAAGCCCACGAGAGAGCTGAATATAGCAGAGATCAAGCCCAGAGAGTGATTACATCACCAGAAGACATCTGTAGTCTTGAAGCTTCAGAAATACACAAGTATTCTTGTCATATGTTCCTTATGTCTATACCTCCATGTGTGTGTGTGTGTGTGAATATATGTGTGCATACACAGAGATGTATTTATACACACTCGAATATATATTCAATCTTCCCACCGATAGTGGATATTTCTATGAGGATGTACATGGGGGGGGCAATTATGGGAGAAATTATCCTGTTGTTACTTAAAAAAAAAACAACATTTCACTAAATATCTTTGGTTTTAACCAAGTTTTTTTTTTCCTAAGTAGTAAAAATAGAAATAAAAATATCAGGGGCTTGGGAACCATGGTTTTGACTGATTTCACTTCCACAGAGTATCTCAAGCTTGGAGAAGCTTACCTGGGTACCTCACATTTGAAACAGGGTTGACCGATGAGGTACATATGAAATACTAGAGAAGATACATACTGTCTCCAAAAAATCTTATGCTCCAACTGAATTTGGAAGACAGTATGAATGGGTTTCTAAAAGTAATTAGAAATCATCAAAATTTGTCATTAAAAGATTGCACCAATTGCCACCAGGTTAAAAGTTTTTCAACTAGAAATGACAAAGGGGTTGAAGGGATGTGATTATTTTTTTTTCAGGTTGTAGGTATAGTTATAACTTGTCCTTAGAGTTCTACTCTTAAATTTCCTTGCTTCTGCTTCTCTGGTTGAGGCCCTTTTCTCTCCCATGGTAAATTTTGATGGAAAAATTACATGCTTAAATATATTACCTGTGTTTTAAACTTTTATGAGAGAGAATATCTCAAATTGAAGTTTAGCCAGATTTTTTAATCTTTTAATTGTCCAGTGCCATATTTGTTTTGACAACACTTATTTTTTTTATAGGTTTCATGGTACCATATGCCAATTAAGTCTTTGTTATTTACTAAAGTTACTTCTAAACCAAAGAAAAAGAGATAGTAAGTCAATGATCATTTATTAAATTTAAATTAAATAAAAATTAAATTTATTAAGCTTACTGTGGGCTAGGCAATGTGCTAAGCATTGGAGGTACAAAAAAAGGCAAAAGAAAATCCCCACCCTAGGAGCTAAAGTACAATGGAGAGAGAACATGTAGACAACAATGTACAGGATAAACTGGAAATAATCAATAGAGGAAAGGTACTAGAATGAAGGGGGTTCAGGAAAGCCTTCCTTCAAGACATGGAATTATATCCAGGACTTGAAGGAAGCCAAGCATATAAGAGGAGGAGATTTTGAGGGAGAACATTCAGGTAGGAGGGGCAAGCCAGTGACAATACCCCAGTTTAGGAGATGGAAAGTATATTGTGTGAACAACAAAGATACCAGTGCCCCTAAATCACAGAGTGTATGGGTAGGTAGTAAGTGTGAGTCAGAAAAGGCTAGAAAAGCATGGGATGTAGGTTGCAAATGTCTTTGAATCCAAAGCAAAACATTTTATATATGATCCTGGAGATAATAAGGAACAACTGGATTTTATTAAAGAGGGAATGAGAAAGGTTTGATATGGTCATACCTATGCATTAGGAAGATAAATTTGGCAGTAAATAATATTTATCTAAGTAATATCTAAATAACATGTCTGTATTGAAGTGAAAGTAAAATTTCAACATGACAAAATAAGTTGTTTTCCTTCACCTGCTACCTATGAAACAGTCTCATTTTAAAAACTCTATTTAGTAAACCACAGGGGGGAAAAATGAAACAATGGGTAGTATTGACAATGATACAGTGGTGAGAAAAATCAAAGCTCTTTGACAGGCTTATAATATCAGTAAAAATAGAGTAGGAGAAACCTATTCAGTTGAAAGAATCCTTAAAAGGTCTTATGCCATTTTTGTGAAGAAGATGTGCTGTTAGGAAACACAAGCCCATTTTTGTTGTTCTTATGAGGGATGGTATAGGTTAAGATAATTGAACTATGTTGTGCTTTACTGTGCTGATGACATTAACTGTGGTCATCAAAGTAAGAGACCTTTTTTGCTGAATCTAAAATCAGATCCTCTGCAACCAAATGTTTAAGATATTTAGTCGAAGAGCCTGCCCAGTTTGACATTAAGATCACTAGAAAAATATTTTATTCCCAGTTGGAATCATCACTGTTAGCAACCTTGACACGTATTTCAGATATAAAATACCGTTCACATAAAGCATGATATGTTTTAATATTTATTGTAGCTATTAGCCAGGTTGAATCCTTAGACTGTTCTGATGAAAATTTAAAAAAAGGCTGAACATCAAAATTATTTCTTTAATATAATAGTAACATTAAAGCATTTATAAACATTGAGGGGCCATTGCTTAATCACAAATCCTCTTGCACCCCTGAAAAAAATTCTGAAACATTGTGTTTAATCCATTAACAGATGAGAAAATCTGAAAAATTTCATTTCAGTAAGAATATTACAGTACCCTTGTTATTCAATCTAAATCACTCTTTCCCAAGTTGTTTAATTCCATGGCTTTTTTTTCTCAATCTTCACACTTCCTGATCTTGTCTGAAGTATTTGACAATGTTCAGTACCTTCTCCTTATCTATAGTCTATCTTCCCTAGAATTCTGAGACATTATTTATTCACTGTTGCTTCTCTTCCTTCCTGTGGCACAATTCCTTTCTATCTCCTTTGTTGGATCTATATCCACATAACAACCCCCTGACTTTGGATATATGACTCTGGCCTTTTCTTGTTCTTTCCCTTCTGTTGCTACAGTTTAATTAAGCAACCACATCAGCATCAGTGGATTTAATGATAATCAATTTACAGATTCATCCTGGATCTACAGATGCAGACTTAGAGTATGCCTAGAGCTTCAGTCCCACATCACTGTCTATAGGAGATTTTAACTAGGATGTCCCACATAAACCTCAAACTCAATGTCTCAGACAGGATTCATTATCTTTCTTCCTAACCTTACCTCCTTTTCAAAGTTCCCTATTACTGTCAAGCAACACTATACTTTCTGTTACAGGCTTACAACCTCAGCATCATCTTCAACTCCTACTCTCACTCACCATGCATATCAAATCAGCTGCCAAACTTCACAACATTTCTTACATCTGACCTATTCTATCCACAAATACAGGTATCACACTAGACCTGACCTTCATTATTTCTTTTGCAGCTCCCAAACTCAAAGCTTATACCTCTACAAAGCCAGTTGCTTCTTTAAAGTACAGCTCTAATCAGATTACTCCCCTATTCAATAAACCCCACTAGCTCACTATTACTTCTAAAAACAAATATAAACTCTCCCATTTGACATTTAAAGCCCTTAACAACCAATCCTCAGCTACAGAGGCTGATGCCTTTGTATACTTATTAAAATTACTCTCCTTCACATACTCTATGCTGTAGTTGAGCTGGCATTTTCATTGTTCCTCATACACTCCATCCCATTTAGCATTTACATATATATATATATGTATATATTGGGACTCTCTGATGCCGATGCCTGGGATGAAGTTATCACTAAATAAGCTGGCTATTTTAGTCGAGTCCTTCAAGACACAGCTCAAGAGCTGTCTTATTTGAAGCCCTTCTTCCTTCTTTAGCTTCTAGTACCTTCTCCATCTCAAATCCCAGTATGTATGCTTGGTATGCTTTTTGTATACAGATACTGTCTCCCCAGTTAGAATGTAAGATTTTTGAGGGTAGAGACTGTTTAACCTTTTTCTTCACATCCTTAGCACTTTGTCCAGCACATAGTAACATAGTAGGCACATGATGAGTTTTTGGTTAATGGGTTGAAGTATTGTATTCATTAGAAAATAAAAATAACTTACATTTACATGGTATTTATAATTTATAACTCCATAGTCCAAGATTTCTATTTTTTTAAACAATAGAAATAATTAATTCCCTAATAGTTGTTCTTAATGACCTCTCTAGTGTTTATTTTCTTTAAAGTACTGTAAAGTCAAATATTCTTTTAACATTGTCGTTCCCCCCCCAGTAGCTCAGATACCAGTTTTTTTTTTGACATTCCTTTTTTTTTTAATTGACCATTTTATTTGGCTGTTTGTAGGATATATCATTGTAGGTTGAAGTTAGACTCTTGTGATTTTAGAATGTACTATTCTGTTCTCTTTTACAATTCTTTGTGACTACAGAATAGTCTTGTGTGTGTTTTGCAATTTCCTTGCCATCATTACTGCTTACAAAATTGATTGACCATTGAATAAATTAAACTATCATATATGTTGACATATGAAGCATAAGGTGTTTTTTTTCTACTGTCAACAATTTTTAAAATTTAATCAATTTATTCTTTGTTGTCTCTATTTGGAAATTCTAGACAGTTTTCTTGTATTATTTTCTACAATATGAGATTCCATTTTTTTTTCATTTGCCATGTGTTAAGTGTAAGCCTCATGCTGGGACTCTGTTAATTCAGACTCAATGTTGATATGAAATGAGGTACTTATAGTTGCAGTTAACAGAGAGTTTATGTGGCCAAGCTGAGATTCAACCAGTTATCCACAGTCTAGGACCAATGCTTTTTTCATTATACAATGTTGCTCACCATATATCACAATGCTTTTACATAGACTAAATGATATATAAATATGCATATGCATAAATATCTATTTATATTATATTTATATGTCTATGATGAATATAGTAAGATATCTCATACATAGTTAATTTCCCTCTTCTAGTCAGTATATTTATATCCTGTTATTCAATCATCATTTATACAGTACATAGTACATGTACAAAATCTATCTACTATACATAATGAATTGTGCTAGGATCCAGGTCAAATGAAAAGATAAATAAGACATGGACCTTGATACCTTGGAGCTTATAATTTAGAAGAGAATGGCAGATTCAGAAATAAATATAATTCAAATTGGAATACTGTAAGTAAATAAGAGAGTTGCAGATGAAATACTAGTAGCTCGGATAAAGTTGAAGTCATAACCAGTGGTGACTTTAGGAAAAGTCACATGTTCAGGACAGACATCATGGAGGTAATTACCTTTAAGGTGAGTCTTATAGGATAGGTAGGATTTCACCAGATACGTTTGATGGAGGGAGGGGGCATTCTAGACATATAACACAGTGCAAGCAATATGGGATACTTACAACCCATGACTGGAAGACAGTGAGCTGTCCAGTCAAACTAGACACTAGAGTATAAAATGAGGAGTAATATCAGTCAGAATTATAATTTTTATATTTTGTACCAAAGCTAGAGATCATGGAATGAAATAAGATCAAAATAAAAGTGCCTTGTAGCAATATCAATTTAATTTTCCTTCTGCTTAGCCATATTAAGGTGCAGTGCTTGAGCTAAAAAAGCTTCATAGATGCCAGTCAATGCAGACAACAGTAGATCTTTGTATTTACATGCTTAACAAATGGCCATGTGGTTTAATTGGAGGCACTCAGGGGAGAAGGAAGAGAAGAAAACAACAAGAAAAATTACTAGGGCAGCATGCCTATATGCTTACGTTGGTGATACAATGAATACTTTAAAACAACAAGGGCAATCCATTGACTCCACTCACATTAGGGTAGTTGACTAACGATTCTGAAGTGGAACTAGGGAGGGCCACAATGAGATTCAACCAAGGACATCCCCAGGGAACTTTGGGAACGAGAGCTTCTGAAGATTCTAACAGAGAGAATTCTTCAGAGAGAATATATGATGTATCTGGAATTCTGTGGCAGCTTCATGATCAAAGAAACTTGATCTTCTCAGGGACAAAAACAGATTTGAAAAAGCGGCTTAGATTTTTTTGTTTTGTTTTTTTTTTATTCTTGATGATTTTTTGGGGGTGAGGGAAGAATCCTGAAGAGAAGTTTAGATTGTTTTCTCATCCCTGAGAGAATGAAACAACAATCAACTAAGACCTAAGAAGTTCCTAGACTAAAATAACCATTCCTGATGTGAGATTCCAGAGTAGGGGAAGGGTCAAAAAGCATGTTACCATTAAGGAAGAGAGGGCTTGACATGGGAATAAACAGTCTGATCTACAAGATATTAGGAAAACAAAGAAGGTTTTTTTTTTTTAGACTGTACCATACATCAGGAGAATAATATTACTTCATAAAATGAGATTTCCAGTGGCAGAAGCTGGCAAACGTAATGTCGTTTAGTACAAGGAGAAATCTTTCCTTTTAGAATGGATTCATGAATGGAAAGATCCATCGAAAAGTAATGGATTCATCAATGGAAAGTAAGCAGAGGAGACTCTTTCCACCATAGATAAACCATATTTTCTTAAACCAGATCACTTGTAAGCATATGTTCCAACCTCCTTTTATAAACAGTACAATGTTCTGATAGTATTAGGTTCATTTACTCAATTCATGAAGAAAATTTTTTGTTGTCAAGTCAAAACAGGGTAGAGTGCTGTCATTTAGGGCAGAAAGACTTGGATTCAATCCCTTCTTCTAACACATGTTGGCAGTGTGACCCTGGGCATTCACTTCACCTTTCTGATAAGGGGTCTGCCTGTATTGGTACAGGGAGATTCCACACCTGAGTGTACCCCACACCAATGTAATAAAAGGTCCAATTCTAGTCTGTTTCTTTTATCAAGCTTCAGATTTTCTCTCTTTGTTCTCTTATTTCCTCCCCTGAATATGTAAAACTGGAACATGTTCAATTTGAAGTTCTAGGTTTCTGTCAGTCAAAATGGCCTTACTTGGTAAAGGAGGAAGGTCTAGTAAGTGAACAGTGAACAAAGATCCTGCTTCTCCTTCCAAAAGATATGTCAGGTGGGCAGGCACATCACTAACCTAGACTAGGAAAAACTGAAAATACCGTACCAGTTGAATCAAATTTGTTTAGTATATACATAGAATTATAAATCAGAAATGAAATATGTGCTTTATTGTTTTAATATAAAATTTTCTTGTGTTATAGATATTAATGATTCTTTTGCTTTTTTTAAAAAAGTAAATTACTCTGTATTTAAGGTATATTTGTCTGAAGTAATTGCTTAAAATGTCCACATAAAATTATCCACTGTCACTCTGAAGTTAAAACACTATTGTTGGATTCTAGATGCAGAAGTAAGTTCTTGAATAAAGGAATATTCTCAAGTAGCTAAACATTCTGATCTCAGAGTATTTGCATTAATGATTGGAGATCTGGTTCTAAATAGATGTAGTCTCTGCACTAAAGAGACTCAGGCACTGTTGGAACCTGGGAGGTTTGAGAGACATTATTTTTCTTCGAAGAAAGTTCTTCTAGGTTTGATAGGGAACCAAGGCTCTTGACCTTTGTTTTAAAAAAGGTCTACTTAAGCTATTCTAATTCTAAATAATCTCAATTCTATTGGGGACTATTTGGAAATGTAATCACAACTATTGCTTGGTTTATACAGAGTGAATATTATAATTTCTTAAACATTTGCTTATTCGCTATAATATTCATAATTCTTGAAAAGACAATTATTAGAGCCTCCTAACTAGTTTCCACTCTAATTCATTTCCTAATGAAGCAAAAATAGAAGCAAAAATAATCTTAAGGAACAGGACTGGTCTCCCTCATATTATAACCGTGAGCTCAAAAATTTTCAGTGTCTCCACATTAGCTCTAGGATAAAGTGGAGACTCTTAAACCAGACACTTAAGATCCTCCTTAATTTGACTCCAATTTACTTTTTCAGCTTTAACTGTAATATCTTCCCCTTCACTAACTGTATTTTCCAGCCAATTCAAAAAATTATGGGCTATTTAGAAAAGCAATGTAGAACAGGAGAAAGAGTGCTGGCTCTCAAATTTGAGGAGCTGGACTCAAATCTGTTACCCTCTTTTAATTTGAGCTTGGGTAAGGCACTTAAAACCACTAGGCCTCAGTTTCTTCATCTACAAAATGAGGATTTTAAAGTACATAGTCTCAGAAATCTCATCCATCTCTATATCTATGATCCTGAATTCAATGATTCATCCTATGCCTTCATTGTCATGCCACATACCTGATATGCATTCTCTCCTAATTTCTGCCTCTTAGAATTCTTCTCTTCAAGGTCCAATTCAGGTGATTCCTCTAAAAGTAATCTCTGATCCCACCAGGTGTTATGTGTTTTCTTCCTCCTCAAATTTCTTTAATTTTTTTTTTTAAATCTGTGCATTATTGGAACTGGTTTTTTGACCTTTTAACCTCAGGGGCTACTACAATGCATAGTAGAGTTCCCATTTCTCTGAATGGCTAACAGTAGTTCTACATACTTATTCATGATAAAATTCATAGGAAAAAAAGTCTAGTCTGCTGATCTCAAATTTTTGCTGTCTCAGTACATCAAGAGTCCCAACATATTAAGACATAGTATACAAGCTGCTTGAGCGATTCTATTATTTTCTTTTCCTTGATACAATAGAAATAATAATAAAAGAATATAAATGAAAATTGATACTTGAAAATTGAAGAATTTCGGGGGGTATTTCTCAGATTCTTCAAAATTCAACATAGTTTGGAGGCAACACATAAAAAAGGTCCCATTGAACTTTTGAGTAAATGAGAACGACATTTATTCCTTGTGACCTTGACACTGCAGTATGTAATTATCTCTGCAATGGATAAAGTGGAATTTTTCTTCCCATCAGGTAATTTATCTATTCTAGACTCTAGGCATCTTTTCTTTTGGAGACAGAAGCAAATTTTTGTCTTTTCTAAACTTTTGAAATAATTTCCTATATCATTCAGGATTTTAAGATAATGTTAACTGCTTTCATAGATTCACTAAGTTTTCTGGCTGAAGAGAACATTTCTCCTTCCCTAGACCCATTTCCATTTTATAGCTGAGGCCCAGAAGTGACTTGTCCAGGGTCACTTGGCTAGTGACAGAGCTGAGATTTTAACTCAAGTCTACTGATTCATAATCCTGAGATTTCTCAGTCCTCCATATTTTTCATAAATGATTTCTCTACCAAATATAAAATTTAAAAGTGATGATTGTTCAGGGTGACTAAAAGAGATCAATGCAGGAGTGGATGATATGCCTAGATGATTTATTCAGACATATTCAAACAGTTTTATTTATGATTAAAGGTACTGAAACAATGCAACCTTTGGAAGCAGATGTAAATAATAACCTCGTAAATAAAACGAAATGAAAAATCACTATCTCACTCTGTTCAAAAGGATTTTTAATCAGGCCAGTGCTGGGTTGTTTCATCATACATTACATGCACAGCCATTCAGTAATGAACCAAACTTATAAATGCTTCCCAGTAGTAGAGCTCAATATTCAGAGAAAGAGGAAATGCCTTCAAGTAATGCTATTAAAAGCAGATCCCTTTGATTTCTTATCAAACCTACTTCAATATCTTTAATATGTCTAAAATATCAATCCCTAAAATACATTGAAATTATGAGTGGGATTCACTAATTACAGTATTGACTAGAAAGAGCTGCCAAGTGAAAAAATGCATAAAATAATTTTGTGATGCTCTTTAAACAGAAAAAATAAACTTCGAAAGATGCTTTTTATAAAGATTATTATTCAAATGTTACCATATTAAGGTTGTTTTTATAAATTTCACTGAAGCACTTTGATGCATAGTTAAATTATTCAATAAATTGTTTGATACAGAAGCATATCTGCCAAGAACCTCAAGAGACAACTGTGTCCAAACTCAGTTCTCTATAATCGGCCATTACAATAATCCACTCTATGATCAGTGACCTCCAGGAAAGGATAAATATTTCCTGAAAACTTTTACCATTCGATTTCAATAGGACCTTATTCACCTATACTGTCATGACATTTCCTACCCAAATCTCTCTTTTTTAAATGCCACTTAAACCTTTTCTTTCTTTAATACAAAGGAACACTGAAGCTCCTGACTCTCCTGATAATGATCATAATATTTTAGACAGTATTACAGACTTCTAACAACACTGATATTATAGGATACTACCTTTTCGTATCCAGCCATAAAAAGAATTTAAAATGAAAAGGGGCACCAAGAAAATGCAAAGTAAGTTTCAAAAATGTTTTGAACCATGGATCAAACAAAATTTTGGTAATGTTGGCTTTTTTTTCTCACTCAGAAAACAAAGGAAAACTGCTAGGGAAACAATTTGAATTTGAAAAAGAACTATACATTTTCTAAACCTGTTGATTTTGAGTTGATATTTTACTTGCTCCTCTAGACTTCAGTTTTGTGTCCAATTTTGAGAAACACTTCATGATTATTGTTTTAAATGTGTTCTCTGTCCAGGATTGAAATTGATAGACCTTTATTCTTGATTAAGCTATAATGGTAAGATTAAGAATTTTATACTTGAAAATTCCTTAGGCAAATGCCAAATTCTCCAACTTTCTAGTTATTCAGAAAGGGTAAGACCCTCAAGTAAAAAGCATTGTGATTATTCTTTACCACTTTGATATTTCAATTGTTCTATAATTTCATGGATATAGGTATCCCTTCCACTGGTACAAACTATGACCTATTTATGCTAATTCTTATGTGACCTTCTTCTATAAAATACAATGAATGCTCCATCGGCAGCTTTCCAATTAGTTGAGAGACTTTCTTTCAACCATCTGATATTGGCGGATTCCAGTGGAGTAAATATGTTGTCCATGAGTTAATCTTTATTCTCCCATATGACTATCTTGCACTTTATTTTTCAGTTCTCTGTTCTATGATATTCTGTGTAGCATTTCTCCTATAAAAATTCTTCATTGGTGACAGACTGTAGTCTCCTGATATTTTATAACCTTGAAAATCCCTTCCAACTCTTATTCTATAATCCTTAGCACAATGGAACTTTGTATTCTTTGCAATCTTTAGTCAATCATGTGACTATAAAGATGTCATATACTAAATAATATGACGTGCAAATGTCTATTTGTTCCTTTTTAATTTGATCAAATATATCTTTAATAGGTACGTATATTCTCATTATTTGTAGATATGGATAAGTAAGCATACAGATCAGTAGTTATTTGTAATTTCTCAGTTACTTTTTGTTAAGGAAAAATGCTTGATTTTTCCCCAAGCAAATATCATGAGAATCTCTCAGCACTGTTATAATTTTGTGACATCAATCATGGATTCCAAAACATACTTGATCCTGGCATGCTTTTGGTCTCCATAATATGTGGGCATAAGAAACATGAACATTCCTTATACTTTGGGCTATCAGTTTTTACTCCTAAACCATTTTTCAACATTTTTTCAAGATCTTACCCATGCCTTCCTTTGAGCTGATCTCACCAGTACTGTTGTGTACATTGGCTTAATTTGAAGTTCTTTATGGAATGTTCCTATACTATTATGCTCTAAAGTAGATATTGGTGGATGAACTTCAGTTACTGTGATTTTGTTTTTCAGATAATTACTTTTAGCCTTATAATATGAGATAATATTTTTTTTTTTGCCATGAAATGGTGTTTCTTGTTTCCTTTGGGTGCATTAAAACACATATAGAAGCAACTCTGCCATTTTCCTTATTTGCTTTTCTACAACTGTCCATTCAACTACCACTTCTCTTTAATTTTTGGCTTTATGAATAACAAAATGCATTCTTTTTAAAAATTTTTATTATTATTTTTTTTTTATTTTTAGTTTACAACACTTGGTTCTACAAAATTTTGAGTTCCAGATTTTCTTCCCTCCCTCCCTCCCACCCTCCCCAAGACAGCATGGAATACGATATATCGTCCATGTATAACTTCACATTGGATTAATTTACATACTAGTCAAGTTGTGGAGAAGAATTATCACCAATGGAATGAATCATGAGAAAGAAGAAACAGAATAAAAAAAACCCAAAAACAAAAACAAAGAGAAAAGAAAAAGGGGGGAAAAAGCGAGCATAAAGTGTGCCTCAATCTGCATTCATACTTCATAGTTCTTTCTCTGAATGTAGATAGTCTTCTCCATCGTGAGTCCTTTGGAGTTGTCTTTGCACTTTGTGTTGCTGAGAAGAGCAAAGTCTGTCAGGGTTAGTCCTCACAGGATCCATATATCTGTGGTTGTGTATAATGTTCTCCTG
>CM053622.1:223366678-223382564 GCA_028646595.1 Phalanger gymnotis | reverse complement strand
TTGGCTGCTTGCAGTATTTTCTCCTTAATTCTGTAATTCTGAAATTTGGCTATAACATTTCTTGAAGTTTTTAGTTTGAGATCTCTTTCAGGGGGTGATCGGTGAATTCTTTCAATGACTATTTTGCCCTCTGGTTCTAGGACCTCTGGGCAGTTGTCTTTGATAATTTCTTCGAAGAAAAAAAATAGAAAAATAGGAAAAAAAATAGAAAATAGAAAAAAAGTTTTATAATTTCTTGATTTCTCATAAAGTCATTAACTTCCATTTGCTCCATTTTAATTTTTAACAAATTATTTTCTTCAATGAACTTTTGGACCTCCTTTTCCATTTGGCTAATTCTTCTTTTTAAGGCATTCTTCTCATTGATCTAGTCTAGTTTTTCAAAGTTATTATTTTAAGTACTTTTTGTGTGTCTGCATTAACACACTGTTGACTCTTTTTCATGATTTTCTTGCATCACTCTCATTTCTTCCCAATTTTTCCTCTACCTCTCTTATTTGATTTTCAAGATCCTTTTGGAGTTCTTCCTTGGCCTGGGACCCATTCATGTTTTTCTTAGAGGTTTTCGATGTAGGAGCTTTGACTTTGCTATCTTCTTCTGACTGTATGTTTTGATCTTCTTTGTCACCATAATAACTTTCTATAATCAGAGTTTGTTTTCTTTTTGTTTTCCCAGCCTATTAGTTGGCTTTTAACTCTTTGTTAAAGTAGGGTTCTGCTTCCATGGTGTAGGGCACACTGTCCCAAGTTTCAAGAGTTTTGTGCATCTGTTTTCAGATACTTCTAGGCACTTGTAAGTTTTCAGTTTTTCCAAGGTGGCATCATCTAAGGAGAGGTGTTTGCTACTCTCCTGGACTATGCTCTCATCTATGAATGACCACAAGCTCTCTTTTCTACCCTGACAGCGTGACGAGGGTCCCCCTGTCACTGTGGCTGCAAGCTCTGTTATGCTAGTGCTTCTCCTTGCCCTGGGACTGCCACCCAGAACTGCAACCCCGATCTGAGTATGGGCAAAGCAACAAAGTCCTGCCTCAGTGCTTAGCAGAAAGATGCCTCTGATCTCCTTCTGACCAGTTGTTAGGCTACCATACTCTCTGTGGGCTGAGAGCTCTGGAAGCTGCTGCTGCTGCTGCTGCTACTGCTGATTCAGTCATTCCCAAGGACTGCTCCAGGTTTGCTGGGGCACAGTCTGTGCTGGCTGGACCTGTGTTGGACTCTCTCACTCTGGTGTAACATGTCTTTGCTGCTGAACTTCCAAGTTGTCTTTGGCTGGAAATGTGTTTCCCTCTGTCTTTTTATGGATTCCGCTATTCTAGAATTCAGTTAGAGTCATTTTTAAAGGCATTTGGAGCATTTTGGGGGAGACCTCAGGTGAGTTCCTGCCTGTACTCCACCATTCTGGTTCCACACTCAAGAATAATTCTAAGAGTACTTATGGATGGTGAAGAATGAACCAGCAGATATAGTGAATATGATCAGATTTGAAGCTAGAAGGAACCTCAGAGGCCATCTAGTTCAAGGTCCTATTTCAGAGAGGTGGAAATTGAGGATCAAGGAGGTTAAATGACTTGCCCAAGGTCACTCAGATAGTGTCCAAGTCAGGAATTGAACCAGGTATTCTGATAGCAGTGTCAGTGTTTTTATTTTTATTTTTCCTACTGTGTACCTATAAGGAAAGAGGAAGATGAAGGCAAAATGAGGAGAAGGAGGAGAGGAAACAGACATGGAAAGAGAGAGACAGACAGACAGACCAAAAAAGAGACACTGAAAATAGGAGTAAAAAATATAAATAGAGATAATTCATCTTGAAAGAAGAGAAGGGCAGCTTTGTGGTCATACATTAGAACAAAAGTGGAGAGGGTGAATCACGATATCATAATATTTACAATAACTGGCATTTTTATATGCTTTTAAGATTTACAAAGTGCTTCAAAAATATCATCTCATTTTACCCTGACAAAAACCATAAAAGGTAGGTGCTATTATCCCCCTTTCACTGATGAGGAACTTGAAGCCCAGACATTAAGAAATTTGCTCCAAACCACTAAGAAGCATCTGAGGTTGGATTTGAACTTCGGGACTCTAGGTTCACCACTCTGTCCTGTGCAGAGAGGATATGGGGTGCGGAGGGGGAGACTCAAGAAAATTTATGGCGATTGGCCTTAATTTTGGCAATTAATTAGAAGACAAAGTTGCCTGCTAAGAGATGATTTGTAAAGAAAAGAGACTAGACCCAGTTGCTGCAGGAAGTATGAGAGAGAATAAATCAGATATAAATAAAAGGAATGACATGCCTCAATGAAGGCCAAATTAAGATGATATATCGTGAGTTTGTGCTGGCCTCAGTCATAGTGGCTGTATAACTTTGTCCAACAACTTTCAGCAATTTATAAGCAGGAGGGGAGAGAGTGGGTAGTTCAGAGTTAAGGTAGTACACAGGAAGATGGTTCAGTAAATATTTGATCAGAAAAGGCATTTTGTGTAATAAGATAAGAGGGACAAGAGATTATCATACCAAGTATGGCAATGGTAGCTATAAAATAAATAAAAGTATTTAAAAAAAGCCTCAAGTGTGGGCACATCATATAGAAGTGATTCATGTGGAGGTAACAAGCATTTTTAAAGTGTCTACTATATGCCAACCACTGTGCTAAATACTTGCAGATATTATCTTTATGATCTTCAAAATAACCCTGTGATAGGTGCTATTATTATCTATTTATCTTCGTTTTACAGTTGAGGAAATTGAGGCAGACAGAAGTCAAATGACTTGTCCAGGGTTAGACAACTCGTAAGTGTTTGATGCCAGATTTGAGTTTAGGTCTTCTGACTCCAGGCTAAGCACTTGATCCACTGTGTCATCTGGCTGCCTGGGAGGTTATGGACAAGAGTCATGCAGGATAAAGAAGTGTGGTTAAGTTATAATCTCTACCATTGCTGTGAACACTGAAGTTTTGCCCATCTTTCGTTAGTAAATAGTATCTCGTCTATGGTCCCGTTCCATATGAAGAGAAGTAAAAGAAAAAATATATGTATATATACACATATATGTATATATACACACTAAGGAAATAGATTGATCATGATTGAAATATAATTTTTAAAATTGCCATTTGACATTTCCAGAACTCCTTCTACATGTGCTGAGTGTGGGTAAAATATCCACAAATTTATCAGTTCCCTTATACTTTTTCTGAATGATAAATTTGATATGCAAATATCATTAAATATAAGCATAGATAATGAACTGCAACTTTAATTGCTTTTTAGAAAATATTTATTTTGCCTGATTTAGCCTTTTAGCGCTTATTTGGGTAAACACTCAAAAACAGCTAGGCATTTTGCTAAATAATTTCTAAGTTCTACCTAAAATAACACTTAGCAGTGAAAAATTTAGTGAAAATTTCAGAAAAAACATATTTAAAAACCTGTCTCCTCTTTTATTACTCTTAGAAAATTGCATAATAGCTGTAGATGAACAGGAAAATAGAGAGCTAATTCAATTCTATTTGGCAATTCTTTATGAAGTACCTACTATGGGTAGAACACTGTTGCTACCCCTACTTCAGTCAAGTATAGTATACCCTCCTATACTAAGCTATTTAATAGTCCTAGCATACTTAGCCCCTTCTCTCTCTCTTTCTCTCTCTCTCTCTCTCTCTCTTTCTCTCTCTCTCTCTCTCTCTCTCTCTCTCTCTCTCTCTCTCTCTCTCTCCCACTCTCCCTCTCTCACACACATACAGGTGTGTGTATGTGTCTATAAAATATACATTTATATATATACACATTTACATATATGTGTATATGTTGTTCCCTTTTAGTTGAATCTGACTCTTCATGACACCGCTTGGGGTTTTCTTGGCAAAGATCCTTCTCCAGCTCATTTTACTGTTGAGGAACTGAGTCAAATAGAATTAAGTGACTTGCCCAGGGTCCTACAAGTAGTAAGTGTCAGAGGCCAGATTTAAACTCAGAAAGATGAGTCTTCCTGACTCCAGCTTTATCCACTGCACCAACCAGCTGTCCCAAAGATTGAAAGCTAAGCTGTCATAAATTGTCAGAGGGAATGCCATCATCGTGATGATGATAGGAGGTGGGAATGGGGTTGAGGAGTGGGCAGAAAAGGAATATTTCCTTCTCACCTCAGGAATGGAGACTTTCTATATGATTTTTCTCCAAATTTCTATAGAATATAAAGTTATCATTAATACTTAAAACATTCTTCTAAAAAGGAAATGTTCTTTTTGAATGATTTATAAAGTTGTACGATTCCAGCCTTGGTAATGACATAAAAAATATCTTTCTAAAATTTACTTGTTCTGAACATTACATAGAAGGAAGGTTGAGGTGATGTCTGACTTATCTAGGTGAGAATTAGGCTACCTCTCATTTCACCCCCGCTCTTTTCCAATATCCCTTTATGTGTTGTTTCCCCCTATTAGCATATAATGTCCTTGAAGACAGGGACTATGTTATTTGCTTTTATATATATCACCAGTAATCAGCACATTATGTGGAACACAGTAAGCATTTAATAAATGCTTTATCTGTGTATCTTTGCAAGTTGGTAGGGATCTTGGAGATGATGTAGTCCAATCCCCTCATTTTACAGATTATGAAATTGAGACCTAGAGGGGTGACATGACTTTTTCAAGGTCATATAGCCATTAAATATTGCAGTGAACTTTATCTCAGGGTCCATAATTCCTAATTTAGTGTCCTTATCACCATATCTTGTTACCTCTCAGTGACTCAAATAGAAGCCTCCTCTCCGCTCGTAGGCAAACTCATGAGGGCAGGACAATTGACTAGGACATCTCCAAGAACAAGTAAAAGGATGGAATTAAGGCAACCGGATAAAGCCTTGGACCAAGGGAGTCTGGAAGAAAACTAACAGAGTACCAAGCAGATAATTAATCTGCCAGTAGGTAGCAGAGATCTAATAGTGAAGGCAGGATTCATATTTCCCAGACTGTAATCAAGATATGTCAGCATCCCAGGTCCAGAGTGATTGAGATATTCTTCAGGGAGTTTCAGTAGGGACACTTGGAGGCAAGGCTTGGCTTTGGTCACATAAAGTGAGTCAAGAGTTCAGTTATTAGAAACACATCTGAAGTCAGTATAGGATGAGGATCAGCATACTTCGTGAATTTTGATATTCTTTCTGCCTAGGGTCTGGATTGATCCTAGAACCTGGGGCATAATTGTGCAGGTAGGAGTTTAGCAGCCCCAGTTTTAGGAATTGGGTTAGGGAACGAGACATAACTTTACTAGATGCATGGAACAGGAAAATAGAATGGCAATTTATTGATATATGTTTGTGCTTAAAAACCAAGCACTGGGAATGCATCAAGAAATTATTGATTTTCCTAAATGTACGGAATTTTTGGAAGAAAAGTTATACTTTAATATTCCTTTCATTTTTCCTTGTGGCTTCAAATTCTTTCCCACCCTACCAACCAGAGCAGGTGCTAAGTGGGCCTTTTGAGTCCTGATGAAGATATAGCAGGAAAGGGAAATATATGTTTGCTTGCATAGATATGTACTAATGTATTTATATCAATATATCTACATACATGCATGTTGCATGTGTACCCATGTATAGATATAGCAAAAATGGAAAACAATGAATAATTACTAATTAGTGAAAAATGATACTAAGGGTGTCTGTGCTATTAAGATTGCCAACAGTTAGTATGTCTAGTCACTTGTTCAGCAGAAGCCTTTATTTTACATAATATTTTAAACTAGGACAAAAGCATTAAATCATTACCGTAAAGTCATGGCCAAAAGGAATCTTACATTTAGTCTCTGGGGAAAGATTTTGGTCCATATGAATTGCAGATTCATAGACTTGGATCTGGAAGGATCTCAGAAGCTATCTAATCCACCCCTCTAATTTAACAGATGAGGATTCCGAGGTCTAGAGAGATTGTTAGCTGACCAAGGTTACATAAATAGCACTTGTCATAGCGAGACGTTGAACCCAGCTCTTAAGACTCCGGAGTCAATGTCCTTTCTAATTTGTTCAATGATAAAATATGTAGGTTATGGTAATGTCTTTTGAACTTATATTGGATTGATCAGCCATAGTCGAACCCCGAACCCACCGTACCCTGAATCCAACATCGTGATGTCATTTTTAGAAACGTGATAAACAACATCTTGGCTGGCTCCAGAAACCAGAGAAGTGTTTTGGTTTTTTTTCTTCCCATCTGAATTCAAAAAGTATTTCCCTTTGATGTGGGTATTACTTGTTCTAGGCCCTGGAACTACAAATATAAAAAACAAACAAACAAACAAAAAAAACCGAACCAGTCCCTGCCCTCAAGGTCCTTACCCAGCATTGAAACAGGGGGAGGAGGGCCAGGTCTCAATTTGCCTTTACACAGATAAGAAAATGCCAAGTAATTTCTAGAGGTATAGAATGTTGACAACTAAGAGGAGCAGGAAATACCTGAGAAATGGAACAAGCATTTACTAAGTGCCTACCATTTGCCAGACCTTATGATACGTTGTTGGTCATTTTCAGTCATGTCTGACTCTTCATACCATTTGGCATTTTCTTGGCAAACATATTAGAGTGGTTTGCCATTGACTTTGCAGCTCATTTTATAGGTGAGGAAAACTGAGGCAAACAGGATTAAGTGACTTGCCCAGGTTCACACAGCTAGTAAGTGTCTGAGACCAGATTTGAATTCAGAAAGATGAGGAGTCTTCCTGACTCCAGGCCCAGCAATCTATCTACTGCACCACCTAGCTACTACATGCCAGACCCTGTGCTAAGCACTTTCCAGATAGGATATCTATCATTTTGTTCTCACAACAGCCTCGTGAAGTAGGTACTAATATTATCTCCATTTTAGAGTTGAGGAAACTGAGACAAACAAAGGTTAAGTGACTTGCTCAAAGTCAAACATCTAGTTAATGCCTGAGGCTAGACTAAGTTCCATGCCGTTTAACTGTAGGAAGTGATGGTCTAAATGTGCTTTGAAACAAGAAACAGATTCTAAGTGGGAAGTGGATGTAGTTCATACCAGGCATTAGGGACATTTAAGTGGCACAGTGGATAGAGAACTGGGCCTGGAGTCAGGAAGACCTGAGTTCAAATCTGAACTCAAACGCTTATTACTGTTTTGACCCTGGGCAAATCGCTTAACCTTTTTTGCCTCAGTTCCTTCATCTGTAAAATGAGCTGGAGAAGAAAATAGCAAACTACTGCAGTATCTTTGCCAAGAAAACCTCAAATGGAATCACAAAGAGAGGGACACAGCTGAAAAGGACTGAACAACAACACAACGTAAAGGCAAGGACACTGGACATGAAATGTTGTCTACATCAAATAGCTCAATTACAATGAAATAGAAGGTATTTGAAGAGGAAGGCAAATTTTGGGATCCAGGATAAATGAATATTTACATACTTGTTTAGAAGGTTACATAGGATTACCTGTTGAAAAATCTAAATTTCCATAGTTCCATGAGTAATAGTAAATTACTTTTAATTTATGTACTCTTCGTTATTGAACCATTATCTACATATTATAATATAACTATAGCAATGTCAATGGTATTCTTTTTTCTGGCATTTTTGATATTTTCCTTTCATTTTATTTTTTCTAAGTTTAAAATAATAGTGTATTCACATGTCATCTCCTCTGAGAAATATCCTGCCTGCATCTCACCTATTCTGAAAAATGTCTAAATCGAAGTTAGAATACACCTTATTATTTAATTATTTTACTCCTCAACTTTGTTCCAAACATTTTGCTTCCCATAATTTTATAATATAGGGCAGGCGATCAGTCAATAAATATTAATTGAGCATCTACTATGTGCCAGGCAGATCAGCTAAGTAGCATAGTGGATAGAGTGTCATGTCTGTAGTCAGGAGGACATCTTTCTTAGTTCAAAACTGGCCTCAGACAGTTGCTAGCTGTGTGACCCTGGGCAGGTCACTTAACCCTGTTTGCCTCAGTTTCCTCTTCTGTAAAGTAAGCTGGACAACAAAACAGCAAAGTACTCCAGTATCTTTGCCAAGAAAACCCCAAGTGGGGCCAGAAAGAGTCAGGCACAACTGAAACAAGTGAACAACAATAACAAAATGTGCCAGGCACTTTGCTAAGCATTAAGGGTACCAAAAAAAGGCAAAAGACAGTTTGCGCCCTCTTGAAGCTCATAATATACCATGGATCTCACAGTCTAATGTGAAATCAGGAGTCATTAACATGAACCTAGAGTATGACAAAAATTTGCCAGTATCTCCAGGAAAAGTTTATGATATTCCAAATGTCAGAAAGTTAATTGATTCAATGTCTGTCATGGCTTAATATCAAATGATAAGTATCCCAAATTTAATTTTCTACACCTTGGCACACAAATTCAATACAATTCCAGGATAAATCCTTACCCCCGATTAATTATCCAAGCCTTTTAATCCTGGTGAAGCAAGTTCTAACTCCAATTTGAACTTTACAGTAATGGTTTTTAATTGATTTTGGCCAATCAATCAGCAAGCCTACTCATATGCAAAGCACTGTGGTAGGCAAGATAGTATTAGGTATGGCCTTTGCTCAAGAAACTTAGAATCTAGTCAGGGAAAAATGACATATCTGAAATTTTAAAATAACAATACAACACAGCATGAAACCAAGAAAAAACACTGTTAAGTCCTATTTGATTTTTAGCAGTAGGTGAGCTGAATGTTGGAGGCATTGTTAGAGAATGCTTCATGGAGGAGTGAGACTTCATTAGGCCTTGAAATATATAACACTGAGATCAGGAAGAATAGGGATTGAGGAGGGCATTCCCAGAAGATTGTAGTGCAAAGGGAATTGTATTTAGAGTCAGAAAACCTGCTTTGATATCATGGCTCTGCCACTTATTCATTTTATGACCTTGAGAAATCTTTAATTCCTTGGTCTTTAGATTCCTCATATATAAAATATGACTAGTGGCAGTATGGCGCAGTGAATAGATAAGGCCCTAAGCTTATAATCAGGCAGATTCAAATCCTTGGTTCAAATCCTACCTCAAGGATTTAGCTGGATAATCTTTGTTAAGTTGCTTAAACTCTTTATGTCTCATTTTCCTCATGAGTAAAATGAAGAGGTTGGAACTTCACACCTAAAAGGCCCTTCCAGTTCTAAATCTATAATCCTATAACCAACAACCTGAGCAAAGACATGGAGATTAGAATGAGAATGGTGAGCCATTCTGGATGGCGTGCGAAAAGTAAAAAGAGCTAAGCTTAGAAAGTTAGGTTGCCTCTAGATTCTAGAGGGCCTTGAATGACAAACTAAAGAGTTTGGACTTTATCCTACAGGAAAGAACAGCCATTGAAATAAGTAGTGACATAATAAAAGTCATGGAATACCACAGGGATCATGGTGGGAGAGAGTAGATAACATGAACAGAACCAACAAAGGCATTAGAGGGCATATGGTAGGTGTGAGCAAGTCATAGCACATTCTAAATGAAGAACGCTATAAGTTGCTGGGAGAAAAAAAGAGGGGCCAATTATACAGAAAGGTTGAAAGATAACTAAAGGAAAGCTTATGAGTTCCATAATTATCTGGATAATGCTAAGCAAACCATAGGAAGGTTCCTATAACATTAGGTAGGAATCTTGTAGATTTATGGGACAACATAGATGAGAGTCACACAGTTACACACATCAAAGGATGAGTACCCAGTGATGTAGTTTGTATCACTGGAGGATGAAATCCTTGATCCCAGTGAAATTTCCCATTGGGCATGAATGTGCACATAGCAATGGAAATAAGTAAGAATAATAGAAAATAGACTACAAGAAAAATCCAAGCATGACGAAATGAGTGCCCAGATTAGGTTGGTAGTGTGGTAATTATGCAAACTCAAAACTGACCAACAATAATTCATATCTAATTAAATTGTTTGCTTTCTCAAGGAGGGGGGAAGGATGGGAGGGAAGTAATTTGGAACTCAAAATTTAAAAAAAAAATCATTGTTAAAAGTGTAAAAACCAAGGTTAATTACTACTTTAAATACTCTTTTTCCCCGCTATGATGAACATTGTTCTTTATTAATATTGGAAAAATTGTGGTAGAAAGAGCTGGACTAAGGAGAACTGAGTTTAAACCTCTCATATACATTCTTGCAAAATCACAAGCAAGCCATGGACACCTCTGAACCTCATCGTTGAAATGAGGATAATGATAATTGTAGGACCTCCCTTAAAAAGTTGTTATTATGATCGGATGCTGTAAATAAAAAGGATGCCAACTCCAAAGTGTTTATAGAGGATGTTCCAAAAGTCATAGTGCAGTTTTAAGCTCCTGAATCTTTTTGAACATGCTGAAAAGCAATTTGTAGCAGGTTGTAGCTTTAAATGTGCTTTGACATATTACATCACAGATATGAGGTTTAGGACCCATTTGTAGAATATAATTTGTTTTATAATTTTGGGTAAGGTGAGATATGAATTGAAATTTTATTCTTCTATCTTTTTTCTATGAAGAACTCTACAGTGAAGGCACTATGGCTTCCTTGCTATTCCTTACATACAACACTGCATCTTCCAACTCTGGCCTTTTCACCCGCTGTGCCTCACGCCTGGGATGCTTTTCTTCCTCACCTCTGCAAACTGGCTCCAATCAATACATATCTCAAATCCCCCCTTGCAGGAGGCTTTTCCTGGTTTCCTTCCCAAATCACTCTGCCCCAGTTCTATACTGCTAAAGTATTAGCATAAATTTGTTTTATATATTGTTTTCTCATAAAATTGTTTTCTATTTACCCTGTATTTATTGTGTATGCTTTTAAGGTTTTTGGGGTTTTTTGGGCATATTTTGTCTCCCATTCAAACAAATGATCATTGAAGGCAGAGACCTTGTTTTTGTCTTCTTCATGACTCCAGTACTTAATACAGTAGTACCTGGCTTACTGTTGTTCAGTCATTCAATTGTGTGAATCCCATGGACCATAGCACACCAAAGCTGTCCATGGGGCTTTCTTGGCAAAGATATTAGAGTGGTTTGCCATTTCTTTCTCCAGTGGATTAAGGCAGAGGTTAAGTGACTTGCCCAAAGTCACACAGCTAGTAATAATCTGAAGCCAGACTTGAAATCAGATATTCTTGACTCCAGGTTATAGTACATAATCTGCTTTGCCACCTAGCTGCCTCTAATATACTGCCAACTATATCTTATATATTATATAGCTTCCTGCTATATAAAATCATGCCATCTAGGCAGCACAGCAGATTGAGTGCAGGGCCTGGAGTCAGAAAGATTCATATTCCTGACTTAAAATCTGGTCTCAGACACTTAATAGCTCTGTGAGCTTGGGCAAGTCACTTAATCTTCTCTGCCTCAGTTTCTTCATCTGTAAAATGAGCCAGATAAGGAAATGGCAAACCATTCCAGTATCTTTGCCAAGAAAATGCCCAGAGGGTCACAAAGAGTTGGACATGACTGAAAATGACTAAACAATAACAACCACTATATAAAAACAACATATATTAATATATCAACATAGAATAAAATGAGGGTAAATTTTATCTAGGAATCAGTTTGCTTGAGATCTAAAACTCATTTCTAGCAAATTGATACCTAGGTCTTGATACCAAAAAAATGCCTTATATGAAAGATTAATTTCTGGGTTTAGAGGTCACTCAATCTAGTTGAAGAACAACTACTTTTGGGGTACACTAGGGTCTGGCTCGCGAAGTTAGGATTTCTAGATCTCATTTTGATAAGTTTTTGAACTGTTCTGAATTTGGTTATAAAGCATTGAAAAACAGTAGTTCTGAAAATTGCTGAGCTCATGTTTGAGGAATAGCAGAAGTTGTGAAAAAGTCACATTTCAAACTGACTTATTGATGAGGCAGTGGTATGCTGAGCTTGGGTGTCTGAGGAAGGGGACTGAAGGCACAAAAATCTGTCAGAGTTGGAGTAGGAAGCATATTTTGACCAACAAGTCTGATAATTTCATAATGACATTCAGAATGAGTAGTTCTTGTGCTACATACAATCAGAGGTTAGTAGTTATCATGAATTATCACTGTCAATTTCAATCCTATAGTGTTTACATTCACGTTGAAGCTAGGGAGGTTAAGAAGGAAGTGAGAAAGGCATTTGTGTGAATAAGGAAATGAGAAACAGAGTGGTCATCTGTGGAGTGAGTGGTTACTCAGTGAATTCTTGTGTTGGAACACCTGCAGCTTATAAACAATTTTTATACTATAATGTAGAAAGGGAGATCACTATTGACATCAAGTCTACATTTTTTTTAACCTCAAAGCCAGAGACCTTGTATCTTCACCCTAGATCTATGTTGAAAACTAAGTAGGAATGGAAAGATAAAGTCTGTTATAGCCCCTGGACATGAACACTTTGATAGCTCTTCCTCAATTCATTATACTCACCCTCCCATCCACTGGACAATTCCACCATGTAAATTACTGCTGAAACATAAACTCTGATTTACCAGAGGAGTGAAGTTAGAAGGGAACTATGGCTCTATTAACAATTCACAGGCTTAACATGCTTTCAAGGCTACAAAGTTCTTTCCTCACCAAAACTTTGTGAGGCAAGTAGTACTTTAAGCATCACATTTTATAGATTAGGAAATTGAGACTCAGAGAGGTGATTCACTTGTAAATCACAGCATTAGTGACAAAGAACTAATAAGTTTTGACTCTAGTATTCAAGACTCTTTTCAACTGTTACCATCTGTCTATCAATGCAACAAGATCTCCTGAGGAAAGTTTCTCCTCAGGATCGAAATAAAGACTGTGACTTAGGTTGAATCCAGATGCAACCACATGCCTAGCCATTGATAGGACCTTCAATGCTCATTGACTCTTAGAGTAAGGAGATGGATGTAGCAATCACAGACACTTTTCCCTTGCCTTCATAAGTCAAAATTCCAAAGTCTACCACCAAGGAACATCGAATCATGTCTTAGTGGATTGGCAGAGATAATGTTCATGCCAAAGTGCCCCACTTTCAAAATATAATAAGAAAAAATCCTTGATTAATTACTTTGTGCTGAATTCAACAAACATAGTTTTTGCTTTACTGAAATCATATCCCTCCGGTGTACTATTACAGGCTAATAATTCCACTTGACTCTCAAAGAAAGGAAAACACCATAAAGTAGAATGTTAATGGCCACTTTGCATCGATCACTGATCACGGCAACATCCTCTCAGCACTTACACTCTGATGTTTATACAGCAGAAATTTGCTATGGTTTTTCTGTAGTTTTTTTGTGTGTGTATAAACACATGTGTATATGTATATACATGTTCACACATATGTATGTGCATACACATATGCATATATGTATGTACATATATATTTTTAAATGTTTTCAAATATTTCATAATTAAATTGTATGTGTGTGTGTATGTGTGTGTTTGCATGTGATAGTAGTAGGAAAAATGAAATAGTGAATCTAGTAGAACTTACTGTTCTTCTACATTTCTAGTTGAGTCAAGAAGTCAATAAACACTTATCAAGTTCTTACTATGTAGAAATGACTACACAGAGTTCAGGAAAATACAACAAAAGGAAAAAACAGACCCTGCCCTGGCGGAACTCACATTCTGATGGGGATTCTAGGGTTCTTGCTATCTGATACTGCACAGTTTACCATTCTGACCTTATCACATGTGGCTACCCCTTAACCCTCTATATGCAGCCAGACTGGACTCATTTCTGTCCCCATAAATTGCTGCTAATTTTTTGACTTCATGGCTCTGATCATCACCCTCTTCCCCTGACTAATTACTATGCATTCTGTAAAGCCCAACTAATATGCCACGAAATTTTTATTGATTATCTGGTGGGTAAAACTTTCCCTTTAGACTTCATATAAAATGTTTGTTCTTTATCTCTCAGATATACTTATCATATAACATCATGTATTATAATTATCTTTCCTTGTGTTTTAAGCCCTGCTTAAATTATTAGTTCCATGAAAATAAGTAACTGCACATATTTATATTTTGTATTTCTTCCAGGGAACACCAGAGTACCCATCAGGAAAATCAGGTGCTTAAGAACAAAATAACAAAAGAAAAAAAGTGAAATTCAGGTTTTCTGGTAACTTTTGATTTCCAGTAGTGTTTTTGACAAAGGCTATTATATACTTAAACACTGACAGTTTTATACAATGTTCCAGTGGAAATTTTTGCATGTCTTTCTCCCTTCCTCACTTAATCCCAATCCCACCTTCCCCCAAGAGTACAGTTAGTTTATAGATAATTTTGCTTTAACGATGGAGTGGGGATAAGATGGGAAGAATGGGTAGATTGGGAATATGATTTGTTCTGTTTATAAGAAAATTTGTGTAATTTTAATGTCCATTGCTACAACATAGTTTGCAATAAATGTCCACTATTGTAAAAAACAAACTGTCTACCAGCATACATTTGTTCATTCATATATCTACAAGAGATTGTTAAAAAACTGGGAAATCTGTAAATATCTAGGCTATCCCAGCAATATCTAAGTAGCTATAATATTTAATAGGTTCAGATTGCTCTACTTCTCTCTTCGCCTCCTCCATTCCTCCTATTTTGGATTCAGGCAGTGGTAGCAATACAACCTCTCAGGCATGGAAGGATACTAATTTTCCTATCACTTCTCTCCTAGATTTTGTAGGACAGCTAGAAAGATGTTATGTTCAGCTATGCTTTCAGCTGTATGGTAGAACTAGGAGAATTCCTTTAGGATACACTCAGTTAATTAATAAATTTCTAAAAATAATTCTTGAGCAGCTACTATACGCCAGCAATGTAGAAGTTGACATATGTGGGAGAGAGATAAATAGGGGATACTCAAAAGAGACATCCAGGGAATAGTCAATCTCTACCTAGCTAGACTATGTTCTGTGAGGGCAGGGACCTTCTCTTTCAAAATTTTTGTCTATTTCCCAGTGTTATGTTCACAGTAACTACCTAATGAATATTTGTCGAATTGAATTTGTTGAATCTAGTTGAGAGACAGAATTAACAAGCATGAAATAATTACAGAAGATGTAATGGGTGGGTCATTTTGATAATGCATAGTGTTGTTAGACACAGGGAAGAACACAGTCTTTGAAAATGAAACAGTTTAGAACTGATAGGTATACAGTTGTTATTGAGGCCTCTAACTCTCATCCTCTGACTGTTGGCATTCAATTTTTTAATAATATGATGGCACCACATAAGCAACAGCTCCGAAGCATTTTAGCTGTGACCAGGTATATGGCTAAGGGATACATAACTGAGAGCCACATGCATAGACCTCTAGTTCAGAGTTTTGGACCTTGTCAGAACAGGTAGATGTTCTGAGACCTGGTGAAACAACCTGTGTCTCTATTTGCCTATGCTAGAGTACCTGGAAGAATCATGCAAGGATTCTCTAATCTAGGTATAGAAAATCAGTTGTGAATTGATTCTCTCTTGCTCTTGGACTATAGGATAGAAGAGAAGAAACAGGAGACAGCACAAAGGGGATTTCTACTGCCTGGGGATGTTAGATGTGGGACTGAATAGAATGCACCATCTTATGAGCCTTTCATGTTTCTGTTTTTACTATGCATTTTTTAATCAAATGACACTGTGCATTTAGATTCATGACATGATTACAGGTGACTAAACTAAGTAGCATACAGAAAAGGCACAGAAAAGAGTGGGGTATGTAGGTTGAAGCTAAACCAGACATTTAATATGTTATACTCCTGATAAATAATAGAAAAAACTCTGGAAATTCATAATGTGGGAAGCAATTGAGTGATAGTCCTATGCCCAGGGTTTTCATTATTGAACAGGAGCAGGTACAGGTCACAAAACCCCATACTTGTTTAATATATATCAGTTTTAAACTTAAGGGCAATATAGTAAAGAAAAAAAA
>CM053622.1:223340632-223366178 GCA_028646595.1 Phalanger gymnotis | reverse complement strand
TGGTTTTCTCTCATCCTTCTCATTTCTCTTTCCAATTTTTCCTCTACTTCTCTAACTTGCTTTTCCAAATCCTTTTTGAGCTCTTCCATGGCCTGAGACCAGTTCATGTTTTTCTTGGAGGCTTTTGTTGTAGGCTCTTTGACTTTGTTGATTTCTTCTGGCTGTATGTTTTGGTCTTGTTTGTCACCAAAGAAGGATTCTAAAGTCTGAGACTGAATCTGGGTGCATTTTTGCTGCCTGGCCATGTTCCCAGCCAACTTACTTGACCCTTGAGTTTTTTTAGTGGGCTATGACTGCTTGTAGAGTAAAGAGTTCTATGTTCCAAGCCTGGGGGGATGTGCCAGCTCTGCCATACCAGCACTCCTCCTTCCACAAGAACCCCCAACCAGGACTGGACTTAGATCTTCAGCAGGCTCTGCACTCCTGCTCTGATCTGCCACCCCACTCCTCCCACTAGGTGGGTCTGGGGCTGGAAGCAACTGCAGCTGTAGTTCTGCAGCTGCCCCACCTCTGCTGCCCCAGGGGCGGTGGCCAAACTGCAAACTCCTTCCACTTCCCTCAGCTTTTCCCACTCACCCTCTCCACAGTCCTTGGTGTTTGTGGGCTGAGAAGTCCGGCAACTGCTGCAGCTCACCGATTTAGGGCTCCAGGGCACTCACCATTCAGCTCTTGTTCTGGCAGGTCCGCACCACCCACACTGGGCCCTGCTCTGCTCCCCTCCACTCTGCTCCCAGCTCAGCGCGGGACAGCACCCCTCCCCCAAGACCATCCAGGCTGTCCTGGGCCAGAGCCCCACTTCCCTCTCCACTCTATGGGCTCTGCAGCTCCAGAATTGGTTCAGAGCCATTTCCCATAGGCTTTTGGAGGGACTTGGTGGGGAGCCCATGCCAGTCCCTGCTTTCTAGCCACCATCTTGGCTCCGCCCCAAGTTCATGTCCGCTATGTTGACTTTGAGATGATTATATGACATTTAGTTTGTAAAGACTTAATCAGCCAGTGATAACTCTGACCTTTCTCCTGAGTTCCAGGCCTATAAAAGATGTCTAAAGATCTAGCAAAGCAGCTGGCTTCAACAAGTTGAGGCAGCATTTATCTGGGAATAGAGAAAATGAAGACTTGCTAAAATTGAAAAAAGGTTTGCAAGAAGTTGTAGAACTTCTTGGGACCGGAAATCAGGAGAAAGGTCAGAGTTATAAATATAGGTCTAACAGTCTTTTGTATAGAGATGATAATTAAAAGCTAGTGAACAGATAACATCACTGAAAGAGAATATAGAGAGAAAAGAGAAGAAAGCCTAGGAAAGAGCCTTGGGTTACTTATAAACTTAGAACAATATTATGGATGATGAAACAGTAAGTAAAAAAGTGGAATTGTTCAGAAAATCCTGTAATTGGATCATAATTGATCAGAAATTAGTAAAAAGTGTCAAATGAATCTGAGAACTCAAGAATTCTTCTCAAGACTAACTATACTTGTTTGCTTCAACTAATCATGCTATGGTATGATTTACACCTATTTTATGTAGCTTGGTCTAGTTTCCCTTTAAGAAGGCAGGATCTTCCTTGGAATCACCCTGATATAGTTCCCTTGATGCCTGAAGCATAAAAGGCCCTCCTCCAAGGGAAGTAAGTATTGGAGGTTTTAGTGGAACTCCTATTGCCTTGTGTGACTGCTTTCTATGGTGGATTCAGAGGTGGAGAGGAGTAGCTATTTTATCTGAAATGCAGTCTTTTGTGACTCAGCAATTATTTTTTGTACTGTGTTAAAGAGTCATTTTATTGTCTTCATATATTTTAAGCATTTAAGTATTTCACTGCATTCTAAATCTGAGCATGAATCACACAGCTTGCCTGAATTAGGTCAGGCCCAGAATATGTCTTATAATGCAGGCTCAAGACCCTTCATCTTCTTACTAGCCCTTCTGGAATGCTCTTCAGTTTGTTAATGTCCTTCTTCAAACAATCAGCTTCCAGAATATAACATAATTTTTCAAATATGTTCTGATTATTGTAGGGCTCAGTGGGATTATCATCTCATTGTGACTGAATACTATAGCTCTCCAATGGAGAAAATATAAACAAAGCATTTTATAATTGTAAAGAGCTATATGTATATAATATATATATATATATATATGTATACACACACACAAATAAAGTTGGCTAAAGCAACAATTTTGTAGAACTATCATGAATACATTCTAACTCAAACACAAAATACACTGTAATATTTATCCAGTTACTGAATTGTTCCTTTAGAGGTAATTCTTTTCTGTGACAATATTTTAGATAAATTTTAATTTATAGTTCATATTAATTAATGGTTTAGTTTATAGTTAGTACTTTAGACAATATTTTATTTAAAGTTTATTTAAGCCAAATTTTTCTGAAACCCATGCAAAATGTAAGGAGACATAAGCCTGTCTACATAAATATCTTTTGTACTAGAAGTACAAATTTGTTTCTCCTAAGATCACATAGAGGTCTTCACATTTTTGATAGTTTAGTATTGAAAAGTCATTTTTTAGTTATCTGGAATATTACTCATGAATCTTAAAGATATTTTAATTGCCTACATTACAGATAAAGAAAGTACCTGGTAAAAATTAGTTCTTATTGGTGATTATCTACTGTAATGATTGGAATATATTACAGATAAAGAAAATCACTATTACAGTAGTCGTAGCAACAAAGGAAGAATACATTATCTCAGTATGTTCGACTCAGTTCTGAAATCATGGCTTATTCATATATTGCAAATATATCCAATGTGGCCAAGTCTAATAAGAATGCTAATGTATTTGATATCTAAATGGAAGATTATGCTCTTTTTTTGGAACAGACCACAAATATAATAATGTCAAGTACAACTGATATAAAATTCAGTATGTTAGGGGGGGGATATGTTAAGCTTAGATTTTTATATGGTTTCTTAAAAAAGGAGTTGAACCAAAACCTTAATAACTTAAATAACCATATACTATATCTCTATAATTAGAACTATATCTCTAACTATAATTATAACTAAAACTACAACTATACCTATAACTATATAATTACAGATAAAATTATATATGTGTATGTATATGTATATATGTATGTATATGTATGTGTGTATATATGTATATATTTATTGTGTATATGTATAAAGCCCCAAAGTACATCAATAGATAGCTTACTGTAGGTTCAGTTATTTTTTTCCTGATTAAAGTCCAGAGCAATTGGTCTTATGGGTTTATATTTTGATTTCCTTCCTGCTATTTTGGGAAATTAGTAATGCCAATTAGTAATAGAATCCAGGAAGCATAGAACCTTCCTACTAGAGGAAAAAAAAAATCCATATTTTTCCCTGACCAGTGAGTGGAGACTGACCCTTTTGCTTTACTCTGAAAATCTCTCATGTGGCAACTACATTTCCTATTTTGTCTGCTCCTCTACAACAAATATTTGTTTAGCAATAAAAATCAGCTTATTTTTGTCAGGAGACAAAAACCTTAAAACATTAAAAAAATACAAAACAAACATAAATAAGGCTTAAAAGACCACGAAACCTCTTTGATTTACTGGCAATGGTAAGAAAGGAGGTAAGGCTAATGAAGAATGGACAAATTGTCTGGGTTCCAACAGCAGATAATCAAACAGCAGGTTTTGTCCCAACAGATCACTCCTTAATAGGATCAGTGAGCTAGACAAATCTTCAGCTGCTCAGGATTATAATTAGTAGGATTAGCTGTCTCCTTCCCCTGTGGCATCATATCTTTAATGTGCTGTAAATAGTTCATAACACAATAAAGATATAAGAATAATATCAAGTTTTGCATGTTGCTGTATATATGTTATCTCATTTGATACTCATGACAACCCTGTGAGGAAAGTGCTACTTTTAACTCCACATTAAATAAGGAAATTGAGGCTGAGAAAAGTTAAGTAAGTTGATAGTTACTATCTTAAGTCTTAAGTAGATTTAAACTCAGGTCTGTCTTCCTGACTCTGTATCCAACAATTTATCCACAGTGCCACATATATTATGATTTAAATTATATGAAATCTTTTATATATAACAGAATTTATATATCAGCATGGTTGGAAGACAATTGCCCATTGTATCCTACTTTATTATTAGAAATATATGAATCTTCCAACCATGATGGCTGGATGAATGCAATATAGACCATCTAGCTCTTCAATGAAACCTTAAAGTTTACATCAGATTGCATAATGATCAAAACATCCAATGAGAAACTATAGTCAGTTATTTTTTCCGCACTAAAACTGAAAAATAGAAAAGTATAAATAAGAAATCACTCCTTTCCTTTCCAATAATGCTAATATCAACACAGAACAGCCTTCCGGATTGAGCAAAGAAGGGCCAGGAACACATTCAGGCAGCAACACTGGGTGTGGAAGCATAAGTAGAGATCTCCCATGAGAAAGCCTCTGGATGGTCAAAAAAACTGAGTTTGGTGAGAAATTTGTGTGAGGACCTGGAAAGTGTTTGGAGATTATCATCAGGCAGCAAACAGCATGGGGCTATGTAACACTGAGAGCGAAGCAGTGGCTCTCAGGCACTGAGATTTAAGAGAGGACCCTGAAGATTCAGCACATTGAATCTCAAATATCTGGCAGTGAGGGAGGGAAGTTACTGTGAGAAAGTAGAGGGTAGTACAATAATCCAGGGCCTAATTTTAATCAAATAGGGCAAACCACTCAATAAAAAGTCCAGTAGGGGACAGAGCCTGATCCTGAAAAAGAAAAGGGAACAAAATCTCAGTTTCAGAAGCTAAATTTGGAGAGAAGAATAAATCAAATACTAAGTGTAAAAAAAAAAACAAATCTAGCTGTATTTCCAAAAGAAAAGGCAAGTAACTATGTAAAAAGCAGAACCTCAAATGGAAAAAAAAATAGACTTTCCCACAAGGACTAAATGAATATTTAGAAGAGAGGAAGGGAGAAATGAGGAAATAAAGTTCTGGAGAAAAGACTTAGGGGAATAAAGAGCTTAGAAGAGAAAGTGGCAAACTGTACCCTAGAAATAAAGTTCTGGAAAACTAGAATAGACGAAATAGAAACAGCAAGAAATATAAGAACAAAATAAAAAAAGACCAAAAAATAGATGATGTAATCCATCTTGAAAACAGGTCAAGGGCTAATTTTTATCATTGGACTCCCTGAAAACCATGACTAAAATATTCTGTAGACCATTTTTCAACACATAATGATGAAAAATGCCTAGGTCTATCAGTACCAGAAAACAAAGTAAAGAGAGAAAGAATTACCCAATCCCCCCCACCCAAAGGAAAACCAAATGAACAGCCCCAGGAATGTCATAGCTAATACTCAAATGTCTCACATCAATGAAAAAAAAAATGCTGAAAAAAAATCTAGAAAGCATTTCAAATATCCAGAAACTAATGAAAGTATTACATAAGAACTTGCAGCCTGTACTAAAAATGAAAAGGAAAAAAGGATATACCCTCCAAAGTTGGTTATAATTCTACAGGAGGAAAAAATGGAATAGTAGACTTTCAAGCATTTCTGAAGAAAAGATCAGAGCTGAATAAGAACTTTGAAATGTAAACACAGGACAGAAAATACTAGTTAAGTAAATATACATCAGCAATTGGAAAGAGTTCTATGATGAAGTAGGGCTAACATTAAAATAGGTGAAGAAAAAATCGTGTCTCTTCTGAAATTTAATATCTTCGAGGGGTACTAACAGAGTTAAATAAAGGGTGGGTGTGGGGAGCTGAGGGTGAATTAGTTCTGGTCTGGGGGGTTTAAGGAGGAAAAGAGAAAGAAGGGCAAAATGAACTATACTAGTATTGACAGGAGGAAGAAGGAGGTGGACCTTACTATCTCTCCTAATTGAGTACATGAGGAAAAACATAAACAAAAAATTCAGAGAGTAATGGGGCGAGTAGTTGTCAAATTAGCCCCACTCTTAACTGAACTTCATAAAGAAGGTTAAACATACAAATACAGAGTTTGGCATAGAAAGAGGAAACAAGAGAGCATGTTGGGGGAATGTTAAGATAGAGGATAATTTCAAGAAGGGAATTGTCACAAGCTAAAATAAACTTGATTTTGAAAGGGGAAGTAAAAGGGAAGGAAAAAGAAAATAATTTAGAATCTAAATAATTAGAATCTGTTTGCCTTAGGTAATAGGAGAATGGCTGAACAAAATGTTCAAAGAATTAGGAAATTATGAAAGAGACAATTGAAGGAAATCTTGCATAGTATAATCTGGAATATAGTGAAATAAATAAAACTGCAACAATTTATGAGAAGACTAATGCTATAAACAAAAATAACTGAAAGATTTAAGTACTCTGACCGAAGCAATGGCCAACCATGAATCCAGCCAACCTATGAAGAAGCATGTTACCCGTCTCCTAAAAGATATTTGATGGACAAAAGACATAGAAACAGATATGCATTTGGGGGCATGACCAGCATTTGGGGGCATGACCAACTTTTGGGTTTGTTTTTATTGACTATGCTTATTGTTACAAGGGTTGTGTTTTTCTCTGTTTATAATTAAGCAATAGTGACGTTAAAAAAAGAGGGTACTATGATATTTTTTAAAATGCACAAAAGAAAACAGAAAAATCTTCATAAGGCAATACATACAAGCAGAATTTTTTTAAATAACTTGCAAAATTTACTGTATATTTTTTCATGTAAGAAATGGAGATTTACAGTTTTGTGTGGAATGCTCTTGAGTTCTGCTATGTATCCATTTTTTTTTGCACATGTTTAGAATTTTGTAAAGATCCCTCCAATTGCATGTAATCATAGCAGAGCACCATGACCAAAGATGGGAAGATGCTACTAATACAATTTTTCTTTTAACTAACTCAAGAGAAATTGCTCTATAATATATAATATTCAAGGGAAAATTTCCTTTTGACTCTACAAATGATACAACCCTATGAAAATATACTCTGCAGTAGTAAAAGGATTTGTTATTGCTTTTTGTTTTTTGGCAAGGATACCAGGCCTTTGATTTTATTAATACAGAAGCCTCTCAGTGAAGAAAGTCCCTCTATCAATGCAGATAAGCACCTGTTCTTCAGGTTTTTAGTCTCATAGAATTATCTCTATATATGAGAGGTTAAATGTCTGCCTTGGAACATATAAAGAGTCAGAGATGAGACTTGAACCCAGGTTTTCCTGACTCAGAGTCTCATGCTATTATGCAGAGCGCATGTAGCCTCTCTAGGGGGAAAAAAGGTGACTGGCTTTCATTTCAAAATTACTTCTCTGGGTATTAGAATAATATTTTATTTGAAATGTTACCATTATCATAATGTGGCCAGATCTACAGTTTCTGTGCTTCTAAGCAGGCTAAAATATATATTTTTTAAATTTTTATTTACTATAAAATGATGTGACTAAAAGCTTTGACTTTTCTCTCATTACCTGTACACTGAAATATCCACATATATTCTAAGGAACATTCTTTTTCAGCTTAGTTATTTGTCTGGCACCCTGGTCATAACTTGTCATTTGAAAATTTTATGGTGATTATTATATTGACAAGGATAACTGTGTCAAAAAAAAAGAAGAAAACAGTTTTATTGTGGATTAGTAATAGTGAGCCTCATGCTGAAATGCCAATTAGTCACAGTACCGTCAAGTCATACTGTAAAAGGTATTCTTCAGAAACTTTTTTTTTCCTTTTTTTATGAACATACTAATGCATGAGTCTTCTCCTGGGTTATAGCAACCCATGGAATGCTATATTTGTCCTCTCTTGTCTACAATTTTTATGCTTCCTACCATCTTCCTTTAAAGTAACATATCAAACTCTACTTATTAAATTCATTTGGAGAGAGGATGGCTGTTTTTTTTTGGGGGGGGGGGTGGAGAATGACGGTGGAAGGCTCTTCTGACCATGAAACTTTTGTTGTAGGGAACTGCTATCCTCCTTTAGAAAAAGCAGAGGTGCTTATATCAGTTTCCCCTCCAAGTAAGTTAGTATGTAGGTACCGTGTAGGTTTCTCTAAGGAGAAGGATGATTACATAAATTCTCTCTCACTAGAAATTCAGTTCTTATGACTCTAAAACTCACAAAGTCTTAGACTTGGCATTATCTCACAGCAAACGTTTAAAGTTGATGCTACACCAGAAATGTCTTTTTTCTCTTAGGATATTAGATTCTAGAATATTTCCATCTGGGGAATTAAAAATCTTCCCTCCTCTGTCCAGAAGGTTTGGATTAAAAAAGAAATATTCTTGCATTCTCCACTTAGCCTGCATGCAAACACAAATCTTCCATTGCCATATGCTTCTGCAACATTACCATCACTGCTTGGGTTTTCTGGGTTATTTTGGAAGGGGTGGCAGTGGAGGGGGACAGTGGAGTGAGAAATCCCATTTCTTCAAGAGAAGAAAGAATGAGAACTGAAAGCATGACTATAGTGAAACAATCTTGCTTTTTATAGGCCATGATCAGTATAACTGATTCTTAGTCACCCAGTAACTAAGAATTCCCTTTGACCCAAATTTGTCTGGTGGGTTCATACTAATGTCACAGGTGCATTGAAAAAAATTTTTCAATTTAATTAGTGAGCAACAATGACCCACATCCAGTTATGTTTTCAGATTATTTAGGAAATTCCTTAACTTGAGCATGGACTTCCTTGGTCTACTTTACTTTAGGAAAAGACAGGAAAGTTAAATTAATTTAAAGTTTTCATTGTTTAATTTCAAATTTCCACTACACTGGAACTCTTTGAGACTTTGGTTTGCAAAAACAATAGTAGCACTGAACTTACAAAATAACTCATATCAGGCTTTGCCTGCATTCAATTTCTATGATATATCTAATATGTGCAAGTAAAACAACTGAGATATCATGAGTGCTATAAGTATATACTTAAAATAATAATTAAAATATTCAAGTGAGATAAAGGACTAATTTGTTCATACATCTAAATAAAATAATGATAGAATCTAAAGCTGTGAAATGATTTCTTGCTTTTTAAAAGTGCAAAAGAGTTGAGCAAGTGCTGATTAAAATATAGAAGTATAATTCAACTCCAAATGACTTTGTAAATCCCAATGAAAAATTAAGTAAATATCTCTAGATCTGAAAAAATAACATTTTAACACAAACACCCCCACATTAGAATTACAGCTGCAGAACTTGCTTGCTAAATATTTGTTTATGCATATTTTTACAAACTGTTTGCACAACACAGAACAAAAAACCAAATCACTTAGAACTGTTTACACTCATTCCTACCATATACTATCATTTCAGACTATTAGTGCATCATTTAAGCAAGTTATCTTTAATTTTAAATATCATCACCATGCCGTGCACATTAAGTACAATATAAATATTCTGATACCATTAGTGGCATTGTCAATGGCACTCCACAGATTAAGTGATGTCAGCATTTCCTTGTAGAAGCTGTTTTGAAAGGGTACCAACACAGCTGTATGCTGTCTTTCCTTGGGAACCCTTTTAACCATTTAAAAACAGCTTAGCAACTTCCACATCCAAAAGATAAAATAACAAGTGAAAGTTGTTTGAGGACATATGTTACACAGTTACTAAGTCTGAGATGCTAGGAATATTCTTATTAGAAAATTTAATAATACTTCAGTTTCTTTAGACAAATCCCCAATATGCCCAAAGAACTACAAAACTGAACCCAATTGGCAAAGGAGTCCTCAGACTCCAAAGGATACACAGGATTTTTGCTGGAGTTTCAGCTTATATAAGAAAAGATAAAATATTCTAATAAGGTAACACCAAAGTTATCACTTAACCACTCTGTTATAAAAGGCACCTAGCCAAGATGTATAGTACCAGCTCTAAGGGAAATGGTACTGTAAGAGATAGTGATTACTATTCACCATCTCCCCTGTGGACTTCCTTCTTTTGTATGTATGCTTTTCCATTTATTCTCCTACTCCAGTAGTCTCATAGAAGCTCAGGAACTCCAATTATCTTGACTCCTGTCTCTACTGCTCAGTACTTCTGTACCCTCCCCCACTCCTTCAAACTTAGAATCATAAAATTTTTAAGCAGATAGAACCTTAGGGATCATTTAGCCCCAAACTTTCATTTTACAGATAAGAACCTGAAATTGGGAAAAAAGAATGTTTGCCAAGGTCACAGAATTGCTTACAGTTTAGAACCTACTTCTACTAACTCCCTAACCAATGTCCTTTCCCAACAGATGCCTCTTAAGTTGCTTCATATGTAGGGAAGCTAGATGATACAGAGGATTGAGCACCAGGCCTGGAGTCAGGAAAACCTGACTTCGTATTTGTCTTGCAACACGTACTAGCTGTGTGACCTTGGGCAAGTAACTTAACTTCTGTTTGCCTCAGCTTCCTCAACTGTAAATGGGGTTAATAATAGCACCAACCTCTCAGGGTTGCTATGAGGATCAAATGAGACCAGAATAAAGCACTTGGTACAGTTCCTGGCACAGAGGAAGCGTTATACACGTTAGTTGTTGCTGTTGTTTTTTGGAGTGGAGAGAGCTGGGCAATTGGGGTTAAGTGACTCGCCCAAGGTCACATAGCTAATATGTGTCAAGTGTCTGAGGCCAGACTTGAACTCAGGTCCTCCTGGTTCCAGCGCTGGCACTCTACTCACTACGCCACTCAGCTGCCCCAATTGTTGTTGTTGTTAATGTTATTTACCATTATTTCAGGTTAATATTAGAAAACTGTCAAGAAACTAGACTATGGCAATCCTGCCCTTTTAATAGCGCCTATTGGAATGTTACCCTGAGCATGGTTTGAACTCATCTCCCTATGAACATTCATGCAGTTATTCTAGTTTACAGAATCCTTTGGAGCATTCAATTTTGACTTACAGCTGTGAAATGAAGCTTTGAAAAGATTCCTGTCACAGTGGGTTACAGACTGAATACACAAGCGCACAAATACAAGGGTGCAAATGGTACTACAAAAATGAAGCAATTTTAAAAAAGCATGCTACTTGGCATTCCCACCAATCTTTCCTCTTGGTAAGTAGGGGTTTATGCCCTACTGCTCACAAACTTTTTTCCTTAGCAGTCAGCTCACTAACCATTTTGAGTCTTTAGAGAAGCAATACATGGTTTCCCCTACTAATTGAGATGAAAACCTCTGGTAAGATGAACACTTTCTTTTCTGAGTAATAGCAGGAGAAAGCTCCCATTGCACCCATATCTATTATTGCTGTGGTTTCCATAGCAACCAGTGGCTGATTTATCCCAGACAGAGCTGCACTACAACTACAACTTAGTGTGAGAAAAGGGAGGCACGGTAAAGACATTTTGACAGATTGATCGGGTCCACAATTTGTCAGATCACTGGACTGGGGAATATCTACAAGTCTACGCTGTCTCTACTTTAGCTTCATAAACTTTAGAATAAATATCTATAACACATAGATTGTACCATTGAAAATTGAGCATGGGAAGTACATCATCTCTACCTTGGATTAGAATGAACTACTACACCTACATTACTATACCAAAATCAGAAGGCTAATTGATAGTGACAAGAGGCACTATTAAAAAATTAGCAAAAGAAAAAACATTCTCCCTTTCATATGCTATCTCTTTCCATGAGAAACTCAAAATGAATTTTAGACATCTTCCATAAAAGTAAATTACATATCCTTGGCAAGTTGTACCTAACTGGATTCCCATTTTATATCTATGCAATGACTGCACTTTCCAAAACCAAAATTTAGGCACAGGATCTAACAATAGATGTTCCTTGTGAAAAGACTTTTTTAAATGTACTTTCTTTTCTTCAAATCAGCACTGTTCCATATTTGGAAAATTTTTATCTCCATTGTATATCTAGGAAAATGACATTGAAAGGTTAAGGAATTTCTCCAAACTAACCCAGTAGGGCTACATTTTTTTCTAGAAATAAACCCTTTCCTCCTCCTCTTCTTCATTTTCTTTTTCTCATTTTCCCTTCTCTTTCTCTTATACTCTCTCATCTCTCTCATTCTCTCACTCTTTTCCTCTCTCTTCTCCTATCTCACCTCTTTCCATCTTTTTTTCTCTCATTCTCTCTTTGTCCCTCTTACCATTCTCTACTATCTCTCATTCTCTCTGTTTCTCTCACACACACATACACACATGCTCAAACACGCATACACACACACACACACACACACACACACACACACACACACACATATATATATATATTTGCATGTCATATACATACACACTCTCCACTTATGTGTAATTCAGTTTACTGGTTCTCTCTGAAAAATTAATAATAAATTATTTTTAACCTGAAAATTTTCCACAAATATGGTAAATAGTCAATTGTTGTCAACATTGTACAATCCTTAAAATCAAACTAATGATAGATAGTATCTACTTTTGCCATTTTCTCTTGTGTTACCAATATCATGATACTGCTCTTATCTGTGTAAGGAAAACTTAAATGCTAAGTTATTTTTGGACAGGAATCATAGCTTTTTAAGAATAACTCCTCTCTTTAACAGTCAAATAATAAAAGGCTGTGGATTTAAAACTTGACAATTAGAAAAATATTATTTACTTGTATTTTTCTTTTCCTGTCTTGCATAATATTAATTTACAATGGGAACAGGGAGGAGTCTAATAGTTCTTTTTAACAGAAAAATGATGCTTTCAAGGAAACATCCTCCACTATGAAATTCCAAGGTGTTCACTATTTTTTTCCTCTCTAAGGGAGAAAGAACCCTACCTTTGAAACAAAATTAAAAAATGTTTCATTATAACTTGAGTGGAATTAAAAATAGAATGTGGACATTTGTTAAAATATGTTGCCAAAAGGTATTAAAACATGCTTTTGCTTGTCTTTTAACATCATTTCCTATGAAAGAGAAATATTTAAATTATATTTCGCAGTTGTGGGACCAAATAATTTGCCTTTCCTAATCGTCACAGTATTAAAAGGCATTTTTTCTTTTATTTCTTTAACTTTTTATAGCATGTTATTGTGACAGATAGCTACCCTAGAGCAACAGGCTAAGCAAGAAATGATTCAAAATAGTCATGTGTTAACAGGCCCAACTATGTTGTTTAATATAGAGGGTTATCTCCAGTTGTTTTTCTTTTGTTTGTTTGTTTTGTTTTGTTCTTTGCTTTCTAATACTAACCTTGTTAAAAGGAAACTGGAGAGCAATTGGTGGTATGATAACAGTCTTCAAAGCCAAGGAAGAGCTGTTACAGCGAAGTAGACTTGATTTCAGCAAAAAACTTTTTTTAAGCTTTTACTTAATATTTTATTTTTTCCCAGTTCCATGAAAAAATAATTGTTAACATTTGTTTCTAAAATTTTGAGTTCCAAATTCTCTTTCTTCCTCCCTCTCCACTCCATCCCCACTCATTGAGAAGGTAAGAAATTCCATATGGGTTATACATGTGTAATCATGCAAAACACATCCATAATAGTCATGTTGTGAAAGAAAGCATAGACAAGAAAAAAAACTAAAGAAAAAATAAAGTAAAAACAACATTTCAATCTGTATTCAGATATCATCAGTTCTTTCTCTGGGGATTAATAGCATTTTTCATCATAATCCCTTCAGAGTTTTCTTAGATCATTGTATTGCTGAAAATAGCTAAGTCCTTCAGAGCTGATTATCTTACAGTATTGCTGTTACTTTGTACACAGTACATTTCACTTTGCATCAGTCCATGCGAATCTTTCCAGGGTTTTCTGAGAGCATCCTCCTCATCATTTCTTATAGTACAATATTTTTGTGCCATTAGTACATACCACAACTTGTTCAGCCATTCCCCAATTGATGGGCATCCCCTTGTACTCCCAGAAAAGGTCTGCTATAAATATTTTTGTACATATATGTCCTTTTCCTTTTTGTTTTTTTTTTTCTCTTTGGGGATACAGATCTAGTGGTATTACTAAGTCAAAGATATGGATGATTTTATAGCCTTTTGGTCAAAGTTCCAAATTACTCTATGGAATGGTTGAATCAGTTCACAACTCCACCAACAGTGCAATAATGTTTTGTTTTTCCCCATCCCTTCCAGAATTTGTGATTTAACTTTTATGTCCTGTTAGTCAATATAACATGCATGAGGTAGTACCTCAGAATTGTTTTAGTTTGCATTTCTCCAATCAATAGCGAACTAGTTTATTATTTTCATATGGCTATAGATAGCTTTGAATACTTCATATGAAACTAATCATATCTTTTGATCATTTAACAATTGGGGAATGACTCTTATTTTTATAAATTTGACTCAGTTCTCTATAAGTTTGAGAAATTAGTCCTTTATTAGAGAAACATGCTTCAAAATCCTTTTCACAGTTATTATTGCTGTTTCCCTCCATCCTGTCCCCACCATTTATTCTATTCTCTCTCTCCTTTCACCCTGTCCTTCCTCAAAAGTGTTTTGCTTTTGACTACTCCCTCCCCCAATCTGCCCTCCCTTCTATCACTCCCTTTCTCTTATTCCCTTCTCTTCCTACTTTTCTGTAGGATAAGATAGATTTCCATACCCAGTTGTGTGTGTGTTATTCTTTCTTTGAGCCATTTTTGATGAGAATGAGGTTCACTCACTCCTTCTTACCTCCTCTCTTTTCCCCTCCAGTACAAAAGCTTTTTCTTGTTCCCTTTCTCCCAGTACATTCCTCTCTCACACCTTAATTTTAATTTTTAGATATCATCCCTTCATACTCAACTCACAACTGTGCCCTCTGCCTATATATACTCCTTCTAACTACTCCAGTAATGAGAAAGATCTTATGAGTTAGAAGTATCACTTTCCCATGTAGGAATATAAACAGTTTAACTTTATTAAGTCCCTTATAATTTCCCTTTCCTTTTTATGCTTCTCTTGAGTATTGTATTTGAAAGTCAAATTTTCTATTCAGCTCTGATCTTTCCGTCAAGAGTGCTTGAAAGCCTTCTTATTGAATATTCTTTTTTGTTTCTCCTAAAGGATTATACTCAGTTTTGCTGGGTAGCTGATTTTTGGTTGTAATTCTAGCTTCTTTGACCTCTGGAATATTATATTCCATGCCCTCCAATCCATTAATGTAGAAGTTGCTAAAGCTTGTGTTATCCTGACTGTGGCTCCACAATACTTGAATTGTTTCTTTCTGGTTGATTCCAATATTTTCTCCTTGATCTGGGAACTCTGGAATTTGGCTATGATATTCCTGGGAGTTTTCCTTTTGGGATACCTTTCAGGAGGTGATCAGTGGATTCTTTAAATTTCTATTTTATCCTCTAGTTCTAGAATATCAGGGCAGTTTTCCTGGATAATTTTTTGAAAGATTATGTCTAGGCTCTTTTTTGATTATTGCTTTTAGGTTGCCCTATAATTTTAAAATTATTTTTCCTGGATCTATTTTCCAGGTCAGTTGTTTTTCCAATGAGATATTTTACATTGTCTTTCATTTTTTCATTCTTTTGGTTTTGTTTTATTGTTTTTTGATTTCTCATAAATTCATTAGCTTCCACTTGCTCCACTGTAATTTTTAAGGAATTATTTTCTTCAGTGAGCTTTTGGACTTCCTTTCCATTTGGCCAATTCTGCTTTTTAAGGCATTCTTCTCCTCATTGGCTTTTTGGACCTCTTTTACCATTTGGCCAAGTCTGTTTTTTAAGGTATTATTTTCTTCAGTATTTTTAGTGTGTGTTGACTTATTTTTCATGATTTTCTTGCATCACTCTCATTTCTCTTCCCAATTTTTTCCTTTACCTCTCTCACTTAATTTTTGAAATTCCTTTTGAGCTCTTCCATGGCCTGAGAGCACTTCAATTTTTTTTTTCTTATAGGCTTTGTCTGTAGGAGCTTTGACTTTTCCATCTTCTTCTGAATGTGTGTTTCAATCTTCCTTTTCACCATAATAACTTTCAATAGTCAGAGCTTTTTCCCCTCGTTTGCTCCTTTTCCCATACCATTAGTTGACTTTTAACTTTTTGTTAAAGTAGGGCTCTGCTTCCAGGGTGCAGGACACCCTGTTGTAAGCTTCAGTAGTGTTGTGCAGCTGTTTTCAGAGATACTTCTATGGTCCTGTAGGTTTTCAGTTCTTCCAAGGTGGCATGATCAAAGGAGAGTTGTTTACTACTCTCCTGGCCTGTGCTCTGGTTCATGAGTAACCACAAGCCCTCTTTTATGCCCTGGTACTGTAGGGAGGGTATCCCTTCCTCTATGGCCAAAAACTTTGCTATCTTCCTCACCCTCAGACTGACACCCAGGACTGCACCCCAGATCCAAGTATGGGCAAAGAAAGAGAGTCCCACTTCAATGCTAGCAAAAGCACCCCTGTAATCTCCTTCTGAGCAGTTGTTCAACTCCCTTACTCTGTGTAGAGTGGAAGTTCAGGAAGCAGCCACTGCCACTGTTGATTCAGTCTCACCCAAGGCCTGCTCCTGTTTTGCTGTGGCTGGGACTATGCTGGCTTGGCCTGTGCTGAACTGTGTTCCACTCTCGCCTGGGTGTGACAGATCTTTCCTGCCAGCCTTCCAGGTTGTCTTTGATGTCTATGGGCTGAGAGGTCTGGAAACTGCTGCTGCTGCCAGTGATTCAGTTACCCTGAGACCTGCTCTGGCTTTGGTGGGGTCCAGTCTGTGCTGGCAGGGCCTGAACTGGATTGTGCTCCTCTCTCACCCTGGCGCAACAGACTTTTCCTGATGACCTTCCAAGTTGGCTTGGGCTGGAAATTAGTTTTACTCCATATTTTTGTGGGTTCTGCTGCTCTAGAATTTGTTTAGTTATTTTTAAAAAGTATTTGAAGAGTTTTGGGGGAGAGCTCAGGTGAGTCCTTGTCTTTGCCTTTACTCTGTCACCTTAGCTCTGCTCCCTTTAGTACAATCTTTCTAACAGAACTATCCATAAGAGACAAAGACTGCTTTGACAAGTAAGAGATTCCTACATGGTGATCTGAAATAGTAAGGCAATAACAATGTAGATGATAATTGTCAAAATGCCTACGTAGGTCTGTATTGCAAAGTATACGAGACTCTCCACGTAGAAGGTAGAAGAAGTAAACCATTGATTCAGACACCAGAGAACCAGATCCTACAAGCCATTTACCCAATCTGTTAGAGCAGTAAAACATTCAATAATATCACAACATGGAGCCTCGCCATCTCAAAACCTCTCTGACCCTCTGCTGGGGTCTTCCCCAAAACAAACTCACAGTACAGCTAAGTCAGCCTGTTCAGTTCTAACAATCACAAAGGCAACCATTATCACCTACCAGCAGTCATAACATCTCTCTCTCTCTCTCTCTCTCTCTCTCTCTCTCTCTCTCTCTCTCTCTTTCTCTCTCCTCTCTCTTACTCTCTCTCTCTCACCATTTTCTGTGACACAACTTCTTTTTTCTGTCAAGAAGATCCTCCCACCGTGTAACTTAGGCTTCCTGTGATGTAAGCAGGTCACATGCCCTATTAATGGGTGGGAAAGATCTTCAAATTAAAATTGCTAATATATGATCTTAGAGTAGAGGTTACATAACCACTTGTTTGGTAGGTTGTAGATGATATTCTTTTTTAGTTATGGACAATATATTCACCAAACTCTCTTCCTCCCCTGCCATGCTGCAATCTCATTGTGTATTTGGCTTCTTTCTGCCATGTCTTGAAGCATCTTGGCATACTTATCTAACACTAGGCTACATTCTTGGTTTTAAATTTCCCAATAATTGAGGTAATTAATGAACTTTTGGCAACTCCCTTACACTGATTATTCTTAGTAATCTACTTCATTTCCTGTTCCTGTCGGCCATTGAAATCCCAGGGAAATGCTAAAGAAAAGAATCCCAAAAAAGTTGGTGATACATAAACAACTGAAACTTTGGGAATTCTATATTTTAGAAAGGCAGGAAAAGTGAATCTAGAAGAGACTGAAATCTATAGTTAGAGAAATGTTTTCATGAATAGAAGAACACAGTGGTTAAAAAAAAACAGCTGGAATCTTATGGAACATTTAAATAGAGAAAAAGCAGAAGAAATGATGAGGTAGAAGCTAGAGACCTATATATACGAAACAATGAAGATATTATCACACCAAAGGAAATGAATTATATAAAGAGGAGATGAAATTAGGTCAAAAGAACTGTTCAAGAAATTTGTTTCCAAATGTTAAATGTATTACCTTGGAGTCCTATCTGTCAGGGCTTGAACATTTTAGGATAGGCAAAAAGCGGTAGAGTAACATTAGGTTTTCCTCCAGGGCCAATATTTGCAGCTGAGATAAATAAAACCTGAAACTCCTATATGAATAATCCAGGAAATTAGTCAAGAATGATTGGAAGAGAAGGATAAAGATTTGCTTAGATGTTCATGAAAGGAAATGTGTGTGTTGGAGGCAAAAGAGGGAAGGGTAAATTGTCTTCTAGGTTAATTTGATTCTTTGTTGTGTGTGTGATCTTAACGATTTAGACATGTCATTCTAGTGCAGATCCAAACCCAACCATAAGTTACTGTTGCAGAAATCTTCCATAGATATTTCCCCAAATATTGGAGGCCTTCTGGCTCTGGTAATATAGACAATATTAATGTGATCCTCAGTCTGTTCTTCCTTTATCTTTATTATGTGACAGGACCCACTGTCCTTTCCAGATATATCATGGTTTATTCTATTTTTATCAACTTTTAGTACATGGCATTTCATCTTACTTAGACCTACTGTGGGCCTGTCCCTTGGCCTCCATGTAGAATTTTGACTCAGAAATCTGAGATCGTGGATCGTCCTGGTTCATTGCCATACAGCAGTACCCCATGAAGATTTTGACAAAAATAATGGACCTTTGGAATGGGAGTAACTCAGGAACTCTGTAAACACACAAAAGCTTCCCCAAATGCAATCTAGGCTCATTGCCTCCTTTTAATGAAAAGATCTTCAAAAACTTTTCATGTCTATGAATGTTCATTAAAAATTGAAATTTGCTTATTAAACATAGACATTTTTCCAGGATACTTTTAGTTTACCCATCCACAGTATATTTCTTCTGAGACAATGGTTCTCTAATGAAAGGTGGTATCTAATATCTCTTTGTGGTACTGATTAAGAGGAGAGTTACCCTATGATTGAAAAAAAAAAATCTATTTCATTCTCTCCACTTCTCGAACAATTGTTTGAATCATTTCCATGTTTTCTTTTTTTAAAAAAGAAGTCTCTCCATTTTGTGTGCTTCACAGAAGAGAGTCATTGGAGCCCAATTCCTTCTTAGCTCAGTGAAACATGTTCTACATTCTAGCATTTTAGTTTAATCCTTTGTTGTTCCAAGGTTATGAATTTAATTTCATTTATTGAGACTAGTGGGTATTGAGTTAAGTAGTTCACTGTGGGAGTCAGTGATGTTAGTATTTCCTGTCCTTGGCCAGTAGTACAGCAAAGATTTTTCCTCTTAATTTCTACTATTTTGTGATTATTGTTATTTTTGTTGTTGTTGTCTGTTCATGGACTATTCATGGGAGGTGGAAAAGTGCCAGAAGCTACCTGATACTGGTGATGTCTGTGGCATCAAAACCAAGCAGGGAGGCTTGAGGGAAAGGAAGAGAGGGTTGGAAAATTCTGACCCTTCTATAAAGGTAGGCTCCAGGAGGAGGTTTTTTCTCCACCCTCTAGTCCTCCAAAAATAGCAACTGAAGGTACTGAGGGAGTGTTTAGTATCAAAGCTGAAGCAATCCCCGTCAAGATGAGATTTCTGGTCATGAGCTTATGCTGAAAGAATCAAGGTATTTATAGCGTAGAGCCCACAGTCCCTTCATTTCCTACAACACTAAATCTTTCTTAGCTATAACTTGAATATGGCCTACGTTTAATTATATATGTTTAGAATATATCTGCTATATTTTCCTCTTTTTAAATAATGTGCCATTTAGTAGCTTTACTGCTATAAGAAACATTGGAATTTGGTACAGAATAGTGAGGCATCACATTAATTTTGCCATTGACACTGGAGACATACAAGAAGTCCAATATCCAGGGATATCTCATCCTAGGAGCCCTACTAAGGGTATCTTAAGAAACATCACTATGATTCTAACAAATAGTTATTTTATTGAAGTTTAACTCAAGATTTTGCTTTCATAGTCTCTCAGTATCAATGATACAGGATGAAATCAAATGACTCCATCTTTTGTCTATTTTCCAGCTAAATTAGTATGGATTTACATCAGTGATGACAAAATATTTCATTCAATGTGCATAAATTCACCAAGCACAGTGCTTTTAGCATATTTGTGGTTGTTAAACTTGGAGTACTTGGATACATCACCTTAGTTTTGCCTTTTTAGTCATTTAATTAGTTTTAATGTGCCAGGCACTATACTCAGTGCTTTACAAATATTATCTCACTTAATTCTCACAACTAACATGGGAATTAGATGCTATTACATCCAATTTGTAGGTGAGGAAACTTGAGTCAGACAAAGGTTAAGAGACTTGCCCAGAGTCACACACTTAGTAAATGTCTGAGTACAAATTTGAACTCAGGTCTTCCTAATTCCAGACCCAGTGTACTTTATTTACCATGCCACCTAGTTGTCTCCCTCATAATCAGAAAATTAGTGAGAGGAAAAAGAAGAAAATGAGTTCAGTTTTGGACTTTTGATTTTAATATGTTATTATTTTGTTGGTACTTTTTATTTTATGAGTATGCAATGCTCACAAAAGAAGCATAAGGCAATTTTTAAAAATATAATAGGCTTTGCAGATATCTATAAAACAGTCACCAGTTTCTTGGTATGATTCAACTTACCACAGGATCATATACTTAAGAGTTTAAGAGGACCTTGTATGCCAGCTACTTTAACACCTTATTTCACGGGTGAGGGAACTGAGACACAGGGAGTTTAAGTGACTTCCCAAGGTCATAAAAGGAGTAAATGTTTAAGTGTTTAATATAATTTAAGTTTGCTGACTCTAAAGTGGTTGTTTTTTTCCCTGTACCATCCTCATCTGCATCATCACTATCTTCGTCATCATCTTCACATAAAAAAATAACAAATCTCCTTCATAGAGCACTTTATCATTTCCAAGACACTTTTGATGTACATTACTCTATTTTAATCCTCACTAAAATCCTTAAATATATAACAGGGTGAGTATTGAGGAATTGAAAGGTTGAAGAAATTGAGTCTTAGAGAAAATAAGTGGCTTATTCAAAGTCATAAGGATAGTCAGTGGAGGACCCTAAGTTGGAAGCTATTGCTTTTTCTCTATTATCAATTTAGTGGAGAAAAGTATGAATTACATTAATTCTATATCCTTTCTTCATAAAAGGCATAGTCCAAGCTCATTTATTTTCATTTATGACAAGAAATCTGCTGGGTAAAAGGTTAAATTTCCTTTATTCACATGTAAAATTAGCTATCATTAAGGTTATTCAATGTTATTCATTAAACTCCCTTCCTCTTCCCACCCCTTGTAGAAGGATGCTACTGAACTAGGCTTGATAAACAGCTGCACACTTGAACTATATTCATTGGAATCAGATGAGAATCTCAGAAGGGCTGTCAAAATCCGAATGGCATTATTTTAAATATTGTACCATATTTCAAGTATTTAAGTTGAAGAATTGGTTGTGCTTGAAAATTTCTGGGTAGAACAAGTGTTCTTTTATCAAGCTCACTGCCAAGCCAATCAACACTGAAAACGAAAGATGCGGCTTACATTTAGATCACTGTGTATGTGTTAACATCTATTTATGTTCAAAACATACTCATGACCATTTGTAGATAAATTGATTCTTGTGCAACACAAGACTGCATATAGGTGACATCTTTGTCTTATTTATATGGCAGCATAGGATAGTGGATAAAACTAATAAGAACTGGGCTCAAGTCCTGTCCCTAACACATTCTGGCTGAATCACCTGGACAAGTCATTAACCTCTCAGTGCTCCAGGGCATTCTCTAAAACTAAGTTGTAGAAAAGTTGTTGACCTGTATTGGCAGAAGTAATTTCCTCACTTGGAGTTTCTTTAAACCAATGAAATCACAGCTCTAATTCTGATCCCTGATTTAGACTGGCATTCTGGTATAGTGGAAAGACCAATGAGCTTACAATCCAAATACCTAAATTTGATTCTTTTACTACTTACTAGCTTTGTGACCTTCATCTGGTCACTTAACATTTCTGAATTTTCTGTTTCTCTTTGCATAAGACACGGATAATAAATAATTCTATTGTAAGTCTTGGAACACTGCAGGCTTTGGAGAACTGGAATTGGAATCACTCAAAGGTTGCAGAGAGACATGGGTCATAAGCATACAGCAAAAGTCGCAAATGGAATTAGGAAGCAGAGTTGCATAGAGGGTATCATCAGAGATATATATGGGAGAAAATGGATTGGTCACATGGCAAAAATGAGAAATAACTAATATACCTAATGCTACTTTGGCATCCTTGTGATGTTAGGAAACTTCACAGAAGTCCGATGGCTGTCGTATTGTGAATTTATATGAGGGCAAGGATAAAAGTAGCACCATTAATCTCCATTATAGTTGAGTTGCTAGATTTAGTTTGGGAGGACCCCCATTGTGACATCAGAGATCTATTGAACTCCTGACTTATGCAGATAAAATGAAATAATACATCAGAACTATTGTATTATTGTGAGGTTCAAAATTAATACAATTACTATTACCATCCAATATGAGTTATCTATTTTGTTCTTTTAAAGTAATTACATTTTTTAAATGAAAATTGACTTTCCCTTCTTCATTTGCTCTTCTCTAATTGAGAAAGGAGATAAACAAAACCCATGTTATAAACATGTAGTCATATAAAACAAATTACCATATTGGCTGTGGACAGGAGAAAAAATATTCCACATACATAGCATTTTTCATCATGAATCCTTTGGAATAATGTTTGGTCATATTGACCAGTGTTTTGATCTTTCAAAGATACTTGTCTTTACTATATTGTTGTGATCATATAAATTATGCTCTTGTGTCTAAACATTTCATTCTACATAAGTTCGTAAAATCATCTCAAGTTTCTTGGAAATACTCTTCTTCATCATTTCTTACCTCACTATACTGTTTCATCAAATCCATGTAAACATATCTTGCCCAATCATTCCCTAATTCATATGTCTCTTTCACTGAAATGCAAACTCTTGCAGAGCAGAGTCTGTCTTACTTTTCTATTTGTATCCCTGTGCTTAGCAAAGTGTTTTACACGTAAAAATACTTAATAAATAGTTTATTTTTTTATTTATTCATTGACTTGCAAGGAAATCTAATTGAACCCTTTTGAGATTAGCATCTGAGAGGGTATACAGATAAAAAATGTTTTACATATAAAAATTATTCTTTCATTCATTCATTGACTTGCAAAGAAAATTTAATTGAACCCCTTTGAGATTAGCATCCAAGAGGGAATAGAGGAAAGAAGGCCCCATACTGAGCCTTGGGTTAACCCTATGATTAGGAGACTGTGTAAAGATAATGATAGAGCAAAGGACACTGAACAAGTAAATGTCAAAACAGGTAGGGACTGAAGCAGAAAAGGAAAGAATCACTAAATGCCCAATAGGAGAGTGCAAAGAAAGATGGGGTGGTCAAGACCATCAAATGCTTTAGAAAAGTGAAGAAGGATGAGGACAAACATTTAAATGAAATTGGAAATTAAGAGATGATCTGTAATTTTGTAGAGAGCAATTGTAATTGAATGTCATGGTAGGACATTACAATATAAAGAATTTAGGACTGAGAGTACTGAAAGCAATAAGCCTATAGAATATAAATAAAGGATTCTAGCCATTTGTCTGTGAATGGGTGGAAAGGAATAGGATGATCACTCATAATTACACACCAAATTTCTTTTTGTCATCCTCTCTGCTCATCCATTTTACCCTCTAAACCACAAAATGTTGCTATTCAACCTGTTGCTACATCCTTCAGACCACTAGATCTTGCTATTCATCTGGTTCTTGTACCCTCCAGCTCATAAACCATGACATGAGGGAACTAACTTTGTGAGGCTCTGAAACTACTGTCCTGATTTCACAAATTGCCCTGTCCCTTTTTTTCTATTTCATATATTCATTTCTACATTTGAAGTGAATTAATATTAATTCATTTCAATAACTTTCTAAATTTCCATGATATAATTAAAGATATGTGGGAATTTTAAATATCAAGGGTGAGAACTGCTAGAATGAAAAGTTTGTTCATTACATCTCTAGATGATACTACATGAATTTGATAGAAAAATAATATTTGCCTTACATTTAATGATAATATGAAAGATTTTTGAAGCATTAAAAAAATCTTTGCACTAATATGCAAGAAAGGTAGATTCCTCTGTCCTAGCAACCCATATGTTTTTAGGACCAGAGAAAGACAGGCAGGAAATTTTGAGAACTCCCCTACCAGACATCAAGAATACTGGCTTCCTTTGTCTTGAGAGTACACAGTCTGGCAAAGATGCTTATGTAAGAAGTATAGCAATATTTAATAATAATAATGATGATAATCACAATCCATATTGAGCATTGGGTTTAACAAAAATAATTGTCATCTATAGAGCATTTTAAAGTTTTTAAAGCATTTTAGATACATTATTTACTTGTAGTCTCACAAGAACTCAGTGAGATAGGTACCATTCTATAAATTTCTCTTCATTTTACAAATCTGGAAGTAGGACATTAGAATTGTTTTCTGGCTTAATATACTCAATAAATATCAGATGAAGGATTTGAACCTAGGTCTTTCTTTTTGAAAGTATAGTATAGTGATCACTATGCCACACTGCCCTCTAAGTACTTTGCTAAGCACTTTTCCCAGAAGAACTTTTTGAGATGGGTATGTGAGCATAATTATTCCCATTTTGCAGATCAGGAGACTGAGGCTCACAAAAGTTCACTACATTACATGATAACATAGGTGACGTCAAAAGTGAAAAAGAAAGTTTTCTCCTGATCTTAAGAATAGCAGACGATCCAATAAATATTACATCCTCTCTCTGTACCTGTAAGTTTAAATTAAATGTTTGTTGCTATAGTACAACATATGCTTTATCTAATCACAAATGTGTATCAACCATTATAGTTATATAGAGATATATAGAATTATAACTCCTTTCTTTTGAATGGGCCTAAAAACATGATATTAGCTTTCATTCAGTTTCAGTTGATCTCAAGATTCTCTGCTCCCTCTTTTAAATCATATATGAACTTCCTTACATCAATACCTCTTCACTCACTTTTGCCCTTTAACTAATTCTACCATTTACCTCTTCTTCTATGGCTCTTCTTGCAATATCAGTACTGTGGATTTAAAGAGATTTCATTCTCTCCTGCCATCTTAACATTATCTTATCATAGGTCCCTATCAGCCTGACTGACCTTTTTTTTTTTAATTTATTTTTAATATGTTTGGTTTTCGGCATTGATTTTCACAGGTGTTTGAATTACAAATTTTCTCTCCATTCTCTCCCCCACTCCAAGATGGCATACACTCTGGTTGCCCTGTTCCCCAGTCTGCCCTCCCCTCCGTCGCCCCATTCCCCTCCCATCCCCCTTTCCCTTCCTTTCTTGTAGGGCAAGATAAATCTCTATGCCCCATTGCCTGTGCATCTTAT
>CM053622.1:223291741-223340132 GCA_028646595.1 Phalanger gymnotis | reverse complement strand
AGCTTTTCCCACTAACCTTCTTTGTTGTCTTTGCTCTTTGTGGATTGAGAGGTCTGGTATATGCCACAGCTCAGTAATTCAGGATGCTAGGGCACTCTCCGCTCCTCTCCTGGTCTGGTCTGTTTGCGCCATGCGTGCTGGGCTCAGCTCCGCTCTCCTCAGCTGGGAGCTGGGAGCTGGGAGCTCCGTGTGGGACAGACCTTACCCAGAGACCATCCAGGCTGTCCTGGGCTAGAGCCCTGCTTCCCTCTGCCACTTTGTGGGTTCAGCAGCTCTAGAATTGGTTCAGAGCCATTTTTTTATAGGTTTTTGGAGGGACTTGGTGGGGAGCTCACGCCAGTCACTGCTTCCCAGCAGCCATCTTGGCTCTGCCCCCCCTGACTGACCTTTAATCTCTTTTTTTTTCAAATCTCCATTCATATCTCTTTATTACATTGCAGAAGAAAAGTGAAAATAGCCCTATCTAAAAATGTCATATTAATCTCTACTTTCATAGTATAGTTTTCAAATCAAAATCATGCAAGATGGTGTGATAAAATGTATTATACATATATATATATATATATATATATATATATATATATATATATCAAAGCAAATACATTCTCAAATGTCTCCCATACTTTGTTGAATCCATAATGGGATTCCACATCCCTGAAGAGGATTTTTTCCCTCTCTCTTTCTTTGAAAATTTATTAGAAAACTAAGGCATCTATCTAAGTAGCCAAGGAGGAATAGTAAATAAACAGAGCAGGTAAAATATTTCTTCATGGGGCAGCTAGGTGGCACAGTAAGTAGAGCACCGGCCCTGGCGTCAGGAGGACCTGAGTTCAGATCCGGCCTGAGACACTTGACACATGTACTAGCTGTGTGACCTTGGGTGGGTCACTTAACCCCAATTGCCCTGCCAAAAAAAAAAAAAACAAACAAAAAACCATTTCTTCAAAATTAATAGGGAAACCTATACCAAGTATGCTATTTGTGGATAATAGTATTGACTAGATGCAGAAGACCTAAGTTTAAATCCTGCTTCTAATGCTTATTACCTGTTTGATCTTGGTCAAGTTGTTTAACCTCCTTGGGCCTCAGTTTCCTGATTTAGAAAATAATTCAGTGGGACTAGACAACTTCTGAGGTCCCTCACTCTTCAGAGCAATAATCCTAACATCTCTGAATTATTTAAATGACTATCTTTGCCAAGAAAACCCCAAATGGAGCCATGAAGAGTTGGATGTGACTGAAATGACTGAACAATAACAATACCTACAATACAATTAAACTACACCAGAATCTCATATTATCTAGCCAGAAAATTGTTTATGCTAGTTACCTGAAGGATTCTAACTAAGCACCTAACAACCAAATCATCAAATCAGGTCAACGTGTAATACTTTGCATTTTTGTTGTAATCAAAAGTTGACTTTATTTTGTGTGTGTGTGTGACTAAATTACAGGATTCAGAGTTGTCCTGGCTATTCTATCTCTCACTGAGCCTACCTTTAGAAATTGTGAACTAGAAGGGATCTCAGGAGCCACTGAGCCCAGGTCCTTCATTGCACAGATAAAGGACTGAATCCCAAAAAGCTGAAGAGTTTTTCAGGGTCACACAGATCTTCAATAGCCAAGTTCGGATTTAAATCTATAGCCTCTATTTCAAAATCCAATGTATTTTCTACTATGTTATGTTGATCACATTTCTAATAAACTCACCTCACCATTCTTAGATACTCTCATTTTCAAGGATCTCTATTAAATCCGCCTAAATCATTCCAAGACATAGCCACATTATAGAACTCATAATCAACTGGAACACTCCCAAGCTCCTAAAATCAAGGAATGGACCTTCCTAAATTACAATGCCCTGTCTTTTAGCTTAACCTCTCCTTTTCCTGATTGTGTTCTCTGGCTGCCTTTCTCTGCCCCTCAGGGTAAGCTGATTACCTCTAATCTTATCACTGTGCAGCTGACTCAGCCTTGGATACCCAACCTTCCCTGCTCCTCTTAATCTCCTTCCACTTCAAAGTGGATGGCTGGAGGGTAAAAAACTTAACTCTTCTCAAAGGTTTCCTTTATATAAGATGGGTATTGGACTTCCAGATGACTCCACTTTCCATCTGAATCTTTTCTGGGTTTTAACTCCAGAGTAAGATGGACCCTTCTCTGTTTCCACTTTGCTTTTTTGTCGTCTTCCCTCATTAGATCATAAACTCCTTGAGGGCAGAGAATCTTTCCTATCCTTATTTGTATATCCAGAGCTTAACACAGTACCTGGAATATAATAGGTGTTTAATAAATGTTTATCAAATTGAGTTGAATATATATATGTGTGTGTGTGTGTGTGTATGTTATATCTCTGCTATCTTTTCTGTGTCTTTAATCTTTCTCTCTTTTCTGATTCTTTCCCATTTCTCCCCAAACTCATTCAAGTCTTTCCTTCCCCAATACCTATTCAAGCTACTAATTCATTTCTTTTTTCCATGTCCTGAATAGCTTTTTGAAAATATTTTCCCCTTTCTACTTCCACTTTCCTACCACCCATCCAATCTTGTGATTTAGCTTCCATTTCCATCACTCTATTGCTGAACTACTTGCTTAAATGTCACTGATAACTTTTTTAGTTTTTAATACTATCAGATGACCTCTTATCACTCCATCCACTTTCTGAAGCATTTAACCTAGTCTTTAATGTTAAATAACCCTCTTTGCCTTGACCAAGAAGTAGGGGGTGAGAGTAGGAATGGAGCTTGGACTGAAAATTTTCCATCACCTAAGTTCAAATCTCTTGGGGTTGGTGGATAGGTAAAAAATATGGCAAAAAATGGCCTAAGGGGCAGTAGCATCAGATTGACTGGATAGTAAAAGCTAGATTTGGTTGCTAAGGCTATTGATGCTATCTATGTCAAGCTTCATAAGATGTTGGTATCTAAAGGGAAGAGTCAAATGGATTTTATGTAGCTAGTAAATAGGCAAAGGTATTCTATATCAAGATAACATAGATAACATGAGTTCTGCACTGAGCATAATCTATACAATTTGCAGCACTCATTTTCTTATGTGCATGTATGTATGTATTTATGCTGGTCTATTCCTCCCTTCAAATGCTCCTTAAATTAGTTATAGCTGGAGAGCTCCCATTGCTACTAGCAGTTTTACTCTCTATGGAAAGGATCATCCCTAAGAGGCAATGTATTGTTTGCAGAATTGAATCTGTTACTTTGAAAAGAAAGTATCACTCTTTAAATAACACCCATAGCACACTAATAAAAGACACATAAGTATTTTTAATGAACTAGGATCTTGTTCTTATTGTTCAAATCATGGTTTATTAAGAAATAATGGCTTCTAACAATATTACTTTGCACATGCATTCCCAAAGTAACTGGGCTGTAGTAAAGGCTAAAATGATTTCATGCATGATTTCTTTCAGTGGTATTACATATAAAGGAAAACAAATGTTCTGCAATGATTAGTCCTCTTTAAGAAAGTATTTATCAATTAGATTTTGAAAAACTATTTCCAAAATACTGAAAACAATGTAATTTTTACAAGTTAAGCAAAACATGGTCTCTAAGTCAATGATATTACAACAACTGTTAAAAAAATCTAAATGATTTCCCTGCCAAATCTGTACCTCTAGTATGCTCCCCTGTGACTCATAAAATCCCCAATGTTTTTCTGACACATACATTTATGCTATATTATTCTTGTAGTGGTCTTTCCTTCCAATTTACAACTAAAAAAAAAAAAAGGATTTTGGACTTTGTGCACAGGTTTTATGTTGAATATAAATTATACACAATTAAAATGTCACTGTTTAGCACTTACCCACAGTTTGCTAAAAAGGGAAATATTTTGTTTTCATGGTTAGAATGTTATTACATCCTCTCAAATAACTCTGCTGCTTCTTTTGTTTTGCTCTTGCAAAGAATTAGAGAGCTCTGTGATAACTATTTACTTTAGTACTTATTGGAAGATCATGACTTCAGAATTAGAGTAATAATTATTAGTATGTTCTGCAAATCCACTGGGAGATACCAACACTTTTGGAGCCACACTACTTAGGAAATACTGTTTGAGCCCTTGGAAAACAAAATGAAGGAATATCCTTTACAAGAATTATTGAATTAATATCTGGCCAAAAATCAAATTTCAAACATTCTCACAGATTACTATCTTTTGTTTTTAGATCACCCAAATCTCCCAGTAGATTTCTTTCTCTACATTCTCACAGAGAGCCATCCTATGTAACAAAGAATATTTAAAAAAAGAAAGAAAAGACATAAAGATAAAGGAAATCAACCCAATGGCCAAGAAATCAAAAAAATTGAAAAAAAGAATTAAAGCTCAGTAGATCTACCTCCTCTGCAGATTAGTATTCAGTTTTCTCATGGCTTTTCTTTGGGGCCATGATTGTTCTTTGTAATTCTGAAATAATGACTTTCAATTATACTGTTATTGTTGTTGTTGTTTTTTTTTAAATTTATTTTCCTGTAGTCATTGTGTATCTTGTTTTCTTGACTCTGCTTACTTCATTTTGCATCACATTAGGTAAGTCACTGGATCTTTGTATTCATCATTTTTTACATCATTTCTAACAATATTGCATTACATTCATCTTCCACAATTTACTCCATCATGTCCTAATCTATTTGCTTCTAATTCTTTGCTACAACAAAAAGTGCTGCTATAAATATTTTGGTACATATGGGAGCTTTCTTCTCATCAATGACTTCTTTGAGTCATATCCCTGACAGTGGAATCTCTGGCTTAAAAGCAATGGATGTTTTACTTACTTTAATCACATAATTTGACATTTGTATGCAGAATGGTTGTACTGATTCATATCACCACTAACAATCCTCTAATATGCCAATCTTCATACAATGATGCCAATATTGACTGTTGTCATTTTTACCAATTAGCTGTTTATAAGTTATAAATTCAAGATTATTTTAATTTGAAAATCTCTTACTATTGATTTGGAGCTTTCTTTTATAAGGTTATTAAAATTTTGTGATTACCCTTTTGAAAATAATTTAGTATTATCATCTGGCCATTTGTCTGATAGGGGATGTTTTTAGTTACAAAGACATAGATTTTAGATTATATAGAGATATCCACCTCTAAATACAGATATCTATAAATATTGTATAGATATAAATAGATGATAACATAGATGATAAAAGTATAAATGACATACATACAGATGATATAGACATAGGTAGATATAAATACCCTTCTAATTTAATTATAGCTGGATATATAGATATATAAATATAGATTTCAACATATGTATTGATATAGATATCTGCATATCGTCTGTAGCTCTTCTATACTAAATCCTTATCTGAGAAATTAGATACAATTTTTCCTCATTTGAATTCTTTGCTTCTTAACTTAGATTGATTCATTTTGTTTGTAAAGTTTTTCAATTTCACAGTCAAAATCTTTTATTTTATATTTATTCATTACATCTATCTCTTGTTTGATTACCGATACATCTCCTATACATAGCTATGAAAGAGTTATTATTTGTCTCTCATCTATTTGTGTGTGTGTGTGTATGTGTGTGTTTGTGTGGTATGTTCTTTACTATTAACATCACATATCCATTTTGGATTTGTTATAGAATAGAGTATAAGATATTTTAAGCCAAATTTCTAACAAACTGCTTTCTAGTTTTTTCCAGAAATTTTTATCAAATGGGAAATTCATCAGTAATATATGTTTTGGTGTTTATTAAGTAATGAATGGGGCAGTTGGGTAACTCGGAGTCAGGAAGACTCATCTTCCTTAGTTCAAATCTGAACTCATATTTACTAACTTTGTGACCCTAGCCAAGCTTAACACTATTTGCCTCAGTTTCCTAATCTACTAAATGAGCTGGAGAAAGAAATACCACTCCAGTATCTTTGCCAAGAAAATCCTAGATGGGATCACAAAGAATCAAACATGACTGAAATGACAAAACAACAACAACAAAATGACAAATGAATGAATACATGAATAAGTGATTATTAAGTCATTGCTATATCCAAAGCATTGTACTAATCACTGGTGATTAAAATGGCAAAGGGAAAGTCTCTCTGTCTCTGTCTCTGTCTCTGTCTTCCTCTCTCTCTATATGTATGTATGCATGCAGGTATGTAAGTATGTATGTATGTATGTATGTATGTATGTATGTATGTATGTATCTATCTATCTATCTATCTATCTATCTATCTATCTATCTATCTATCTATCTATCTGTCTGTCTGTCTGTCTGTCTCAGAGCTCATATCCTAATGGGGTAGAAAACACATATGGGAAGTTTCAGTTTCAACTAGATAGAAAGTTCTCATGGTCCTTAAGGTGCAGAGGCAAAGTAGGCAGTATTCCTTCTTCAGTAATGCTATTTCCACAGCTAAAATCATATCACTTTCTGATGTTGAATCATTTGCAATGCCAAAGGTCTTTGACGACAAGGACTTTCTTTTCTGGGCCTTCAATTGATGTGGCTGTGTCATGTGCAGAAGCTATTGCTAGGCTGCACATCCATGTGAATTGCTTTCAAGGATGATGGTTTTGCACACTGTAGTGGAAGCAGTGCTATTCCAAAGCCTCTTGGGTTCTAGGTTTTGGCCTATGTGCCCCATGGTATGAGAGGTGGAGGTGATAGGCAAGGTTGTTGTGGTGTTGGATTTACTTACTTGGTATATGATACCTCTTATGCTTTCCTCAGGATGTCTTTCTGTCTCAGCTACATTGGTGAGTGGCCTTGTGGGTGGCATATATTTGGCATTTGGTGAGAATGATTGGCCCCCTTTCCATCGATGTTGCTTCCTTGCATTATGGCTGTTGAGGTCTGGGTAGAAGGTAGGATTAATTAAAGGCACTGAGAGAGATGTCACTACAAGCTCTTATGATCTTTTGGTGATAGTCTTTCATCAGTTGTTGCTGATGGTCATAAAGAAGCTCGGTTTCTTCTACACAATGATGGCCACAGGGGCATGGCTAGAAGCAGGTTTAATGTTCTGGGAGACACTGCCAATTCTCATGTATTGAACAGTGTAACTGAATTGCATTGTATCTGATTCTCCTTGTCTACTCTGCTTTTTCTTTTCTCCTTCTCTTTCTCTATTAATTAATCACTACCAAATGGTTTAGATGACTGCTGTTATAGATTTCACATGGTCATAATGAATGCTTTCTTGGATTAATTGCTGTAGTAGATTTGACGGGATTTTACTGATCATTTTTAATTGATTGTCTTTAATGATCTTGATTCTTCTTTTTGGCTATATCCTTCCAATATCTGGTTTAGGTTTTAGAACTAAATTTCCCTCTTAAAAGGTGTCAGTATATTTTCCCCCTGAAATTTAAAGAATAATTTGTATGGTACTGGTATTGATTATTCTTTAAAAGTCTGATAGCATTCTCCTGTGAATCCATTAGGAACAGGAGTTGTTGTTTTTCTGTATCTTGGGTAGCTACTTTATGTAGCTACTGCAGAGATTGGGTTATATTTCTATGTAGTCTTAGAGTATTTTATAGTTTTGAATGTATTCATCTATTTTGTCATCTGTTTCTATCTATCTATCCATCTATCTATCTCTCTATCTGTGTACACTAGATTCTAATAATACTTTTTATTTCTTCTAGTTTTGTTGTGATTTCACCTGGTCCATTTGCTATTTTTGAGTTGACTTTCTATCCCATTATTAAAAAATAAAGTTGTGTAAAGGCTTATCATTTTCTTTGTCTTTTTAAAGAACAAATTTTAGTTTTGTTTATCATTTCTAATTTTCATAATCTTTTCATGTTCTAATTTACTTTTCTCTTTTAATTTTCAAATTTTTGCTGATTTTGGGTTTATTTCTTAGATTTCTAAGATTTAAGTACATATTAAGTTTGTTTACCCTCTCACTTTCCATTGTTAAGGAATGTTTTGTGGGATTTTTTTATTTCCTTCAGAAAATTACTGTTCCTACAGCTGTTTTCCAGAAATTTTGATAGGTTGTTTCATCATTATCATTTTGAATATAACCCTTGTTATATAATAACCCTTGTCCCAAGGCCTATTTTCTCTTTAGTCATGTAGATGAATGCTCTGTCCTGGTGAGGGCTGGGGAAGACTTGGTGGGAGGAGGAGAGTTCCAGCTTTCTTCAGTCTTCTCCAGGGCTCTTCAAGCTTCATGTTGCATCAGGTACTTATGGCTTCCAGCTTCAAGAGGGAAGGTGGAAGAGGACAACTCTACTTCACGTTGCTGAAGGAAAAGACTGGGAAGACATGAGAGTTGTTGCAAGTTTCCATCATGTCTTTATTTCTAGCTTGCTAGATTAGATACTTTGGGAAACTTTCCCTTGGGTGAGACCTAGAATTCTTTTTTGGCTGAACTAAGTTTTTTCATTCCCAAAGGAGAGTTCCTTTACTCTGTATTGTATGATATGTTTTCTGCTATGTATACCTTCTCTGATTTCCATTTTGGTACTATTTCTTCACTATTTTTATGTGTTCATTGTGAACTGCTATTTGGTGGAAAAGGTCAGCCAGATATCAAGCTTGGTGCCCTCCTTCCCCCAATAATGAAATAATGAAAACCAATCAAAGTTAGCTTGAACCCAATCATGTCCAGATCAACAATATTTAAGGGAGCAGATAGATACAATTCTAGCCCAGTATCCCCTCTCCCTGAGCAGAATAATGTCCTCTGACACTAAGTTTCTGCTCCGCCTCCTGGTAATAATGAGTCTCCCTTGGAGAAGGGTCAGGGGAAAGGAGGCCAGAGATATCTATTTTGTCTCCCTTCAAGTCACATATGGACATCTGCTGCATGTGGGGGAAGGGAATAAGTCCTCACCACATGTGGGCCTTGCTACACATGTAATCTCCTTATAGTTACATTTAAAACGTTTTATTCAACTTTATTGACATATTTTGTTTTTCATATCAACATAATTTCTCCCAGCACTCCCCTCCCCTTCCCAGAGACAGCCATTCCACATAGTAAATATGTTATTTTTAATGAAAAAGGAGAGGGGGAAAAATAAGTAAAACTCATCAATACATTCAAGAAGTCCAAAAATATAGTCTACACATACAAACCTCCCAAGTCTATAAAGGAATGAGTGTGTGTGTGTGTGTGTGTGTGTGTGTGTGTGTGTATGTGTGTGTGTGTGTGTGTGTGTGTGTGTGTGTGTTTTGGGGGGGACGATTGTCTTTTAATATCTCTTCTTTGGGGCTATTGTAGAACCAAAATCCTAACCCTTTCTCCTATAAAACTGAAATTCGTTCTTTGTTTGTTTGTTTTTTCCTTAAAAGGTACCCAGACATTCCTCAGGACCTTGATGGCCCGGGGTACTAAGAGATCAAACTGTTGATGTCACTTCACTACATTGCAAATCAGCCATAAGGAGAAAGGTTGTCACAGATGCTTTTGGTTGGTGAATGTGGTGGAAACTTCACTCAGCTGAATCTGTTCAAGCATTCCTCAGCACATATTCTCAGTGAATATTCTTCAGCAGAGGCTAAGCAAACTTTTTTTTTTAATTAACTCTTGAATGACCTTCAAGGGCCTTATTTTGTTCCAATATTGTACCTGAATTATGATCTAGGGGCATGGCCTGAATCAAACCCACACTAACTCAGAGGCCATGATTATCGTTTGTAATTTTGCAACATTCTCGTTTAATTATTTTGTGATCGTTCTTTCCTTCTGCACTATTGTAGTCACTGTGCATATTGTTTTCATAGCTCTTCTTGATTTATTCTGCATTAGGTCATATAAATATTTCCATTCTTCTCTGTATTCTTTACATTCTTTTATTTTTTAAAGACCTTTATTTATGTTGTGAATTTTTATTTTTGCTTTTCTTGTACTATGATTTTAACTCCCACCTTTATGTGTTTACCTGATGCACAGTCAATTTTGTTTGTCTTTTATTTTTATTCTTTACTTGTCTTTGTTTTGTTTAGCTATGTTTCTTATAAGCAACAGATTACAAGATTTTGTTATCTTATCCAATTGGTAACTTTTGTTTCATATTTTTACATCTATTCCCATTTAAATTTATGTGGGTTACATAAATGTTTAACAACTGGCTTTCTGGGGGAAAATGTGTCCAGGAAAGTGTTTTAAGTTTAATCTCTCTCATTAACATTTTCTCTATCACTTTCTTAAGTCTGGACAATCAACAAAAAGGGAAATCAAGCCCTGATATATGGCATTTCCTGATTTCCCAGGTATAAATACTTGCATTGGAAATTAATAATCAGATCTTTCAAGTCAGTCCAAGCCAGCTCTAGGATACATGAATATGTTTGGGTGTTTTCTGTGAATGTGTGCCCCACCATGTCTGGCAATGCTACAGAGATAGAAAATTGTTGTTTAAAAAAATAGATTAGTTTTGTGTAAAACTGTTTCTTAAACTAGATATCTTTTTGAATCATTGACTGAATAAGAAACGCAAGAACATTTTCCTAAATTATCTCCTTACAATGAATAGTGTACCCTTTTTTTCTGTCCATGGTGGCCTAGTCTTAAAAGTTCAATAAACATCACAGCCCCACTTTGGAAAATGCTCTATTTGTTTACATAATAATCAGGGAAGACTTAATGAAAATGCAAAGATAGATCACTATCGAAAAGTCACAGATCATAAATACATAAGTATATCAGTGCCTGCATTTCTGAGTTGTTATGCTTAAATCCCTCGGTTGGGGTTTAACAAAAAAGAGCATGTTCCAGAGGATCACATATAATTTGTAACATACTCCCAGACTCCTTTTCTCTGAAACAGAATGAGCCCAGCAAGTTTTATTATTAGTGTATTCTAATCTTTTATACTTCACTAATCTGCTTCATCACAATTTTTCTAAGCATGCTGCCTACCTCTGAAGAACAAATTACAAACACTATTCCATCTAACAGCATGTGGTTTTAAAACAGATCTGACTTTTCCCCCTTCCTGGATACTGAATATAAAACCTCTTTGTACTTACAGCACAGGATAAAGTTGAAATGTGACTTTAAAAAAAAACAAAACATGTAATTCTATTAAAAATTTACATATAAGCAGAAACAGGAATAAAGTTTGGTTGGCTATGTGAAACTCTTTTTTTTTTTTCCTATGTGCAAAAGGAAGATTTACCTACATTATTTGGAATCAGAAAGACCTACCTGGCTTTTTAAGAGTAGCTAAGGGGCACAGTGGATAGAATGCAGGGCCTGGAGTTAGGAAGACTCATCTTCCTGAGTTTCAGTCTGGCCTCAGACACTTACTAGCTATGTGACCCTGGGCAAGTCACTTAATCTTGTTTGCCTGTTTCCTCATCTGTGAAATGAGCTGGGGAAGGTAATGGCAAGGCACTCCAGTATCCACTATCCAAGAAAACTCCAAATGGGTTCACAAACAGATGTAACTGGTCTGTGATCCCAACAAAAAGCTTCGCCTCTCACTAGCCCCAGGTAACTGTCTCCAACATCAATTAAATAGTGCATGCCAATCTGCATTAACAGAGGGAGTTTCTTACCAAGAGCATCATATGCTGATGAAACAAGTCTAGTAAGAAAAATGATAATTGAAATTTCTTTTTTTTATTATCATCATTAAATTTAATTTTATGGTCTTAATTACAATGTAGTGCTAAGGTTATATCAGCTTCATAGAACATGTGTTAAATATTAAGGTTTAATTTTTTTTTTCTTATAGGTGCTTGTTCTTCCCCAGGAGATATAGTTTTCTTAAAAGGTTATCTCCTTTCCTTTTTATTTATTCTTGTATAATATATATTATATGTTATATATTATATATATATCATATTATATATTCTTATACAAATAGATTAGTAGAATTCAGTAGGTTCTACTTAAAGGATCTACTTAGAGGCATTGTACCTTGTAAGCCAATTGGGTCTGCTTTTGTTGAATTCCCATGGAGTCTATCCTTTGAAGGTAATGATTCCTACCAGCATTTCATATAACCAAAAATTTCTGATTCTGTCACTGGGCTATAGTCAGTATAAATGACCATTCTGCCAGTTTTTGTTTCTCCAACATGTTCTTCCATTCGATGTCTAGACCTTAGGTTGGGAGCTAGAAGGAATCTCTGAGGCCATCTAGCCCAGCCTTCTCATTTTGTTGTTCAATCGTTCAGTAGTATCTCATTCTTTGTGACCCTGTGGACTGTACTGTCATGAGACTTTCTTGGCAAAGATACTAGAATGATTTGCCATTTCCTTCTCCAATGGATTAAGGGAAACCAAAGTTAAATGATTTGTCCAGGGTCACACAACTACTAAGTGACTGAGGTTGCATTTGAACTCAGGTCTTACTGTTTCCAGGCCCTGTGCTCAGGCCCATGAGTCACCTAGCTGTCTCCTCTTCTCATTTTTGTACTTGTGGTTGTTCAGTCGTATTTCAGTCATATATAACTCTTTATGAGCTCATTGGGGTTTTCTTGGCAAAGATAATAGAATGGTTTGCCATTTTCTGCTCCAGCTCATCTGGCAGATGAGGAAACTGAGGCAAACAGAGTTAAGTTACTTGGCCAGGGTCACACATCTAGTAAGTATCTGAAGTCAGATTTGAACTCAGGAAGATGAGTCTTCCTGACTTGGGGCCCAGCAGTCTATCTAGTTCCTTTGCCACCTAGCTGCTCACTTGATAGAAAAAGAAATTAAGATCCATAGAGGTTAAATTACTAGCATAGCTTCAAAGTAAAAAGATAACAAAGGTGTTTTTAAACACAGACTCCTTGACTCCAGAGTCATGCTTTTTCTACAGTAATATTATCTGAATTTACATGGTAGCATTCTCTAAATCTTTCCATTAGAATGGTGAGCTAGGTTAAACCCCACCATGTACCTCCTGCCCTTCCATACACACACAAAGAATCAACAGGAAGCTTTAACCTCTTATGCCTGAGGGTATGCTTTACCCCACTTCTGGCTAAATCAGTAACTAGCAGAGATTTCTGACAGTCTTAGATGATATAAATAATCCCACTTAGGTTCCAAAGATATCTAATGAGGGGGAAGGGAGCGCTATTGGGATGCTTTATAGAGCCCTGAAAAAATAATGATATTCCTTCCAAGAAGTTATCATAGCATGATGAATACAGAACAAGAAGGGGCATCAGAGGTTATCCAAACCAATGTCCTCACTTTACAGAGAAGGAAACTCTGAGCAAGGAAATTATGTGACTTCAGAAGGTCATACAGATAATACGCATCAGAAGCAGGATTTGAACCTCGTTCTCCAGACTCGGTACTTTAGAGGAAAGAACTGTCTCTATCCCTTCCATATGTTTGAGGACATCAATTTTCGTGTTCACCATATTTTAACATAGAGATGTTATAAGGAGTCTTCTGAAGCTAGAGAAAAAGGTGACAGTGTCAAAAAGGGTGGTGGGTTCAGAGGCTGACTAGAAAGAGAAGAGCCTAGACAGGAAGAAAGGAGGGGCAAATGCCACAGAACACATTATTCTGTTTTCCAACTGCCTTCAAGTAGGAAAGAAGGATCTAAGCATTATATATACTTTTATGCCTCCATCAGTATGATCCCATTTGGGGCTGATATAGTAGAAAGGGATAGGTCTCAGCTGTTTGTGCTTATGAACTCAGAGGACTGGGTTCAAATCTTACGTGTCACACTTACTATATCTGTGACCATAGATATGTTATACACCTCTCTCAATTTCAGTTTCTTTATATGTTAAATAAGGGGGTTAAACTAGGTCACTGCAGCCCTAAGGCTATGATTCCATGGTCCCACGAACTCTGAAATCCCCTCCAGATATAAATCGTGTAGTCCTATAAGACTGATAGTCTGATACTGAATTACTAGAGAGGTAAGCAGAGGCATGTTGTTAAATGTTGAACAACCAAGTCTCCCCCAAACTGAAAAACTACATGTTTAAACTATATTGTTTAAGCTATATTGTTAATATTTCTTTTTCCTCCATCACCGTCTTAGATCTAGTAACAAGCAACGAAATAAATCAAGCCTTGATTTGTAGCATCTGAGGATTTACCAATCAGTTGGCAAACAGGTTCTACTCCAGCATATCCTTACCTATGATAGACTCGGGAATAACCACATCTCCTAACAGAACTCAAGGTATTTATTTTTTCTTAGGAGAAAAACTTCAACAACAACAACAAAGACAGAGTAAATTTTGCCCCATCAGGGTGTTGGGGGTGGGGCAGGGAGGGTGAGTTGTTGAAGAGACTGCCCTGATTGAGCCCTTAGGGCAATAAAGAAATTCTGAAGGATTCACAATACTATTGTTATTGGAGTACAGGAAGGTAACATAAATGACAGCTGTGGGCAGCCCTCAAAACTATTTGCAGGGAATATCATATAACCTGAGAGAAACCTAAATGTTTAGAACTCTTATTGACTCTGGGGATTTACATTACCCTTTGGAGTATGGGAATTTTCACGGATTTGTTGAGACAAATAATTACTTATCTGTTTTTTTTTTTTAATTTTAATTTAGTTTTCCTATCTAAGCCCTAGACTTCAAATAGGGAGTTTGTCTCAGAAAACAAGGGTGTCCAGGCATATTTCCAGCTTTTCATGTGAACCAAGAACAATAAAGAAAATCCTTAAATTCTACTGGAGCCCTTCTTTTCACTAAATTCTCTGAAAGAAGGGCTACCAACATGTAATTTATATAGAATGTCAACTTGTTAATAGGTAATTACATATATAACATATAATGTTATATGTAATGACATGTAGTTCTCATTTTAACATTCTTCTATTGATTACCATGGAAGCATGTGATGTGAGAATTAACAATTGCAGCTGAGCAGTTCTATTCATAATTTCCAAAGGTTTATGATGTTGAATTTGGCATTGGGGAAAATCTAGGATGACATGACCTGAGATCATTTGTCCAGGTGCTGGCACTGGCCATTATATAGTTCCCACTTTGGACAGCCTAAGCTGTGACCCTCATCCTCTCCAGCATTCCAGCCATGCTTCTGCCTCCTTCACCTATCTATGTGACCAGACCAGATAGATGGACCCTAATGATCCTGTCTTTCAGTGTCCTCATCTAATACAAAATTCAACATTATTAGAAACTCTCAGGGGAAAAATGTTTGGCTTCCAAAGTTACTTACTGCATTTCACTTTCCCATAGTAATGACCATGAGAATGTTATGGTTATGAGGGGTGGTGCAGCGTTCATATAAATACACATATAGAGAGTGAGATAGATAAGACTTATGTTTGTAACATTTGTCTGTCTAATTTTATTTATAAAGTTGCAACAGCAAGATCTATGTCCAACCTATGAGTAAAAAAAATCTCAAATGTTAGTGACATCCTCAGTAGCTGTCAATCCTTTTGGTCACTCCATAAATATCAGCTGGTGAAGAACAGTTCTCATTCAGCGAGAGGTAAACAATGGTCGATGAGCATAAAAAATGAAGCAAATGTTCACAATAACAATTCCAAAGATAAACTTTTAAAACTAGCCATATGTTTCACTTGAGAATGCACCAATTTGGATCTAGTAGGGCAGAAAAAAAATCAAGAAAGACATCCTTGCAGAATGGAGGTTTTGCCAAGACATTGGACAAATGATACATCTCTTCTGAACATAAAGAAGTTCCTTCTGTAATGCATCAAACACATATTTATACAAATGCTCCTTCATTAAGAGAAATAAAAACAAGCTTACCACTTCTTCATGTCTGCATTTTCTCACATTAATTCCATTAATCTGCAATGGGAAAAATTTTTAAAAATTCTTGCTCTGCATCTTATAAAGTGAGTTTGTATTTTTCTTTTAAGGGCAAACTGCCAAAAATATATATATACCTACTATGTTAACATACCTGAAGAATGGCATCCCCTATAAAGAGCAGTCCTGATAGTTCCGCTAAAAATAGAGAAAAACAAATTATTCTTGCATTTTTGCCTAAGCGAATTGAAGTTTTTACAATAGGATCATACATCCAGTGCTAGAAAACAAAGCAAATAAAAATTCAGAGTCCATATAATCCAGTCTTCTTATTTTATAAATGAAGAAACTGAGGGACAGAGATATGGTGGGACTTACAAGAGGTCACACAAGTGATAAGTGGCAAAGCCAGGGTTCAAAACTAAGTCCTAGAGCTTCAAATCCACTATTTTTTTCACAGCATCACAATGAATGCCAAATATAATGGAGCCAAACTAATCCTCATGAAACCAAACTAAATATTTCTAACTAAATATGCATTTAGAAAATGCTTTCCCAAATATGAAATATACATATAGATATTTACGTATATTTATGTGTCTCCTACTTTAGCTCAACAGAGTATTACAATACACTCCACAATGTCATTAAAATACAAAATGATTCTTTGACAATTCCCTTTAGATGGGGAAATCAAGTTCTCTGCCTCCTTTGTAATTCTTAAGTGGTCTTGTCTCAGAAGATTTCTGACACTTGTTTCTAATACATTGACTAGAGAATTACCTTCAATATTTCTTTTTAGACATTTAATTTCACTGATTTTCAATCTAAGGCAGAAAAGTATGTCTAAATGTATAGTAACTGAACTTTGTTTTGAAAAATAAGCATTAATTAGGCTTCATGGTTAAGAAGGCTAATTTAAGCTTATACATTTCAAATCAGCTCCCCAAATGGATTGGGCTTATTCACATGATAGAGAGTTCTCCACGACCAAAATTCTCCAAGTGAAGCCACTTTGACCATATTTTAGAAGACGTTTACATCCATTTATTAGTCAAATTAGGTGGCCTCTGTGGTCCCTTTTAATGCTGAGATTCTGTTAATAACATTCATGCCTGCTTTTCAAATGAGACAAGATATGTGAGAGCTCTTGGAAATTGTAAAGTGCTCCATTGATGTAACTGAAATAGGTGAGAGTGTTATGCAGTGGGAGAAGCCTTGAACTTGGAGTAAAAAGCCATGGCCTTGAGTCTTGCCTCTGCCACTCTGTAGCTATTTACTTATTTATTAACTAGAGAAAATTCACTTGCCCATTAAAGATCTCAGGTTCTTCATCTATGAAATAGGGTCTTTGGACAAACTGACTTCTAAGGTCCTTTCTAGATCTAACATTAAATGAGCCCTAAAGAGGCACTTTTCATTGGCTTTTGGTGAAGTGATTTGCTTGCCATCACACTTTTGTGTTGTGTCCCTATATCCCACCTTTTTTTCTCCAAATAAGTTCATTTAAAAATGCTGAAAAAATGAAATTTGAAAATAAAGAAAAAAAAAGAAAAAGAAAATAGGGGCAGCTAGGTGGTACAGTAGATAGAGCACTGGCCATGGAGTCAGGAGCACCTGAATTCAAATCTAGCCTCAGACACTTACTAGCTATGTGACCCTGGGCAAGTCACTTATCTCCAATTGCCAAGAAATAAAGGAAGGAAGGAAGGAAGGAAGGAAGGGAGGGAGGGAGGAAGGGAGGGAGGAAAGGAAGAAGGGAGAGAGGAAAAGAAAGAAAGAGAGAAAATTAAGGACTTCTCCATTTTCAAAGAAGAGGCAAAGGCAAGAGACATATACAGGATTTCTGTATACCCACATGATAATGGGACCAGGAGGAAACAAAAACAAAAACAAAAAATATAAATACAATGGAAAGAATACTGGCCCTGAAGTCAGAGCACAGAAGTTCAAATCTTATGTCATGACTACTACCTCTGTGACATTGGAGAAATCACTTAATCTTCCTGTACCCATGTTTCTTTATCTGTGAAATGAGTGTCTAGACTGGAGACTAAAAAGCATCAGAGGTCCCCTCCAGTTTTAGATCTTCACTCTTACAGTTAAGTGATATATTAGATAGAGTTTTGAAAATAGAGTCAGAGAGTCCTGAGTTTGAATCCTGCCTCAAACTTTTACTAGCTGTGAAAGAAACCCAGACAAATCACTTAAGCTCTTTCAGCCTCAGTTTCCCCATCTGTAGAATATAGATGATAATAACACTTACCTAACAAGATGGTGAGGATCAAATGAGATAATATATGTAAAGTGCTTTGCAAAACTTAGAATGCCATATATATTTAAGCTATTATTATAAAAAATATAACTTTCTCCCCAAGTGGTTTGCTCGTTGGCATTTCTTTCTTTACACCATCTCCAGCAGGTTCTTATTTTAATGAATGTTACCTGAGAAGACTAAAAACCACTTACTGTGTACATAGCTCTAGAGAATTTGCTAAAGTAGGGAATAGAAAAGATTTCTAATATAAGATGATGCTGGAGAGGGAAAAAAAATAATGGGTGTTTTCTTAGTTTACCAGAGACATATGAAAAGGCATTTGACACTTTGATTATGAAGAAAGGAGCTTGTTCAAGTGGACAAGGGTTTTGTTAAAAATGGAGAAAGAGAAGATCTAGGTTAAGTCCAGTGATTTAGGGGAATGGAAAATTAGCTTATATTTATGGTATTATCCATAAATTTTATAATCTCCATTATTAAGAGAAGACATGCATATTTAAGTTTGATTCTTCTTTTTTCCAATCATACTATAAGAACTACTTAGAAAGCAGTTAGAGTTACTTTATAATGCTAGGTCAACACATACCTCTTTGTTCTTTGGAAATTTTTGAAATTACAACTGGAATGTTATGTTCTGCTCCTCCCTGAAAAATAATTAAAAATAATTTAATTGATTGTTTAAAGGTTTAAAATACACTTATAGCCAAGAAAATTAGCAATTAGTTCACAAAATCCATTTACCATGTTTTCAGTGAGCAAGTGGGGAATGAAAATTGCCCTCCATATTTCATGAATAGACATTAACAAAATTACTTTTATATAATATGAGATAGAATCGAAATAGCATGTTAAATGGAGATTGTGCATATTTTGAGGTAGAAATATAAATTATTTTTCCTATAGGTGCCTGTCACTTCCTCTTAGTAATTGCTTATGAAGGTGCATTAACTAATTTAAATTACAAGATTACTATATTGAATTTTGAATGAATTATGTTGATTCAAAAAATGTGTTTTATGGTTCATCTGAATTTCATGACTAATTGCTTTAACATTTCAATATGTGTATATACACTGTCAAAATCATATAAAATTAAAATGAATGTTTTATGATGAAAATAGCAAAAAATATATATATTTAACAAATTAAAAGCAAACAAAAAAAGATCAGAAAGCTATTTTTTTACATGAAATTCTCTCATAGAACTTCTGCTAATCAGTTATGACTCTGATGTTGAAAACAAAAGCTGACTAAAACTGATTAAACTGCATCAAAGTAAAAATCAGGATTATGAAAAACAATTGAAACATTTAATAGAGGAAGGTTGAAATTTATCATTTACAAAATGAGATTTTCCTGTTTTCCAGAACTCAAGACCACGCTAAGAATGATTTTCCTCCAAAATAAAAATCACTTCAAAACAAACCTTTCTTCTTTAATAGGAGCAATAGGACAAACATCTGGGACTGTGTTCCTATTTCACTTTATTAAGCTTTATGCATGAAACTCCCTCTCATAAGCAGGAAAGAATTGTTGAAGGGCTCAGTTTCTTTCAATAAAACCCTTAAGAATTATGTATGGGATGCATTGGAAGGATTTGTCAGAAGACCTTCCCTTTGCAGAAATTCCTTCCTCAGGTTACACAGGTGTTTCATAATTCCATTAACTCTATAAGTGAATTGAAATTTACATTATTACAAGGATAGTTTATACAATGCTGCCTAAGCAACCTGAAATCACCTCCCTAAAACATCAAGCATATGTTCAGAAGGAAACCTTGATGACAGGTTGTTACTCCTTTCTGATGTGCTGATAATGGCATTTCCAAAATAATCTGGAAGAGATTCATCACTAAAATTCACTTTCCACTGAACTCCAATATTTCATCACACTGAGTGTCTAAGTTAACTTTGCTGCTATTTCTTACATAAATTCAGGTAGTCACCAACTTACTCATGGGTTGTAGTCTAAGAGTTCATTTGTAATTTGATGTTTTAAATCTTAGAACCCATTTTTATCTACAGAAACAATATAATAAATTGTGATTGCATTCACAAGCCAGACCAGAAACACAATTTTAGTGCTAAGTAATACAGCAGTTTAGAACTATTCATGTTAGTCTGATACCAGGAGCTCACTAGGGTTATTAATAGTACCTTATATTGGGAATGATGGCCAATGCAGTGTCAGATGGATGAAGAGTTGAAGGAGAAGAAAAAAAGAGAAAGATATAGAGGCAAGAGAGGAAAAATAGGAATAAGATAGGGAAGATAAAGGGAAAATGCTTCTTCCTCTTCCTTTAAGTACAGGGATAGCACTATGCAAATTTTTAAAATATAGCTAGCTCCTGATTAATGACAATGAAAATTGTTCACATTTGCACTGCATATTTCCATTGGGCTGGAACCAATTACCATAACTGCATAATTGTAACTTTGAATAGTGTGAATTTGAACATATTAAACCACTTTGTGGGATTAATTTTTTTGTACAAATTGCTACTGAGCTGTATTTTTTCTATTTCCTACCTCATTTTTTCAGTTTCTTTCCTATTTCTTAAAGCTCCCTCTCCTTATGACAGTAGTGTCCCCATATCACTCAAAGTGTCTCACTGAGTGTATTCTTCTATTCATGCCTCACTCATCAAGGTACTCCATGCTTTAAAATCACCTATTTTCCCTAGCCCGACCAAGTCTCAATGTAGGCTGGTATAGTAGCTGGACTGGGAATGAGAAGGCAGGGTAAGAACTCTACATTAATCAGCTACTTATTATTATTACTTAGTAGCCAAATGACCTTGGGTGACCAATTTTGCTATTCAGTACCCCCTCAGTTCTTAGATGGAAATATTATCTACTTATCTGAGTTGTTATGAGAAAAAATGATTTTAAAGCACTTTATAATTATAAGCTATTGCTATCATTCCCTTGGCACAGTATATATACTCTAGTTTCTAGGAGGAAAACTGTTAGATGCAACTAATTTATACTACTCAGTCAATGACTATACAGAAGAGACCAATTAATTAATTAAGACATTCTGCTGCTATGTTTTTTATCACTTTACTACCAGAATGTAGTTTATAGGACAACAAACTACTGTGTGTGTGTGTGTGTGTTTTCTGTTTTATAAAGCAAATACACTCTATGGTCACTCTGCTAATTATCCTCTCAGTACTTGGATGAGCTGATCCTCAGACAAAAGATACAGAGATCATTGTTAGCTTGGTATTTGAAGCATTTCCAGCTTTATATGTTCTACCAGAGCTTCATAGCATTTAGATGAGGTTTTGGAAAAGGGTTTTAATGGAAATTATTTCTACTATGAGAGATATTGCTGATTTTCAAAGGCTTCCTTGCATCTCCTACCTCTGACTCCATATATTTTTCTAAGATCATTAGTTCACAGGACAATAGATTTAAAACTGGAAAGAAGTCATGTATTGCAACACCTTATTTTACAAATTAGGAAACAGGCCCAGAAATATTATATGATTTGTCAGAAGTCACACACATAGTAAGTTGTAATACTTGGATGTGAATACAAGTTCTTCTGCATCCCCCATGGTGGAAGAAAGTGGGAGATGGCAGCAATCATCATTTATGTATGTATACACCATTTGTAAATTGAAGGATACTTATATATTATTTTATTTTGGCTATTCACTTATTTTTAGTTGAATCTTATTTTTCATTGACTTCTATTATAAAGTACCATGAAATATTTTATGTAGGTTGCCCTTTTTAGAACTTTGTTTTAATTTTCCCAAATTGTTGGCCTCTTAATAATACCTATCCCAGGAATAAATCATGCTTTTGTCGTATTATAAAACTTGGCTTTCCTCCTATACACCTATATATGACACCAGTGATTGTCCTCTACTGACACAGCCTTTAGATGAGATACTGGAGAAGGGATTTAATGGAAATTATCTTCATTATGATAAATATTCTTGATTTTCAAAAGCCATCTGTCCATCTTCTACCAAATATATATGGATGGTAGAAAATATAATACCTATAATAAGATATATCACTCTATAGATCTGTCTAACTATCCGTCTATCTATCTGAAAGTTAGGCTGCTACAGCATGCTTCCCAATAGATTCTACTGTATAGTCCAGAATCATTATCATATTAAAACCACCATAAGGTTAATGGTTGGGATCTGAAAGATAATTATGTCCCATTTGTTATTTCTGTATGCTTAGAATCCCATTAAAATTTTGAGGAGAGACCTACACTTTCCCAAAATATTTTAGAAATATTCTTTTCACATGATCAGTCTTGATTTTCCTATAACACAAACTATTGCACAGTAAAGTTTTTTTTACATTTAATATATAAAATAAATATTATGTAGATTATTTTAAGAACCATACATACATACATATATATATATGTATACATACATATATATGTATGTAAAATATGGTTATTGGGCAGTTTTAATATATTAAGCAACTTGTTAAATAAAAGGTGAGGCTTTTCTTTGTAGTTTCACACACAAATCCTATACTGCTTATATTTGCCTGCTTTTGTACCATTAATGTAATTGACCTTTTTTGAACTGACATTAATCCCTCACATTCAGACCTCGCTATTTTGACTCCTTTACTTCCATCATTATAATTTGCCTTGATTATAAGGCATTAAATCCCTTTCTTAGTGCTTGGCTATCACAACCACTATACCTATGCAGTAACATTGTGAACTAATGATGCTATATTGGAGTACCTCTCTTTTTCCCATCTTTTTGATGAATACAGCAAGATATAGACATAGGATATAGCGAACTCTGTCATCAGAAAAAATTACTTAAGGATCAAGAATGCAGTTTATCAAGTTACAAGAAAAAATAGTACATTCTTACATAAACCTCTGTCTGAATGGAGGTACCCCTTTTCCAAGTAATCTGCCAACCTTATCATCTTAATTATTAGGAAATATTTATTTTTTACCTGCTTTGTACAATACATTATGAGGGAGAGAAAATAATGAATTGGGTTCTAAGTCCTCATCCAGGAAGAGGAAGTTTGGTGTCTCATGGACAAAGATATACCTGCAAGCAGGACATATCAGCAGAACAGTAACCTATGGAACAGAGCAAATGAAATTATAGCTGAATCTGCATATCATCCTATATGCTACTTCATGTGGTATGATTGCCATATGCTCCAGATTTTCCAGGACTGTCTTGATTTTCAGAGGCATGGAATATTAGAACTACAAAAGATCTTAATCCAGCCCCTTTAAAATGAAGAAAGTGAGGTTGTTGAGCTCAGAGGACTTAGCAGGTCACATAGCTGGTTAAGAAAAAAATTAATGCAAGATTCAAACCCAGGTCTTTTAACTCCAAGTTCAGTACATGCTTTTCACTATACTACACCGCTTACAAAATAAAAAAAATGTACTTTAAGTGAGTCTCTATAATAATAATAATACCTGTTCTGAATTTTGGTTAGAAAAACTCAGTCACCATACTACTTTCTGCATGCCTCAGTTGTCTGTTTTTGTTGTCATTTGTTTCGCTGCTTAAATTTCAAATGACTAAAAAACAGGAATTTCTTTTTTCTTAAATTGTTTTCTAGAGGGGTTGATGGAAAACTGATACACAAAATAGTGATGATGATAAAGATACACAGCATCTTCAATTTTTCAGTGCCTAGAGTTCCATCTAATTCTGATACAAGCAATCTAGTCACTTCTTCCAATGCATGGATTTCATCAGTAGCATCCCCATATTTCTTCCCTTTCCATCTCCTTATATTTACCCATTGGGAATCTACTCCTGAAATCCCCTGGAAAAAAATTCTGAAAGGAAGATAAGGTGGGCTTCATTTAGAGATGTAGATAAAAGGAGGAAATGGAATTTATTGGAAGGAGCTTTATTTATGGAAAGAAAAGTGATGTAAGAGAAACAGTCTAGACGTTAAAATAATCAAAATATTGGGCAGACCTCTCAAGAACAAAGATGAAGATAGCGTTGCTGAAGAAGACTACGATCTAGCTCCTCTTACACAACCATCGCTATCAGAATTAACAATTTTGAAGTCTTTGTGAAACTTTTAACTTCCTCTTTTAAAAATGTTTTTGCTCTTTGTTCCTGCAAATGCTTCTAGTAGGAAAAGCCTTATTTTTTTTTTTTGAACAAAAAGCTCTAGGAGTTTCCTTCAGGGACAGGAGAAGAAGGAAGTTGTAAGTCTGTGCTCTATCATATGAGAGGAGAAATCTGAATTGGAACAGCAGATAGGGACAGTAGGAAGAGATCAGATTATTCTATGGAAGAAAAGAGCTTCCTGGGGAGGTAGCCAGGACTGGAATTTGTTTCTTTTAGAAAAAAAAATTAAATAACTGACTTACAAATAAACTTTTGGAATATAGTTTATTTATAAAGTGGAGACTGCATATAAAGGTGGGTTTTTTTGTAACTTGTTAGAGAATTTGCATGCATTCAGTGAAAAAGTTTAGCTATTGCAGTATCAATATCAACCCCCACACATCCACAAAAATCCATACTATAAGGTGACAATGTTAAAGTCTTGTTGCCCATGGGAAAATATCATAAAATTGCCAAAATTATTGCTTCTTATAGAAAAAGGGGATATATCAATTTTTTTAAATGCTAGAATAGATATTTGACAATTATTCAAATTGAATTTTTTACTGAAAATTTGTTGGTTCCTCTAGTGGTCATTTTACTCATCCATAAGTGGACAATGTATCATGCTTCGAGCAGTAAAAAAGTTAATCTTTATAGACTATTTAAATATGGTTTATAGGGCTTCTAGGTGGCACAGTAGATAAAGTATCAGCCCTGGAGTCAGGATGACTTTAGTTGAAATCCATCCTCAGACAATTACTAGCTCTGTAGTCCTAGGCAAGTCACTTGACCCTGTTTGCCTGAGCTCCTCATCTGTAAAATGAGCTGGAGAAGGAAACGGAAAACTGCTCCAGAATCTCTGCCAAGCAAACCCCAAAAGGGATCACGAAGAGTCAGACATGACTGAAAAACAACTAAACCATAACAACAACAACAACCACAATATATGGTATATTGCAACACGCTCAGTATCTTTTTTTGTCATTCTACCTCCATTACAATAGCAGAGGAGGGCTACAGAGGAAAGTGGGCTACTTTGGGGTTTTGTTTTCATTTCTTCATTAAGTGATATTTTATCAAATGGAAGCCTACCGGTAATGAGTCTTTCCATTCTGGTACAACAGGGACAAGAACTACCCAGGAAAAGCAGTTATGGATGAGTTGAGATTTGCATTGTTGGAGGAAATACTGTTTATATGTAGGATCAGAGTTACTGAAGTATCATAGTGTGAACTTGACTGTACTTTGTATCTGAATGGCTCGAATAAGTGTTTTATTCATCCATACAACACAGTCATCATTGAGTGCTGAGAACAGGGATTATGAATATAGTTGTAGTAGAATATTCAATATTTTAAGAAAATACTTCTACCTAAATTATATTTGGTTTTAAGATTGCATAAAATCTTAAAATCTCAAAACAAAATCAATTAATATAGACTTACAGATATATGAAATCCAAACAATTCTATTCGCATTTCCTGATTTTACACACTCCTTTCTCTATCTCTGATTTTGTCTTTTGTTGTCTCCATCTCTCTGTGTTTGTCCCTTTGTCACTGTCTAGGTCACCTCTCTGTCTCTGTCTCCATCTCTGTCTGTCTGTCTCTTCTGTCTATCTGTCTGTCTGTCTGTCTGTCTCTCTCTCTCTCTCTCTCACACACACACACACGTACACACACATACACACACACACAGAGCCAACTGAGCTATCTACTTGGTACACTGAATTTTTTTTTTCTTGCAATGATCAAGTAAATGAATGTTAGCATCTTGGGACTTGAATTTGAAATCCTGTCATCTTAGAGAGTCACAATCATTGCAAAGAACTCTTAATTGAATATTTTAGAGAATGAAAGAAAGTAATAAAGGGAAAGGAAGGAAAGAGGCTAATTTTGATGACTTAAAAGGGAAGGAGTGGTAAATGTAGTTTAAAGTTCCCCTATGTCCTTTACCATTTACAAAACACTTTAGATCTAATGATAATTTTTTTTTTCATTTTTACCTGAATTCATTTATACCCTACCAAATTTCTTTACTTGTATAAAGTTATGGATATATTTTCTTTTTTATGTCACTTACATTTCCAAATATATACTCCCCCCTTCCCTCTCCAGAAAGTCATCTCTTATAATGAAAAATTTAATAGAAAGAAAAACTAAAGTAAGTCAGGAAAACTAAGCATCATATTAACAGTTAACTGATAGTCTATGCATTCTTCCACACTCATACTCATGAACCTATTGAAAGAAATAAGGCATGACAAGATGCAATGTGGCATGGTCAGTTCATATCCCACTTCTGGCACTTAAATCAGTGTGATCTTGAAAAGTTCATTCTACCTCCTTGGGGCCCAGTTTCCTCCTCCACAAAATGAAGGAGTTGGAGTAGGTAACCTATTAAGTACTTTTTGGTCCTAGATCTGTGATCTAGGTCAATAATCTCATTGCTTCTTTGGAGCCAGGCTTACCTACCAATTTTTTTAAGAACTCAGAATATTAAGTACGTTTTGGCTTCTCTTGATGAATGTGGTTATGGGAAAAGATATCTGTGATTCTTTAAATAATTTAATAACAATTTAAATAATTTGGAAAATATTAAACTTATTTTTGAAAGATGAAGGAAAAATATAATGTATATTTTAATAGTGGGAAAATCTGGATTATATATGAATGTTGTGACTCTTTTCCTAAATATTTTTAAACAATCCCACAATCTGCCTTTCCTTTTATATAATTTTATTTCCACAAATAAAAAATTCAATCTTTTATTAATAATATTTGCTGACAGACCCGCTAAGAAATGACAATCATAATTAGTTAGCTGGTGAGAGTGATAAGAAAAAAAAGAAAGAAAAATCATATTTTAGATGTTTGTTCAGATTGCTTGAAGCAGTAATAAATGTCTCCAAGTAAAAAAAATAAAATCTAATATGACTTTAAGATTAGAATACTTTAAAAAGTAAAAGTACTTTAATCACAGATGCCTGCGCATTTGGACTTACAGAAAAATACTCATACCAATGAAGTACTGCATGAAGGTTACTTATGTGGAGTCCACAGCAACAAGGTAGGGAAGGACCAAATTCATGCCATGTTAAGAATAGCTAAAGGAACTGTCTAGCTTGAGAGTCAGAACACTGGGGAAGAGAACGCATCAACATCGATGATTCAACAGACTGTCATATGGAAAATGTCCTGTTGGCTGCTACACGGCACAGTGGACAGAGTTCAGAATCTGGAGTTAGGAAGACTCATCTCCCTGGGTTCAAATCTGGGCTCAGATATTAGCTGTGTGACCCTGGGCAAGTCACTTAACTCTGTGTGATTAAGTTTCCTCATCTGCAAAATGACCTGGAGAAGGAAATGGCAAAGTCCACCAGTATCTCTGCCAAGAAAACCCCAAATGGGGTCATGAAGAGTTAGACATGATTGAAATGACTAAATAGTAACAATGACATATAAAAAAGACATGTTCCATTTGGCACTAGAAGATATAGCTAGCAACAGCGTGAAGATGCTGAAAAGTGGCCCATTTATGGTCGGCATAAAGAACTTTTTTAAGTTAGAACTCTAAGACTGTAATGGTCTTCTTGGGAAAATGGTGGGGATCCTTTTACTTGATGACATTAAACAAGGACTGCATAGACATGCCAAGTATGTTTTGACATTCGACCTTTTGCATATATGGGTTGGACTAAATGACCTCTGATGCCACTTCTGACATTAAAAATCCCAGAATTCCCAAGTGATTGTATCAGAGGGCAAACTGGCCTATTTCTTGCTCCTCATTGCCACTTGCAGAATTTTCCTCTAACATCACAAAGCAATCCCTGCTTTGAGGGTTCTTTCTTTATGAATTTAATATCCAATCCATACTTGGTAGCTCTTTTCCACTAACCCTCAAAACATTCTCCTTCCTTTCTCAATAATTTCAGTGCTTATTTTTTTATTCTCCGTCCCTACTCTAACTCCTGGTTTTATGTAAGGGTCTTCAAAATATATGTCGATGTCCCTTCAAACATCCTCACCAATCCATTCCTAAATCTACTCAACTCTTAAGACCTATTCCACCTCAATGACAGACAATGATGATTATACCTGTCACTCAAAAATGTTTCAGTCTCATGATTATGAATTATTACTCCCAAATCAATTCTTTGTTCTCATTTTGATCTCCAATCTATCCACCACTTAGTACTTTTCCAGGCCATTACCTATATTTTGACTACAATTTCTTTTTTTTCCCTTTCTCAGCACCTAATTTAACTTTGTCTTACCCTCTGTTCTTGTATCTCTTATTCCTCTTTTCAATAAATGCTCACATCTTGCCAAAACCTAATCCTGGATTGCTCCTAATATTCTACCATCTGCCACCTCTGCTCCTAGTCATGTGCCATTGAATGGCCTGAAAGAAGTCATGCAACTATCCTAACTATACCATAAATGTGTGTTATCTAATCAAATATAACCAGGGTCTCCACTGTAAATAATTCCTTTTGTACTTCCCTAATGAATTCCATATCTCCCTCACTAAAGCAGCTGTTCCAAGCTGCTCCATATACTTCAAATCTCTTATACCATCTCTCCCCAAGTCTCCCAACTGAGAATTTTCCCAAGGAAATGGAAACCTTTCGGGATGAACTCCCTCTTCTCTGCTTTGCTTCATATCACAATCACTTCACATCATTCTCCAATATCTCTTCCTTTACTCTGGTTTCCAGGGTTAAGTTGCCCTTTGTTTTTCTTAACATAGTCTGCCCCTCTATATTTACTCTTGCACACATCCTTCCCATATTGTCAGCCACATTGGTTATTCTATCATCACCTTCTCAACTCTTCAATCTCTCTCCATCTAGTCACGTCTTGCTGCTTAGAAACACATCGAACTATCCTTCATCCTTACAAAAAAAAACCTTAACTAAATTCTAATACCCTCATTAGCTATTATGATTTATCTTTCCTCCATTTCTCAGCCAAATTCCTTGAAAAGAATTGTCTACACTCATTGATCTATTGCTTGTCTCTCCCGCTTTTCTAAGACCTCTGCTTTATTTGACTTCCAATCTCATAACTCAACCCAACTGCTCTTTTCAAAATTACCAATATCATTAATTGCCTTTTCTCAATTATCATCTTTCTTGATCTTTCATCTGCATTTGACACTGTTGAAAATTCTTGTTTCCTGAATACTCTCTCTTCCCTGGGTTTTCATGACAATGCTTTCTTTTGGCTCTTTTCTCTGAATGACTCTTCTGAGTTTCCTTTGATTTATTGTTATCTAATTCATATTCACAAACTGAGGGTGTACCTCCAAACTTTGTCATGGCTCTCTTCTTTTTTCATTCTTCATTATCTTGCTCAATGACCTTGTCAGCTAACATGGGTTCAATTATTATTTCTATTTGAATGATTTTTGTATCCATACATCCAGCCCTAGTCTTCTGAACTCAAAACCAAATTACCATTTCAAACTGGATTTTATGTAGACATCTCAAACAACACTGTCATAACAGAACTAATTTTCTTTCCCCATAAACCTACAACTTTCCCAAACTTCTCTATTAATACTGACAGTGCCAATATATTCCCAGTCACATTGGCTCACAACCTCTATATTGTCTTCAATTCCTCACTTATAATTGACCCCAGAGACCCAAGCTGTTGCCAAACTTAGTCATTTTTAGCTCCCTGGCATTTTTAACATACAGGTTATTTTCTTTATCTATTACTCTAGTTTAGGCCTTTTTTTTTACCTCTAATCTCCATTATGCAAACTGTTTCTAATGAGAGTTTCCTTGCCTCTAATCTCTCCCTCTACACAGATGACAAAATGAGTTTTTCTGAAAAATAAGCCCTCCTCTTTCCTACTCAATATAAACTACTGGCATCTTGATACCTGTAGGATCAAATATAAATCCCTCTATTCAGTCTTTATTGTCTTCATAACCTGTCTTTATCCTATCTTTCTATTTCTCTTACATACTCCCTTTAATGCTTGTGATCCTGTGACTGGAGAATGTCCCTGAAAGTTGGCTAACTCATCCTGGGATTAAAAGTTCAGTAGCATAGTATAGGTCAGTGTAACATCTAAGTACACTGATATACTTAGGTGACATATTCATACCAAAGAAATTTAGTATGCTTGTCATGCATGTTAACCAAGACATTTTTAAAAATATGTTTAAGTTCTGCCCTTCAGTTTTTTTTTAATATTCAGATTAAATGATTGTTAAAAATGAAACAATAATACCCCTCCCCATAGCATGCTACAACCTTGCCACATTTTCAGGTAAATAATTGTTATTTTTCTTGGTCAAAGAAATTGCTCTTATTGATGGCTTCTATTTTTAAAATGCTGATTTACATGAAAATTCTTAACCAACTATCAAAAAATATGAATGTTATAAGGTTATTTTGAAACCCTAAATTAGGCAAAGAAATGGGTTTTTAAAAAATGATCACTTCTTTCTCCCCAAAATAATGCTGTAATGTTTTCAATTTCTATGATTGAGAATCATACCATAATACCTGCTTTTAAGAAAATATCTTATGTTTGATTTGAAGTCAGGAAAATGTGAGTTTGTCTCCTTCATCTGATAATATTTAAATTTATGACCTTTTGAAATCCTTATTTTCTGTAAAATGCCCTTCCTTATCTGTAAAATGGGACTAATAATATACCTATTGAAACTACTTTATAGGGTTCCTGTAAGGCTCAGATTAGGTAACATACACAAAATGTCCTTCAAATCTAAAAGCACTATATAAAGTTTAGCAATAATAATACTAAAAGTATGTTAATGTGGAAAGAACACTACCTCTAGATTTAAAGGACATGAGCCCTGATCTCACCCATTAGTTTTATTACCTGTGTGACTTTGACAAATCACTCAGCCTCCTCAGACATCTTTTTCCTCAGCTACAAAATGAGGAAATCGGACCAAATGGCCTTCCATCTCAAAATCTATGAAGTGTGTATTACACACACACCTCAGGCTTGAGATGGTACATAGAGGGAGACAGAACTCCTGACTGCTTAAGATAATACCAAGTATGACACTGCATATTTAATGAATAAGGTGGATACATGGAGAACACACTAAGGTTGATGAGGTCAATGACAGAGGTTAAGAGAAGCAAGCATGGAGTTGTGAATAGTTACTGGGAACCTCCAAGCTGCAGACATTTAGGAGAAGTCACTACCCTCCTAACCCCCAACTACACACACACACACACACACACACACACACACACACACACACACACACACATCTTAAATTGTAGTGCTCATAACCAGAGAGATTATTGAAAGCAGAACCTGCCCCTCCCCCTTTAGTAAAGTCACTTCCTCCCTTCTTGGTTAAGATGAAGTGTTTTATCTTGCTCCTAGCCAAAGATCTCTTTTACTAGGGTATATTCTTTGGTGTATTTTAATCTATATTCTCATCATGAATGCCCCAGCTTTTTCATTTTCATCTGGCCATTTTCTGTGTAAGTCTGTTATCTACAACATGATATTACACTAATGATACACATAATTCCCCCACCACATAATGTGAAAGAGGGATGGTGAAAAATACTTTCTCACAAGCTATATTTCCTAATACATATGATAGGACAAATCAGCATGACCCTGTTATGTGTGGCCAATTGATTTTAAAACATTGGAAGGGGTGTGTGTGTGTGTGTGTGTGTGTGTGTGTGTGTGTGTGTGTGTGTGTGTGTGTGAGAGAGAGAGAGAGAGAGAGAGAGAGAGAGAGAGAGAGAGAGAAAGAGAGAGAGAGAGAGAAGAACAAGAAGAAGGAGAAATGGGAGAGGGAGAGAGACAAGTTTTATTGGTTATATAGTGAATGTGAGGATACTGATTTTATAACAAAAATCTACAGAGAGAGGTTGGAGGAGGAGGAGGAAGGGGAGAAGATGAAATGGGAGGGCTAGAAAGACAAGTTTTATTGGTTATATAGTGAATGCGAAGATATTTTTATAATATAAATCTACAGAGAAAGGTCAGACTCTCAATACTTGAGACAAATGCTATTTCCCATTAGATTCACACATCTGATTATATGTCATATAACTTGAGCACTTTTCAAACTTAATCTTTAAAAAATATTGAACTATAAAAACTCTGTTGTTCAAATGTTTAGTACATTTTTTAAAATTAAATTTAATTCATTTTTAAATTAAAAATGTCTCAGTTTACTTCCATATTGTTTTATTTAATGCCCAGTTCATTACAAAAATAAAGTTATTCTGAGATTCTATGAGACCTGTGTTAAAGGCACTCTAAATTTTAAAAAAAAGAGATAGAATAACATTCCCAATTGGTGTGTATATTATGATAGCTTGACTAGGTAAAGTGGGAAGAATGCAAGGGCACATACAATTACTCTTCCAAAATAAGTCAATCATTCCCACAGAATTTTTTATAGTGACTCAAACTCAAGTTGTATGTTCTTTTCATACACTATTAAAGTGCCTGCTCAACCTTCTTAAATGGATTTGAGCATATCAGGGCAATTAAAATACTTATCCTTGCTGCATAAAAAGGACTTTCTTGTCCTTAGCTTGAAAGAAAATCTGAGCAGAACATAATTATTTGTTTCTCATGAATAGAAGATATCTGTTATGTCAAAAAAGAAAGTCAAAGCACCAAGACAAATAAAAAAAAGTAATTCCACCCAGCAATTTTCTTATAATGGGCAACACAAGGTAACTACAAATTAATCTTTCTGAGTCACTTTTATAAGGTCAGTAAAATCACATATTCACCCAAGTAGTAGTTTCATTTTGCATTCATACCTTGAATCTTTTTTTATGCCTTGAGATATATCCTTAGTTTTTACCCATTGCTATCATAATCTGAAGATGACTATGCTGAGAAGATGGGAAATTAATTCCTTTTTTGTGTGTATCTAAAAAGTTGAAATCAGGTATGATTGTTAGTGTTTTCTGTCTCCTCAAATTCATTGTGCACATGTTTACATACTACATGCCCCAAAGAGAATGCAAATTGCTTGAAGATAGGGGTTGTTTATTGTTTAATCTTTGTATCCCTAGCACAAAACATAAAGGCACTAGATTTTCAACAGGATAGAGACTTAAGAAATGTTTTCTTTCCTTCATTCCTTCCCTCCTTCCTTCCTTGGACACAAAGTATCTGATTTTGTTCTCTTTAATACAATATTAATATAATGTTACTACCTGTCATTTTTTTCTAAAGAAAAGGGGGATAATAAACTACATTGATGCTTATATCTTTTCTAAATGAATATCAGAAAAACAATAGCACCTTCAGTTTTATTAATGAATGAAAATGAATGAGTAAATGAGGGTCATCTGATCAAATGTCGTAATATTTATAAAGCAGTTACCGTAATGCTTAGCACATAGGAGGTGCTATACAAATAAAAGTCACTTCCCTCCCCCTTCCCTTCCCCTTCTCTTTATATTCATTAGAGAATTGTTACCAAACTCTGACTCTCCTATGCCTTTGCCTCTGCAAGATCAAATTTTAATGAATTTTAAACCCATAATGAGAAAAGTACCAAATACAATTTCACTTCCATATCTTAATGAATATAGACCTTATTGGAGATACCCACCCCTTGTTTCACCCACTGATAGATACGACCTTTGGTATATTCATTGACTACAAAATGATATATAAAATGCTCTGGGATTTTGAGGAGAATCCCATGCCAGATACAGGTACAAATCCCAACTATTTTGTTTCTCAACTCACTCAATAAAAAGAAATGTTTTATCTGATATTTTGGAATGTCCAGCCCAATTTGACCCCTAAGCCAAATAGGAGGGGGAGTTTCATAACCCTCTCATCTGCTTTCTTCTTTATCCACAAAAATAAAATGCATGATAAGGCAGGCACTATAGCATGGCCTATGCGATGATAGACTGAAATGACATGCTACCTTTATGCTTAATCCAAATCCTCCTACAGTTTGTCTTCTAATGGTCACCGTTCTTTCCTGAAAGAGAGGGTTTTTTTTAAAGTGGTTAGTAGATTCTAATACTGTACTTACATTCACATTTCTATTCTCTCTCTTGGTTATTTGATCATAATAACATCATAGTTTAGATTCTTGCAAATAAAAAGATTAATTTTTAAAGTTAGAATAAAGCTAACAAGCTAAATCTTAAATTACTGAAAAATGATTAAATTGTTTTATACTTTATAGTGAAGGAAAAATTAAGCTTTGTTCAAACCATTTATGCTCATGTTTCAAAATCTAAAGCTTCTCAAGCCTTCTCATTATGTCATGTTATTGCATTTCCATGATAAACAAGACTAAGAGGCTCATTTTTTGTTTAAAATCAGCTGTTGGTTATCCAACAATAAAGACTGCTTATCATCAAAGGATACCTATCTACCACTATTTGATCAAATTTCAACTTTGGATGATAAAGATGAGCCGGCAAGGAGTCAAGTCAAGAGGAAGAAGTAGTTGAGAAAAATGTTTATATACTTCCAAATGCATTTCTGTATTATATGTGTTGTAGTTATAAGATGTTAGAAACAAGGGAATTTTAGGTGCAACTTCAACATTTTAAATAGAACTGAAATCCAATGATGTTAAGTGACTTACTTAAAGTCAATTACCTGCAGTATGGGCAGAATAATTTCTTATTGAAAAAATAGTCATGAACCTCTAACTCTATTTTAAACCTAAATAAAAATGATTTTTGAATATATTATTTTAATTGTGTAGCCATTTTTATTCTTCAAAAGGCAAGCAAGCATTAAGTGTATACTTGAATTTATAGCATCACAGGTAACGTGTGGTCCCAAATACATACGAACATACTTCTACCTACATATCCAAGCTCTCTTAAACAAACTGTGTAATAGAAACCTTAAGGATAAGCTGTCAGGAGTTTTCTAACCTTCTAACATTCTGAATTATTGAGTTACTTTAGCTATAAAGAGAACATGGGGAATTGAAATCTTCCATCTCAGGGCAACCTGAAGCCTCTTCATCTGTTCATCCTTGCTCTCCCAAATGAACTTTCTTCTTTGATAAGTATATTCAGGTTAGTTCTAGATGTTACATAGTCTTAAACATTTTCTTCTATTTCGGCAAGATTTTTTTCCCCTCTTATTGTAACCCTGGCTCTACAAGCACTTTCAGAACAGATAACATTCCAAGAAAGGGACAAAGAAAAAGTAAAATCAGACTTTTGTTTTCAGTAGCTCATGAGCACAGGCTATTTATTCATTATGTTTTGGCAAATTTGCTGGGTTTTTTTAAATATGAGCTAAGCTATTTAGTTTCCATTTTTAAAAATAAATTAATAAGGTCTTAAGGACAAGGTTATCATATTTGAAAGTAAAGTTTCTTAAACCTCACATAATCTATATTCAAACTATGCCAATTTTTATATAAAACTTCATTTCTCCTTGGCTTAAGACACATAACATAAAAAGAGGTAGATTTTTATCACAATTAATTTGTTAAATAGAAAACATTCAGCAATAAATATATCTGACCTTTTAGAAACTTTCCTACTAAACAAAATCTTAAAAATGACTTCTTTATTTTTACAATCATTGTTCTATCATGCCTTGTTTAATAAATTCATCTTAAGCCCATCTTTGTAAATACAGGAAGAGTGGAGTTATTAAAAAATGAATACAAAAGATTAAGAAATAAGATGAATAATTTCTTTAAATTATAAATAATTTAGCACACTGCCATGTAGTTCTTTAACTAAACTGTGATTTTCAAGTCAGTCTTTTTGTAAGTATGGTTGTGGGTATATAATTTTTTTTTCTAAAATTCCATGTATATATAGTATATCTAGCTATACCTCAAATAGAAAATAATTAAATCGATATTTAAGTGTATATGCATATATATACATATTATATATATATATATATATATATACACATACACACACTTGATCCAGTCCAATTTTAAAATAATTAAATATTTATTATGAAGTACCATTGCATTTAATAAATTAGACATGAATTCAAGGCAGATAAGGTACAGAAATCATTTAAAGAAATAACCTTTAATTCTTCTGATCATGAATGCATGAAGAATTATACACAAGATACAGTACAATCTATATCCAACAGAAATATAAACAGAAAAGGAAGTGGATCAGTTATGATGTGAAAATGTGGGATAACCACCAGACTGGTCATGTATTGCTCTGGTTCCTATGTTAGTTGTTCAGTCCACAAGCTTTTCTTTATCTAGCATTTATCATGTTCATACAATATGCCAAGTGCTTAAAATAAAAAAAGCAAAAAAGTAGTCTCTGCTCTCAAGGAGCTTACTTTTTGAATGAAGAAGATAATATGTAAATAACTAGGCACATATAAGAAATATATAGAGAATATGGAAGAGAAAGGCCGAGCTAAGGTAGATCAGGAAAAGATGTCTTGAAGGTTTTATCTAGACAAGCCTTAAAAGGAGCCAGGGAAACTAAAAGTTGAGATGGAAGGAGCAGAGAATACTAAGAATGGGAGATAGCTAGAGCAAAGGAACAGAGATGAAGTGTCATGACAAAGGAACCTTAAGTAGGACAGTGTAGCTGAAAATTAGAGTATGTGGAGGGGAGAAAAGAATAAGAAGACTAGAAAGTTAGGAAGAGAACAGGTTTTGAAGAACTTTAAATGCAAAAAAGATAGGTTTATATTTCATTCTTTGGAAAATAGGGAACCACTGGAGGTCATTGAGCAGAGCAGTGACAGACCTACTCTCTAGACAAAATCGTTTTGGTAGCTACTTGGGTGATGGCTTGAAGTAGTGACACTTGAAACAGGGTGACTCTTTAGAAGGCTATTTTAACAGCTCAGATGGGGGAGCAGCTCTGTGAGCAGAGAGAAAGGAAAACATATGGGAGGTGTTTTAGAGGTAAAAAAAAAAAAAGGTGAGTGAGAATGAATTGTTGAGGTTGACATAAAAAGGTTGGGACCACAACTGGGTGACTGGGATGATGGTACCATCAGCAATAGGATAAGGAAATTCAGAAGAAGGAAATGTGTGGAGAGTAAGATCACAAATTACATTAAAGGAAATCCAGTCTGAGATGTCCAATTGGCTGTTATAGTTGCAGGACTGAACATAGGGAAAAAAGACTAGGGCTTACTATATAGAACTGGGAATTGTCTGAATAGAGACAACAATTGAAGCCATTGAGTTAATGAGATCAAGGGAGATAACATTGAGGGGAAAAAGGAGAGAGTTCAGAACAAAACCTTGGGGGCCCACCCAAGGGTAGTAGGCATGATATGCATGAAGAACCAGCAAAGAAGTCTAAAGAGTGGCCAGATACTCTAGAGGGAAACTGAGAGACAGCACTCACACACACATACACACACACAAAGTAGAAAGGAAAGAATATATAGGAGAAAAATTATTGACCATGCCAAATATTTCTAAGAGTTTAAGGAGGATGGGGATTGGGAAAATACCATTACATTGCAAATTAATTAAGTGATCATTGGAAGCTATGAAGAGGGTAGTTTCTGTGGGCTGATGAGATCAGAAGCCAGACCTCTAAGAGTTTAGAAAATAGTAAGGGGAGAAAAAGCAGGGGCACTGATTATATATGGCTTCCTGAAGGAACTAAGCCATGAAGGAGAATCAAAATACAAGATAATAGTTAGGGGATGGTAGGATAAATGTAGCTTTTTGTTTGGTTTTGAAACCTTAAAGATGGGGAAGCATGCTTGGAATTTTACATAAGAGGGAAAATGCCCACAAATGAAGACTGAAAATAAAGGAGAATAGAGATGAAAGTTGATGGGGGAAATGTGAAGGATATGGAGATCAAGGGCATTTATAGAGAGCTTGGCTTTGGCAAGGAAATTAGTCACTACTTCATCTGAGATTGAAGAAAGAGATGGTAGGGTGAGACATCTGAGTGATGTGAGATGAATTTGGGGAAAGGAGAATTGAAGGTTATTATGGTAGGCTTGAAGAGAGACAAGAAAGTCTGGGACAGGAGAGTGGGCTAGTGAACCAATCAGGGAAGACCATAATTTTAGAGTAGAGGCTAGTGTAGGGTTAAATTTGATCACAAAGAGGTAGAAACAGGAGAAAGAGGAGAATGCAACTGAGTGCATGGGGAGATGGAAGTGCTGAGGAAGAACTAGTAGAGGGAATGGACATATAAAAGCCATTAGACTAGTTTTTCTTTTCCTTGTAGGAAAATATTGTGTCTCTGTTGCTGAGTTCATTCACTGTTGGTCTGGGTCAAGTAGCTTGCTCCTCAATGTTGGCTTCTTACTAGACTCAGCCACTGCAATCACTGGCAGACTGCTATCAACTCTAATTGCTGAACTTCTGATGGCTCTTCAAATCTTTCAAAGGTCAGAAGGTAATAACCTGGTCCATTCCATCTCTAGAAACTCATTCACCCATCATGTAGAAATAAACAAAAGGGATGAAAGAGACAGGTGCCATGCTCTTACAATCAAATGACAGCTTAGGTGGGGAGATAAAGCAGTTATAATACTTGCTACTGTCCCTCTCCCACCTGAAGGCACTCAATAGCTTTGTTTATAGCTAGGCGGGGAAAAAATGCAAAGGAGGCTAAAGGAGGAGCATATTAAATCTTTTGAATGAAAAATCAGTTGCAGTTGCAGTTCCACCAACAATCCTTTAATCTCCAAAGGAAACCATAAAACTCCTTGTCACTTTACAGCACTACAGTTACTCATTGCTCAGTGTGTGTGTGTGTGTGTGTATACACACACATATATATATATATATACATATGTATATATATATATATATATATATATATATATATATATATAATTGAAACTAAAAGGAATTGTGTGTGCTTCACATAACACATCAGAAAGGGTATGTGTTCATATGCTTTCAAACTGGGCCTTCATTGTCTAGTCCCTCACTATATATGGACCTGTAAATGCTGATTTTTAGGAGTTTAAAGTGATTTAATAAAGAAAACAGGCTTTCCTACATAGTATATATATATTCATTCTCTTAATCAACAAATATTAATTGAGATCTTAAGAGTAACAGAACTCTGCTTAGCACTGTAAGGGATATTAAAAAATGTAAGACATAGTCCTGGCATTGACAAAATTTATATCCAATAAATTCTTATGTAATTATGATTCTATTCAATGAAAATTGTTAGCAGTTCCATTTTTCTATTGATTCCAAACAAGATTTTCATTGGTCTAGAGAATACTAGGTAAAGAAACTCTAGCAATAAAAATATGAAACTTATACTCTTTGAGAGCTGCCTGGAGTATTAAGAGGTAGAGGGATGTGCCCAGTGTCACAAAGGTAGTAGGTACCAAATGAGGGACTTGAGCCCATGTCTTCTTGACACCAAGAGAGAGAAACTACTTTAGTGCCTGGTGAGCTAAATGGTCATTTTTATTCTCTTGAAACTGGCAGGAACTCTTTTCTCAGAAAAATTCCTCATCCACTAATAGCTACTCTTGGGCTGCATGAACTATTTTCTTAACTCTTATTCTGTGGATAATAAATAAATGATTGCTTAAAATAGAACCAAGCCCAGTGGTGCAGTCAGCTTAGGCAGAGAGTGTCAGCAGTATCAAGATGAAGTTTTCAATCTGTCAGAGAAAAATGCATCTTAATTAGCCAGTGTCATCACCCAAATTACCTAGAACATCTTGCATAGCAATAATTAGCATTGAACACATCTTGGTCAGTTAGTTTTGTTCCACAGATGATTTTGTGCTGGCACATTGATTTCCTTGGATGGCAGCCGGTAAGCATACCAGAGTTATCACAAATCTTTTTCCAATGCTCATTCTCATTTCCTACAATCCTAGTTCCAAAATCTCAGGGCAGAGAACATTTAGAACATGTTCCAAATATAAAAATATAAAAGAGCTGATGCAGATTGTCTCAGCAAAAACTGTTGAGACTCTCAGAAAAAGAACTTTTTTCAAAGTAAAAAAAAAAAACAAATAGACCTACTGCAATTCATGCTCTACAGCTTCAAGACGTATATAAAGCATGGATTTAAATCTTTAGACCATACTTGCTGATTTATAAACATTAAAAAAATATCCTTCCCACTGAAGCACAATCACTTTTTTAAAACAATTATGAAATATAGAATAAATCATAAATACTTCCTTTAAGATCAATTCTTCCCTACTGATTGTAAACAAATTATGTCACTTTCCCAAATTCTGCTCTGTATTTCATATCTCTGATTTCTTCATGCTTAGTGAGTATATATTCATGTTAGCTCACTGAAGGACCAAGGTATGTCTCTAACCCCTTTATACTCACCTCTCCTCATTCCTTTCTGCTTTCCAAGAAGAAAGGAAAAAATAGGTTTGCTAACATTTTCTATGTTGCCCAACTCATCAATCTGCCTATGCCTGGGAGCAGGATTGGAACTGTGTTTAGTTAACACATGTAGGATACTGCAAGGACTATTGCCTGGTAACAATACACATAGTATTTTGGTAAACAAGATCTAGTGTCTATCTATACTTTAATGTTTCATCACAAGTCCAAGCTAAGGGTACAAAGCACAAATTTTGTGTGTGTGTGTGTGTGTGTGTGTGTGTGTGTATGTGTATGTGTATGTATGTATTCACACACAGATAAATGAGGGAATTTTGCTATAATCCTTCTAAACCTCTTAGAACAAGAAGGTTTAAATTCAAGAGGACTAACAGCATGTGATATTGCTTTGGATCGACCATAACATCCCAAAATGGTATAAACAACACTGGAGACTGAGGTTACATCTTAGTTTACTCACCCCTAAAATGGGACTTGTTGACTTTCTTATAAGACTATTGTGAAGATGAAAAGAGATATCTATGTTGAAAGACTTTGCAAACTGTAAAATACCTTTATGAATGTCAAATACTTAAACGAACTGTCACATCTGTGTTCTTATTCATCAAAATTAAAATATTTATTGTCTTTAATCACACTGATGGTTTTGCTTGGTACTATACAACTAGTGTTACATTCCAGACCACATTCTTTTCCTTTACAAGGGTATGATTTCTAAAGGTCATCACTGATGCATAAGAGACACCACAGGTATAAAATATGCATAATATAGCCTATCAATTTATATTTAATCTATATTTCATTAGTCAGTTTCCTTAGATGCATGATAAAGGTCATAAACTCATAATCTTAAATATATTCCTAGGCTCCTTAACTCTAATGCTATATTAGGAGCACTTCAATCGTAAGCAATTATCATGAAAAGTCCTTTGCATTCACAATACATTTCTGATGAAGTATCGCTTCCTAATTTTGACAAAAAATAAATTATTAATATACTTCACATTTCTCAGGTATAAAAATCACTAAAGAATTTCTGTCTCTGATGCTATGTATACATAGTGGAAAGAGACAGAAATGAGCAATTAACCAGGCCATTTATTCTTTCATTCCACAAACTTTTATTTGAATGCCATACCTTTTTCAAGCAATGGGATAGTCAGTGTTAAGCTGCTCTGCTACTTAAAAGCTGTGTTATTTGGGGGCAAATCATTTTATCTCTTGGACTCGGTGTTATCATCTATAAAAGAGGTTGGAGTAGATGATCTCTGACTTCCCCTTGGAGCTCTAAAGCCGTGAGCCTTGTTCCTATGCACACTAACCTCCTTGTATGAACAGGCAACTTTTTAAAGAATAGCCACATTAAAAAATGCTCCAAATCACTGATAATTAGAGAAATACACATTAAAGTAATTTTAAGATTCCTTTTTATACCATTGACAGGTAACAAAAAATGAGAATGACACATATTAAAAGGACAGTTACCTTCCCCTCTATACCTGTTGAAACTGAGATCCTTCATTGTTTATAAATTGTGGCCCTGCCTAGCTGCCCCTGCAACAAACTATGATAGAAATTTGCCTACAAAACATTGTTTCTGAGCATTTTTAACACAGTTCGATAGTACTATTCAGGTATTTCTTTTTTTAAAAAGTTATTATTTTTAGCTTAAGAAACAGTAAGCTCAAATGAGTGATGTAATGGCCCTGAAATGAATTGTAAGTGACTTATAAATAAACCCATCCTAGTAATAGAAAGACAATTCTGCTTTCACATGTGTTCTAGACAAGGTATATCTTGTCAGTACCAGCTGATGTTCATTAGTGAACCAATACTGTGTGGGCAGAACAGGCTTGAAATATAGACAGCCCCCAGCATTCCAGGAGCAAATGAAGCATTGTATACAAATCTCATAGAGCCCATGCCAGTGCTGCTGAATCACCAGGTTTGCTTGGCCTTCACTAGGTTAATTGATTAATGCTTTAGGTCTGATTCTTTTTCATCACTTTTCACCAGTGTTCCCTTCCCCTGCTGTTATGATTTGATTCTTGTCAAATGGAATTAGACCACTCAGTGCTCCTCCCCTCCCACCAACCCATAGCCCACAGTAGCAATCAGAATTTGTCAAGTCCCTACACCCCATCTCATACAAAAAATATACCCCACAAAGTTTCTGTGATAGTGCTACTATTTGCCAGGGTCCCCCCATTCTGCTGCAGCATGGAATAAGCTAGTAATAGAAGAATCCTCGAGTCATTGGTTCATCACAAGGAACCAATCTGCTATTAGAGAAGCAATCTGCTTCTCCCTTCTGTCACCAATGGATATAAAGAAGAGTCATTGACTGAAGATGTTGGTCCACTGCACTTGTGTCCATCAACTTGTTGCTTCAACTAGAGTATCCATTATGAAAGCCAGACTAATCACTGTAGCAATGCCTACTGGGCTATACAGGGTGGCTGCCATCACTCCTGGAGTCTGTGCATTGTCAGTTCTAATAACTGCCTTAGAGGTGGTAGCTCTGGCTACTTCAAAAAAGAGTTGATAAAGACTGGAAAGAAAGGTGACTTAGTATCACCTTGTGTTCTTAGGAATCTTGTCAATCAGAACAAGCAGAGTCTTATTTTCTCTCCAACTCCTAAATTGATTTCTGTGTATGGCCAGTTTTCATCTAATTAAATAATAGTTCACAGTTCTAAAACACTAGTCTTACATGATGTCCTTACCAAAACTCCTGCTATCATCCATTATATAAATAAGAAAAATGACAAAAAGAATACCAGAATTACTAAATTTCGGAGCCAGAAGGGATCACAATGGCTGCCTCATACAACTTCTACTTGAAGAATATTTCCTTCTGTCAGTAAATAATTAAAACAGCATGCATTTAAATAGTACTTTATGGTCTGCAAAAATACTTCATATATACAGACCATCCCCAAAGTCTTAGTGGAATTTCAAGATCTAATAGCTTAAATTGCACTAAGATTTTTAGGACACCCTATATCATATCATTTGAAACTCATAATATTCCTTTGAGGTTAAGTGCTATTATAATCTTCATTCTACAGATGAGGAAACTGGATCTGAAAGAGGTTAAGTGATTTTTCCAGAATCATAAAAGAGTCTAGGTTCAATCAATGTTCTTTTTACAAGGCATCCAACTTTCATAGCAGCCTTCACCTTGATAACAAATTACCACCTATACAAAAATTTCTCATTTTATGGACTATTCATGTCTACTAGAAGTCAAATATACTTTGGAGTTTCTGTATGTGTATCTCCCTATCAGATCTTTACTGCTAGAATCACTCACATGGAGATCCATAGTGGAAGAGGTAAAAAGTTTCTGATCATTTGAATTTGATGTTACTCAGCAGCTATCCCTCAAAGCTTGCATTTTCTAAAACACCCTACTTTTCTGGCAAGAAACCCAGATTCCAAGACTATCTTACTTAGTAAGGTAACCACCTGTTGCTGCAATAACTCAGGGTGGGGGTGCTATATCACTTTTCCTTCTTCAGTTAAAAAGCAGGTTATGAGATCTCGTTGAGTAGAAAAGTTATATTTCCCTTTCCTCAACAAAGTAAATTGGAGTTCAGGAGCATTGTCCAAGTACTATATAATGGAAAGAAGATAGCTGTTAGAGTAAGATGACCTGGGTTGGGATCCAAGCTCTGCCTATGGAATCTTGGAAAAGTTCTTTCATCTCTCTCTGTATTTCTCGTATGTAAGACGAAGAGGTTGGACTCAATGACCTCTATGATCCCATCTTTGAGGTCACACAGATGTCTACTTTTGTCCCATGCTTCAATTGCAGAAGCTATATCATTACCTAGATTCCTGATATCCTTTAAGCTGGAAAAGTCCACTATCCTGACTCTTCTGTACTTAGCAGCATTTACAATAGCACCTGGCACAGAGTATGCAACTAATAAATGCTCATTGACTCACTGACTCACTCACTAACAAGAAGACATCTAACTTGATATTGTTTGGCATAAATATTTCAAAGTACTTTCGATTTCCCCAGGCTTCTCCTTTTCACAAAGCCCATCCTTTTGAATGCAGTTTTTTTTTTCTGTAATACTATATGCTTGTGAATTTTGAAACACCACTATTTCCAAAAAATCAAAATTTCCAATGAACCAAAAGTCAATGGAATCGAGCATAAGGAGACTGCATATTTCTAATGATGATCTATGAATAAGAAGATTTAAAATATATGTATATATACACTCATACACATATGTTTATCTATTTCTATATATATTTGCATATATATGAGTTGGTCAGGTAACAAGATTTAAAAAACAATTGATAGGTAGTCTGAGTAGCACATTTGTGCTCTCAAAATGTAAAAAAAGGCCCTAAAGGTCTCTCCTATTTGAGGTTAATAGTCAGTGGAAGTTTTATGGAATAATATGGTCAAGTATTGCACAAAATAAGAAAGTGGGAATAGTTTGTGATCTTCAGTAATAGGATTACCTGCTCTGATGAGATAATGGATCCTTTAAACTGTTGAAGTGTTAAAAGGAAATACAATAATTTGTTGATTGAGGATAATAAGGCTCATAAGTAACTGATCAGTTAGAAGATTTACTGGACTTGGAGTCAAAAAGCCAGGGCTTAAATACCATGTGGCTCTGCCACTCAGTAGTCGTAGAGGTAGGAAAAGTCACTTAAGTACCATGAGCTTCATTCTCCCTATCTGTTAATAAGAAATACTAATATTGCACTGTATAGGGACTATTATGAGGGAAATGCTTTATAAATTCTAAAAGGGGATCTAATTTTTTCATAAATTATTATTATATCTAATATTATTTGGAATATTTAATTAACAGAGACACAGGTCCTACTTTTGGATGATAGTAAGTTGCTGGTCTAGCACTCTGTCGATTTGAGCAATTCATTTCACTTCCTTAGCCCTGTTTCCTCTTTTGTAAAATGAGGGAGTTGAGCTAAATTATTTGTAAGGCATATTCCAGCTCTAAATCCTGTGAACCAATAAGTTCTACTCTTACCCTCAATACCTACTTAAAAAATCTCTTATTTGTTGTATCCATTATGTGATGGTTTGGAAATAACTGGACTCCCCTTTCTCATGCCATCTACCATGAAATAGCAATATCTCCTAATAAGATTAAAAGCAAATGTTACCACCCCTTAAATTTCCCTCTGTTTACTATTCATATGGTATAGTTACTATCCAAAATCATATGTTTTGTCCCACAAAGTTGATAATCAAAGACTTATATTGGGCTTTTAACAAAACCTATTTCTAGAACTTCAGATCAATTTCCCTTAATAATTTCTTGTAATATTGCATCCAGATTTTTTTAATCATAACTTTCAGGTAGTCTGACAATTCTTGTATTGTTTTCCTCAATCTGTTCTCCAGATCAGTTGTTTTTCCTAATGAGATGTTTCAGATTCTCTTCTATTTTCTCTAGTTTCATTATTTCTTGGTGACTCATAACATCATTTGATTCCATTTGCTTAGTTCTAGTTTTCAAGGAGTTACTTTCTTCCTTAAGATTCTGTATCTCTTTTTCCAATTAGTTAACTTTCTTTTCATAATATTCTTGCATTGCTTTTATTTTTTTCCTATTTTTTTCCTCATTCTCTCTTATTTTATTTTTGAATTCCTTTTTAAGTTCTTCCAAGAGCTCTTTTTGGGCTTGTAACCATTTAACATCACTCTTTGGGGTAAGAGTGGCTTTTTCTTAACCTCATTATCTTCCTCTGAATATGAACCCAGATCTTTATAGCTATCTATGGTCAGGTTCTTTTTCCTGTGCTTACTCACTAACTTGTTCTATTTTATTTTTAGCAGCTTATTATTATCATTAAATGTTAATTCTGAGTTGTGGGTAATATTGCCTTAGGTGTTAGGTCCTCTTTATTGTTATGTCTAGAGCCTCAACCTCAAGGACTCCTCTTCTCTCCTAAGTTACAGTTAGGTCCCCCAGCCACTCTGTCACAAAAAAGTTCTTGTTTCCTGTGGTACTGCTCTCACAGGGCTTGTGCTCACTCCTCCTTGCCCACAGCTACAGTCCAGGATCATATCTGGTCAGCACCACTAAGCCTGACTTCCTCAAACAGCAGGGGGTCCTTCAGTCTTCCCTCACATAGTCGGCTGGTTTTCAGATAAAAGTTTGTGAGGTAAAAGTTCCTGAGGTGAAATTTCTTGCGGCTGTGAGTGAGGTGAAAATTGAGGTGAAATTTCCTCTGGACCTATACAGCTTTCTGACAGAGCTGCTCCATTGTCAGCTTTTTATTGATTCAGTGGAATTGGCCTGGAGGTGTCTATAACTTCACTCAGGCCAAACGTCAGGCACCTGGAGGTCATGTCTTTTCTGAGGTTCTCTCAAGTTGTCTTAGAGGACTACTGCTTTACCCCTTTATTTTTGCTGCTTTACATTCTTCTCATGGCAATTCCCCTTCTGTTTGTGCAGGAAATCTGGAGAGCCTAGAAATATCCAACCTATTCTACCATTTTCCCAGAATGTTTTGGCTACATCTGGAAGGCTTCTGCACAATTTTTGTTGGTATTACCTAATACATGTATGGGACAGCTAGGTGGCACAGCAAATTAAGTTCCTGGTCTGAAGTCAGGAAGACTCATCTTTCTGAGTTCAAATTTCACCTCAGACACTATGTGTCCTGAGCAAGTCGCTTAATGCAGTTTGCCTCAGTTTCTTCATCTGTAAAATGAGTGAAGAAGGACAAGGCAAACCACTCCGATATCTTTGCTAAGAAAATCTCAAATGGGGTCGGTGAAGAATTGGACACAATTGAAAAAAATGACTGAAAACCAACAATATAAGCATTATGTGTGAAACTAGTCAAGCTTCCTCATATAATGGTTTTATAAGCTTCACATTACACCGCAAGGAAATAGTAAGCACCATGCTTGATACTGATTTTAACCACCTAGCCCTTCTCTAAATACTTTGTCACTAGTACATAGAATATCACTAGATTTTATTACTTGAATGGTTATTCCTTCTTTAAGAGGAACATTGAAAAGAAATGGTACCTTGATAACAAAAGTTATTCATATCTTTCCACAAACTGACTGAATTGTTAGGGCAGGGATACAGGAGGCTCACACTCTAACCATCAAAACAAAATGAAGCATATCTTGAACAAAGGGATCTGACCTGAGGTAATGGAAGAGGTGCTGGTGTTGGAGGCAGAGCTGGAATCTTGACATCACATTGAGTAAGTCATTTCTCTTACCTTCCTTGTGAGACAGTGGTTTCAACCACATTAGATGCCTTCACAGATGACCTTATAAAAAATCTGTTGATGGATTGTTGTCTAGGTAAGGGTTTGGGTGGATGGCCTCTGAGGTCCATCTTGACTGTGAGATTCTTTGATTCTGTTTGACTAGGTGATTGTTATGGTCCCTCCCAGCTTAAAATCTTGAAATCTTATGTTACTGTTCATCATCCTGATTAGAAAATGCAAATGCTCAATCAGCAGCAAAATGGTTCTTATCTATTGTGTGCACAATGGTACTGCCTGGATCACGATAGTGATGGTTTTTAGTGAGATATAGTTTTGTAAAGGGAGAAATTTGTGGCATTCTCCCCTCTGAGGGAGGACATGTGGCTCTATAAATACAGGCCTAGGTACTTTGCCTCACTTAGTTGTTTTATCATTTTAAGCAAAGGGATTCAGAGCCAGGTTTTGGAACCAGCTCAAGACGGATGCCCTGAAGAGCAAGGAGTCATCTTTGGCAGTGACCTTTGGAGCCCAATCAAGTGGTAAATGAGACAAGGAATCATTCAGTGACAATGCCACCTTTAGATGTCAACAGGGATATTAATACAATGAATCAAATGTGCTAAATTTAAGTCTACTTTACCAGGAGACCAAAGGTAGCGTAGAAAACAGTACACCCACAAGGTATTGGGGGGAAATGTGTGTACTTTTATTCTTGCCAATGGTTCTGAAGGAAATATTTCTTTGTAAAAGTTAATGGATGCTATGTAGTTAAATGGAACTAGAG
>CM053622.1:223267231-223291241 GCA_028646595.1 Phalanger gymnotis | reverse complement strand
TGGAGAATGTCAGTGGGAAAAGCTGCTGGGGACAGAGAGTTTGCAGCTAGGGCACCACCTCAGGGGCAGCGAAGGTGGGGCAGCTACAGAACTACAGCTGCAGTTGCTTCTGGCCCCAGGCCCACCTGGTGGGAGGAATTAAATGGTGGATCAGAGTAGGAGTCCAGAGCCTACTGAAGGTCTAAGTCCAGTCCTGGTTGGGGGTTCTTGGGAAGGAGGAGTGCTGGTGTGGCAGAGCTCGCACATTCCCCCAAGCTTGGAACATAGAACTCTGTACTCTACAAGCAGTCATACCCTGCTGAAAAACTCAAGCATCAAGTAAGTTGGCTGGGAACATGGCCAGGCAGCAAAAACACACCCAGATTCAGTCTCAGACTCTGGAGTCTTTCTTTCGTGACAAAGAAGACCAAAACATACAGCCAGAAGAAATCAACAAAGTCAAAGAGCCTACAACAAAAGCCTCCAAGAACTGGTTTCAGGCCATGGAAGAGCTCAAAAATGTGTCAATGACCAAGATAGCTAATAGTTTTTATAACTGTAATAAAAGTCTTTGGAGTGACTGTAAATATCAAGAATAGAAAGCTTTTTTAAAAATACTACACACAGAAAAGTAACAGTCATTTGTTACTTCCACTCTACCTACAAAAGCAAGATATCCAATACTATTAGCTTCCTTTGGACTATTCATATTCCTAAAATAATTTTTGTAAACATACTATTAAATATCAATTAAACCAATGAAGTTTGCTTTGCAAGTGGTTAACTATACACATGAATTTCAACACACAAAATGTCATAACAAATTTTGAGCCCTTTTTTCCAAGTTTCCATCAGGTTTCTTAGTTTATCCTCATTTAGTTTTCACATGTTCATAGTATAGCATACACTCTCTAATTCTGGTTACATTTTTTTTTAATTTTCCAGCATTTTATAGAGGTCCTTCCAATATTCTTTATATTCCTCATATTTATAAATATTAATTCCATTTTAGTAATCTGTTGCATGAATGTACCAAAATTTTAGCAACTATGCCGAAATTGCTAAACATTTACAATGCTTCCAGTTGTTTTTTCATTTTTTGCAAATGTCCATAATGCTGTTCTGTTGATCTGTTCATTCACCTTTTTATAGATCTTACATACTATAATAGATTTTAATCATCCCCATTCAGAAGAGAAAAAATGACCACCTCTTCCTTATCATTCAACATACCAGTAAAATTATGAGTAGATTATCAGAAATAAAAATAAATTATAATAAGTTGCTGCAGCCAAAGAAAACATACTTAGGAGGTTATTTTCATACCAGTTTGTTCTCTGTCATTTCTAAAACAACTGGCTATTATATTTTTGTATATTTCTTTTTCTTTAAATTGGGTTTGCCTGTAGTTACCACTACTTCCAAGCTTTTTCTTTACTTGAGGAAACTGATTCTTTGAATTTCCCTACATGATAATTTTAAAATTCACCTTCACAAAAAATAAGGTCACAAAGCTAAATGTGTATCCAAATTCTTCTCTCTTCCGAGTCATTTTTTTATTGTAATTTCTATTTACATTGGGGGAGGAAAGATTGGGGCACATCTGGAGAGAATTTTTTTTAGATTAAACAGACAATGTATTATAAAATCTAAAAAGCAAAATTCTTCCCATTTGTTTTCTTACTAAGAAGATATTGGTTATCCCTGGTGTTATATTTAGCATAGTGCACACAGTGTTGGATTTGGAACCCCAAAGATACAATTTCTAATTCTATTTCAGGAAAATCCTAGTTCTGTGATACTGAACACATCCTTTAATTTCTCTGACCCTCAGTTCCCTTATCTGCAAAACAGCAATAATAATAGCACCTAACACACAGAGTTGTTTTGAGGATTAAATGAGATGATGTACGCAAAGTGCTTTCAAAACCTTAAAGTGTTATATCAAAATCAAATATTATTATCTTCTTCCTTTTTATCTATTTCTATGGAGTTCAGTCTGGGAATGAGTTGCCATGTTGTCATTATTCCATTGTATCTCTTGTTCTATAGAGTATAGCAATTTTTTGGTAATTGACCAATGTTTAGCATAGTACTTGGCATGTGTCATGTGTTTGATAATTACTTATTGACTTGAATTTATTAGAAGTATAGGGACATGATTTCATCTTGTATAGAAAGAATCTTTGGGACAACTCTAACAGACAAGAAGAAAGGCTAGAGATGATGATGATGATGATGATGATGATGATGATGATGATGATGATGATGACAATATTCCTGATACAATACAATATTGCACATACTAATTACAACTAGGTAGACTGGGAACACAATGGGGCATTGGTATACACACATACATATTCATATATGTTCAATGAATATTGATATATGCATACATAAGGTATATATACATTTCTATGTGTGTGCGTATATGTGTGTATTTATTATAAATTTAAATTTGTAATTCATATGGTAATCCCAAATGGGAAATTCCATTATAAGATTACACGGATCAATGAGATCATTGAAACATTCATATTGTAAGTATTATTTGCTTAATAAATAACACAAATAAAATTCGTACTTTCTTAGATGTTTATTTTTGAAAATATTCTGTGTCTTCCTTTGCTTAAAGCATCACATCCAAGTTTTCTAGGTGGGCTTATTTCCCACTTTTGATCCCCAATATACTCTTTTTATTATACAAGAGCAGAAGGAATAGCTTCTCAATCTCTTTCCAGAATCCCCTTCTCATCTCATATACATATTCTACTAGTTAATAACATGTTTTCCTCTTTATGGAAGAATAAAAGAAATAGCTCCCCCATCTCTTTCTAGCATTTCCACTGCATGTGTGTGTGTGTGTGTGTGTGTGTGTGTGTGTGTGTGTGTGTGTAGTCCTATTTTATTATCCATATTTGAGATATCATGGAGAACTAAGTTTCTATATGCATAAATCTTTTGGAGGAGGTATACAATAGAGTTGATATCAATGATTCTACAATGAAAATATAAGCCTATGACCTGTTTTCTTTTTTTACCCTAACATACCCAAATTTACTTCTTTGGGGACCACATGACCTTCACTTAATCCATACAATATGGCAATGTCCATGTCTTTGATGAGAAATGTTTACCCTGCCTTTACATAAGTGACTAAGGATCGCAATCTGAACAACTGATAATCTGATGCCTTCTTATGTTGTAGAGGATTTAGCTTATTATGGAGTGCCTGCAGTGTGCTCAAATTGTACAACATCTATCATCAGAGTCTGCCCCTGCCCAGAGGTCCTGCAATCTAAAATTAAATCTAATGCTCAAAAATTAATCAGAGCTGTTGTCATCAATTATTTGGAGTACAGGTCCAATTGCTGTTGATGAAATTTCATCTCTGCAAACAAAATAGACCAAGAGAGCCAAGTATGTGATCTCAGCATGCAAAGCACTCTGCGGCTGCTTCTCCAGAAGAAAGTTCCATTGCCAGGACAGTGAGTGATCAACAATGGAGAGACGAATCTCTAAAATTGTAACAATAACGAGAAAGGACAAGAAGGACTGATTTAGTTTATTTAAAAGAGGAAAACAAAATAAACCAGGAGAAACTTATTGGACCAAATTTTTGTTTTATTGTATTATTTAGATAATTGCCTAAAGTCTTTACTTGAGACCCTATGTTCAACTAGCCTCTAGAGTATTTTTCACTCAATATGGTAATTCTATTTATATGAGAGAAAAACCTCAATAAATTAGGGAGAAGGGCAGTTAGGTAGCAGAGTACATAAAGCACCAGCCCAAAGGACTTGAGTGCAAACTTGGCCTCCAGCACTTACTAGCTGTGTGACCCTGGGGATAGCCTCAAAAAAAAAAAATGTGAAAAATAAATTGGGGATAGTTCAAGGGAAAATTTGAGTTAGATGAAATTAGTATTCTTTGGCTACATTGGAGTGGTAAGCCCCACCTCTACCCTCACATAGCCTTCCAAATCTACCTCTCTTTGTACCCTAGTTCCTCATACTCTCTTATAATCAATTTGCTTAGGTTTGTCATGATAGAGGCAGCTCTGTGGTAGAAAAGAAAGGCCTTTAGTCCCTTTGAGTTTATAAAGAGTTTGCTACTTTTAGGTTTCCAACATTGGTGATAAAATGATTTCCAAAAGAATAAACTCCATCCTTACTGGATGTCTGCTGATCATAGGTAGTGCTAGATAAATGCTTATTTTCACATAGCAGGCACTATATAAATGTGTATTCCCTTCCCTTCCTCCATTTATAAAGCCTCAACTATGTGCCAGGAACCATGCTAAGTATTTTGTAAATATTATTTCATTTGAACCTCATGACCTTGCAATGTAAGTGCAGTTATTATCTCGAGTTTACATTTGAAGAAACTGAGGCAAAAAAAGGTTAAGTGACTCCCTCCGGGTCATACAACTAGTAAGAGTCTGCAGTTGGATTTGAAATCAAACTTTGTTGACTCTAGGCCCAGCAATCTATCCACTGCAACCTCCTAGATGCCCCAAATGAAAGTATAGTGAAATTGAAAGTATAGTAAAATTGAAAGAAGGTAAGCAGGATAATCACCACTGGATGTGAATGCACATGTGCTCACAAGTTTTCTTCTCTACTTTTCCACTTTGGTTCTTTTCATTTCTTATAACTTCTAATAAATTCAGTAAACTCCTTTTCTCATCTGCTTAGGGCCTAACTTATTTGTAGGTGACTAACTGGTTAAAATCTGATAATTTATTCCCAGTGTTGTATCAATGCCCTGATGCATTATTTTGGGGTTGGGAGGGAGGGTTAAGGATCTTTGTATTTGAAAAGAAGATTCTTGATGTTACAAGTCTTTACCCAGAAGAATAAGTAGCAAATGATAGGATCAATATAGTACAAATTATTTTGTTTTAAATCCAGGCAGTTTTCCTAAAATCACTATACCACAGTGCACACACGGACACACACACACACACACACACACACACACCCAAGCTGCACTGAACACATAATAGTCATGTCTCCCTATAAATATGGACTTATGAAGCATTTATCCTCAATTATATGCCCATAAAATTTAAATATTTATACATTATGATTTTGAATAAGGTATTCTGCCATAAATCACTGGATTAAAATGATTAAATTCTCCCACTTATTGCCTATGATATAATTATCTATCTATCTTTCTATCTCTCTAAACCACCTACAGGTAGCTACAGACATACATGCATATATTATCTACATAGACACGTCTGTCTAAATGTAGATGTATTTCCTGTGGTATATGTATATGTATGCACATATACACACATATACGTACATATATATATTTATACAAATAATGTAATATTTAATCAGAGATGAATTTATATTTGTTAAAAATATTGAATATAATTCTCTAACCAGTGGGTGAATTACAATTTTATGGAATTGCAGCTTTTGTGAGTGAGTTCCTCACCTATAATTGTGGACAAAGTACTAAGTTATAGTCTAGCATTTGTAAATGAAATACCAGTATTGCCACAGACAGCATAGGCAGATGAGGTTTGGAAAAAAGAAAATTGACCTTGGGAGTTATTGGGGATATATAGACTTAGAACAGACACAGAGGGAGAAGAAGGAATAGAGGAGGGACATTTGGATGGGGTCTTGTCTTTGACTTGGGTTCTAATTTTGGCTTTATTACTTATTTAATCATGCAAACCTAGATAGGCTAATCTACTTCTTTGGGTCTCGAAGTCCTTACCTGAAAAATAGGAGTATTGCCTTTCCTATCTATCACACTGTTGCAACAATCTGCTAGCAGCTGTTGTGGCAGTGAAAAACCAACACAAGCCCAACAACAAGAACTCTGCCAGCACAGGTTCTTTTGATTTGCTTTACTAAGGAAACTAACATTAGGGTGTTAACAATCTTATTTCAACCCAACATACAAACATACATATGTCGTTAACTCAGCTCAGGGTGAAAAGCCAGCACCCTGAGCTTCAAAGCAAATACAAACAGAGCAAATAAATACAAATCAACAGACAGATTTCTGTCTGACAAAATCACAATATACAGTTACCAGCGAAGCAGTAACAACTGGGTTTTCTTCAAAGCTGGGGAGCTGATAACAACAGCTGTCCCAGAGTCACTTGCCACTACTCCAGTGGCTCAGAGCCCCAAGGGAGAACACCAACCTCTGGGTTTATATATGTTCTTCAGGGTCAAAGGAGGGTCACACATTCCACTCACCCACTTGACCTAAGAGCTTCACAAAAATGTGACTTAAACCCACATGGTCTAAAAGCCTCTGATGTCACAAACATGTCACTCAAACCCATGTAAACTAGGCTTTCCCTTGAGGCAAGGAGGTCATCAAGGACTCCTAATTTAATCAAGGAAAGAAAAGCCAAACTCTCCAAGGGCACTTGATTGAACAAGTGTTAAAAGCTAATCTTAATTACCAATGCACTCCACCCCTTCTAGGGTCCATGGCCTAACAGAAGTCTAGATTAAATGGCCATGGATCCTGGAATAAATAGAAGCATTAGACTTTGTGATCTAATAAAGCAGGAAACCAAAACGTATCATTCACAACAAAACAAAATAATTCAGTGTCAATCCCAAATACTTGTTTATAATACAAACATGATCTGTCCCTAGGTCCCAGCAAGTTAATCTCTTCAATCAATCAGAGTGTCCAAGTTAAGTACTTCTTGAAGGTGGGTCCTCCCCACACTGCCATTGCAGGTTTCCTCCCAATACCCTCAGGCAAAGGCATGCTTTAATTAGCAATGTCCCAATGAGAACAAAAATGTACAAATAAAGTTCTCTTGGGGATGTCTCCTTCTCCCCACACTGCGATTGCAGGCTTCCTCTTGGCACCCAAAGTCCCAATTCGAAGAAAAAGTCCAAATAAATTTCTGTCATGGGTCTGTCTTTCCCATACTGTTCCAGTCCCTACTTCCAAGTCCTGAGGGGTGGCTGGGTAATAAAGTCAATACAGGCTGAGGTCTCTGGGGGTCCAAGGTACTTCTTCCAGGTCACCATAAACAAATCTACCCCTCCCTCCTGGGTCCCAAGCAGCCCAAAGAGGAGGCAGCAAAAAGGCACACTTAGCTCCTTGCTGCAAAGATTCCATCTTGCCCCAGGACTGAATTCTAGTCCCCTGGGTTCCTGGTCATCTAACTCTGGCTGGCCTTCTTGGCTTCTGCCGGGATCTAGATCTCGATGTAGGTGGTTCTTCACCTTTGCATTCACCTCAAGGTTCTCAAGAAGGCAGTCAATATGTCCCCAGCCACCATCTGCCAGCAGTCTCACCCCATCAGAGTTGGCTGCAGGTCAACTCAATGCTTTCGCCTTTCCAAAACTCCCGTGCAAACAGTCTTCCACTCTTTTTGGGTCAATATGTGGGCAGCCACCATCAGCTTTTTCTTTCTCCCCACCAGCTGCGCCTGCCAAATCTTCACAAAGGCCATTCTCTGATTTTTCTCTCAAGTCTGTATGAAGGAAGTTCTCTGCTCCTGTTTCAAAACTCATACAGTATGATCTCAAGACATGCACCCATTCAGCAAAGTCCTCTGAAGCCAGGCTTATCAACTCAAGCCCTCAGAAGAAGGGATTTTCTCCTGGGGACCCTGCTCTGGGATTCTGGGAAACCACTCCCATCATTGCTACTGGCCAGTTTTCCTTCAGTCCTTTGTTGCTCCTGGGGCTCCATAGAACCATAGCCATCCCAAGTACAAAGAGCAATCCAAAAACTTGGAAAAATTCAACCACCCCAGTACCCTAAAATGCCATACGAATCTTTTTAATCTGCAGATCCTGCCATGACTATGCCATTTGTTGCAACATTTTGGCTAGCAACTGCTGTGGGGGTGAAAAACCAACACAAGCCCAACAACAAGAATGCTGCCAGCACAAATTCTTTTGATCTGTCTTATTAAGAAAAGTAATGTTAGGGGGATAACAATCTTATTTCAATCTAACATACAAGTTTCATTCACTTAGTTCAGGGGAAAAAGCCAGTACCCTGAACTTCAGAGCAAATACAAACAAACTATGAAGATACATTATAAACAGACCAAATACAATTCATAGTTACCAAGAAGGCATCAATATCTGGGTTCACAAGCTGGAGGGCTCTTACCTGCAGATGCCCAGAGTCTCCACATCAACACTCCTCCAAGAGTGAGAGCCCCAAGCAAGTAGCTCTGTTCTCTCTTTTTATACAGTCTTTGGATGTCATCAAATGTCATCTGAATGACCAGAACTAAGGCACCTACTATTGGATCTGGTCTTAGCCACTCCTCTTAAGACCATGGGGGCTTCACCCCACATTGGCTTAGCACCTAGTAACTAGGGGTTTGGGGCCTACTTAGGAGCGAAAATATTATTAGACCACCCTTCACTGGCCCCACCTGGAGCCCCACCCGAACCCTATTCAAATGGGTGTGAAAGGTCTTCTCACTTACTGATTACCTTTACACACACCCAAATATTATGAGGCTTAAATGAACTAGTTATGTATAAGTATTTTGGACTCATAAAGTTTTACAAAGATATGAGGTATATCAAAAACATGATTTAGTCTAAGACTATGGGAATTTTTTTCTCTCACATTAGAGGAGAACATAATACCCCTCATAGTTCAAAAGGTAGAATCAAGATCCCAAAGTAATTAATGCAAACACCATTACTAATTTGATTCAGGTGATTTTAAAAGTTTTTTTTTTTTTAAACTGCCATTAACATTGGCAACAAACCACAAATCTCAACTTCTTGTCATTCAACATATTTGATAATGATTTCAATATAATATTTTTAGCCTGGTTTACTTAATATTTATGTCTACTTAATTTCCCACAATATGATTATACACAAATAGGAATGATTTTGGAGACAGAATTAAGTATCACATTCTTTGATCTAGCACTTTCAGGCAATCTCTGTAGCACGAGATTGTTAAATGTGTGTGGGGAGAGGAGGATACCAAAAATAGAATAGATTTTCATCTGTTAAATGATGTTATAGGTAAGAGTCTTGCCTAAAGATGAGAAGTGGAGTCTCCTTCAATGTCATTCATCTCTGCCTCTTTCATGCTTCCACCCCCATCCTACACAAAAAGTGCCTTACAACCAACCCCGAATCTAAATTTACTGCATACTATCTATTGTACATATGTAATTCAACTTCCTTTAAGGTGAAATATAATACCAATTTAGCAGTATGCGGTAATCATCCACTGTAGTCCAGTACATTATGTATGGAAGAATATTATATCCAATTGAAAATGCAGGGATAATTCAGTCAGACAGAATGTAATAACCTATTTTGGATTTTTTTTCCAGGATATTGAAACTAACAGACTTGCTCTTGTAAAAAAAAAAAAAGTCAATGATTTTAATGACTGTATACAGTTAAGATTTAGTTTTAAACCTTTTCTTCTTGACAGCTAACACTCTAGTCAGCTTAAAATCCTTAGATATTTCCTAGAGGAGTTTAGTCATAGGAGGTAGGGTAAAGTTGTGGTGCCGGTGATATTATGTGAGTATAAATAGGTTTTGCAAAGAATATTAGATTTCAAGTAAGAAGACCCAGGTTAACAAAGTAGATACCCATAGGTTGGATAAACAATAGATAAACAAAGTACCGCACTTGAACATGATGGATTATTACTCTACTGTGAGAAATGACAACTATGAACAACTTAGTGAAGCATGTTAGCACTTACATGAATTGATGTAACATGGAACGAGCAGAACCATGAAACTAATATATACAATGATGAAACAGTAAACAACAAAAGAAGAAACTGAATACTGCATAATTGCAATGATTCAGAAACGAAAAGAAAATGTATCTTCCTCCATTCTTCTTTTGTAGAGGTGAAGGCTATGTTTTCTGAACAATGAATTCACAATCAGTCTTGGATTATGAGTTGGTTATTTTTCCTAAACCTCTATTTTCCCCCTATTCTTCTTTATTTTATATTACAAGGGAAATGATCACTAGGGACATAAGGAAGGGAATGAATGCCAGTTAAAAATACCAAGATTTTTTTTAAACAGCTTGGTTAAAGACCTAGATCGACCACTTACCAATTGGGTGGTCCTGGTGAAATCATCTCAATTCTTTGTGTTTCACTTTTCTCATCCATAAAACGAAGTGATGGGACTTTAAGAACATCAAGTTGCCTTCAAGTTCTGTCTCACGTGTCACATATATTTTATATGTATTTTTAGATTTTAGTGTATTCTTAGTGGCTATTCAAATCAACTTAATTCTGAATATATTTAATACAACGTAATTAAATTTGATTCAATAAACATATTAAGTGCCCCCTAAGTATCAAGTGCTGTGCTAAGCACTGGCATAATGCAAATAAGAAAAAAGAAAGGCAGTCCCTGACCTAAAGGAGCTTAGCATTTAATGGGGGAAGAAAATATAAAAAAGGAAGTAGAAATGGGTGAGGTGTACTAGGGGGTATCTGACATGGGGCCATGATGTTCTGTGGAGTCAAAACCAAATAGAACTGCTAATGGAAAATGAAAAATTATCTGAAAATTTTGAAACAAGCCCTTAATGGAAGCAAACTTTGGGGGGAATTTATTGCTCCATTCTCCAGTCCTACAATCAAAGGGAAGAGGCAACTGAGGGAGTAGAGAAGGTATTGAGTATGAAAAATTGAGTCAGACTGCATGATGAGATTTCCGATGATTAGCTTAACCTATGAACCATGATATCAGTTAATATTTCCAATAAATTGAAAAATGCATTTTAAGCATCATTTTGTTTAATATGCTGATTTTCGAGTAAATGTAGACCAAACACCTATGATAAAATTGAATGAATAACAATTGCTATTCACCATTAGCAAGAGTGTAACTGATTGAAGTTCTTTTCCATATTTTTGCTGATTTTAAAAACCATTTTTCATTGAGCAACCACTGTGGGTTGCAAAATGAGGGAGATGAATTTATAGACAAATTCTATATACAGTATAACCTATAACTGTAGCAACTCTCTAAATAATATGATCAATTAGAAGGAAAAGTGCATATAAGAAATGACATGAAGTCAACATCATCTTGATATAAAAGCTGGCCAGTATAGTTCCATCTCTGCTTTTTCCTTCCTTCCTTCCTTTGTTTCTTCATTCCTTTCTTCCTTTTCTTTCCTTCCATCTTTTCATCCTCCCTTACCCTCTCTCTCTGTCCCTCTCTCTTTCTATTCTTTTTTCAAAAGATATTTGTTTATAAATCTTTTCAAAGTTCTTTTAAAAAAGGATTACAAGAGGGAGCAGAATTTAGTCTTTATTTGATTTTCAAAAATGTTACCAGACTGTTCTTTGGCATGAAAAGTAGACTGATTACAGATCATATCTTGAATACATTTTTTTTTGCACTCAAATTACCAAGATCAGGAATGCGAACTTAATCTCTAAGTAATCCTACCTTGCCAAGGAGACTATTAGAGACAATTCTGTACACATAACTCTTGTTTTTAGGAAGATGCATTCAATGCATGCTGTTCTCCCATCTATGAATGGAAACCTGCTATGAAGGTCAAAATAAAATTAACTAGTTCTTGGTAAGCATAGAAAGAATACAAAGGTTTGGTTATGTTGAGTTTTTCTTTTTTTGCAACTGAATGGCCTAGTTTCTGTGCCATTAATGAGATCTCTTATCTTAAGGCAAAAGAAACACACAGAACCCAAAATGTATTAACAGCAGGTATATCTTCTTGTAGTGGTTTAAGTCACTAGGTTATACTTTTTTTTGTTTGTTTGTTTTTTGTTTTTTGGCAGGGCAATTGGGGCTAAGTGACTTGCCCAAGGTCACACACCTAGTACGTGGGTCAAGTGTCTGCGGCTGGATTTGAACTAGGGTCCTCCTGACTCCATGGCTGGTGCTCTACTCAGTGCGCCACCTAGCTGCCACTAGGTTATACTTTCTACGTGCTTAGGTTGTCCTGAGCAACCTGTAGAGTCCACAGAAACGAGTGAGAAGGAATCAAACCGATATAGGCTGATGCTTCATCTGCCCCCCATTTCAGCAGCAAAACAATGGTAAGTACCCTGTCTGAGGTAGTTATCTACCCAACAAATTAATTCCCCTTCTAATTATTTCAAAAACAACAAGGTATTATAATGAAGTCTAGTCCCAGTAAAAGAACAACTAATTCTTCACATTCCCTAAAAGGAGAGGAAATTTTAGTAATTAGAGATGTAGTCTGCAGTCTTTAATAAAAGTAAGGTGAGAACAGGGACGATATATCATCCTGTCATCTTGGCAAAACAGTTTTAATAGTTAATGTTTTCCTAAAACAAGCTTTCAATATATGTTTGTTTTCTCTAACAAGTTAGGTCAATAAAAATCAGTGTTTATTTATCGTGTGCCCAATAGATGCAATACACTCAATTACATTTTGCTGTTATATCAAGAAGTATTTTAGAAACATAAAGTCTGTCCTTCGGGAGCTTTCACTCCAAGCAAGTGAATGCGTTTATACGTACTCAAGGTTAGAAAAACAATAATAAATGCTTAAATTTTAAATAAATGAGATAAGTAAGAAATGATAACTGTGAGTTGTGGGTAACTAGAGATGATCATAGACTTGGAATGCTTCATGGAAGAAAGACTTGGGATGGGCCTTGAAGAATCGATATAATTTGTCTAGATTGAATGGAGGGAAGAAGTGATGAGAACAGTGTGAAGAAAAGGTGTGGAAGTAAATGAGGACAAAAAATTGAAGGGAAACAGAGAATAAATCATTTTATCTGCACCATAGTTAAGTTTATATATAAGAGAAGCTGAAAATAATGCTGGCAAGGCAGACTGGAATAAAATTATGGAAAAATCTCAGTTTGAGTCTAAATAATTTGGATGACTAGAGTTTGAACAACTATCAGGTAGTCCTAAGGGGGATTAAAGTAACATTTTCAGAAGTTTTATCTGTTGTATTATGCAATATGGACCAGAAAATGGAGATTCTAGAACTGCATTGTCTAAGGCCCTTCAATATGCATAAAGCACACACTTTCTCTGTGACTTAGATTTTGTAAATTTTTGTTATTGTTATTCCAGATGTGTGATTTCACCAAGGTAGCAATATTAATGCAGTTTACAATCTTAGAGAAACGTCTAGCACAAAAGTAGTGTTATCTCCAGTTTACAGAAGATGAAATTTAGATTCAAAGAGGTTGTGATTTGTCCATAGTCAGCTAAATGGTGTTAGGACTAGGAGTTTCAACTGAGAAACTGGAGAACAAGTTGGTACTGTTAGGTGGTACAAAAGGTGGAGCTCAGAACTTGGAATCAGGGAGACTTGAATTAAAATAATTTCCCAGATATTTACTAGCTATGAGAAAATTGACAAGTCACTTAAACTCTTCTAGCCTCAGTTTCCTAAGCTGGAAAATAAGAGTAGAACTCAATACCCTCCAAGGTCTACTTGTTCGTAGGTTAACAAAGCACAAATGTAAGAGATGTGTCTTAGGTCATATATAGGTTAGATTAGATAGATCTGTTTCTATATCTATCTAACCTCTATCTATATTTATATCTCACCTCTATATCTTTCTATAACTGTACCTACATCTGTATTTATATCTATCTATTAATCTATCTATCTATCTATCTATCTATCTATCTATCTATCTATCTATCTATCTATAATTTATGGCAGAGACCAAGCATTTGAAACCAAGGTTCCCTTAATAATAGGTGACATTTGTCAACTAGTCTTGACATGAGTCAGTCTCCTGGTAGCAGAAGTTTAATATTGGAATGAAATAAGTCATGTATAAGTGACTTAACTGTCAATAAATTAAAAGCATTTTTAACCACAGCAAGAGAAGGATATTAACAAGTATAGGCATTTAGTTGATTTAGCTAAATTAAGTTTCCTTGTGTTAACCATTGAGATACACCAGCCAACCACCATAGCACCTCCTCCATCTCCTCATGGCTACATTGTACCTAGATAATAAGGAAGTGAAGTCAACTGTACTTTGTGTCAACCACATCTCAGTAAATATTTCAATACTTTTTTAAAGAAAAAAACTAGGTTAACTTGAATGGGGAGAAGAGTTAGGATATTGCTTCTACCACAAGAGTTATATAACAAACATTGTATAGGCATTATTTCATTTGAAACTCATAATAACTCTGAGCAGTAAATACTTCAGATATTACTCTTTTCATATTAAAAAACAAAACAAAACTTAGTAGTCATGTGACTTGCCTATGTTCACATGATTAGAAAGTGTCACATATATGACCTAATTCTAGGTCTTTTCAGATTCCATCATTTTTGCCATTGTGCTATATGGCCTTTCTGTACCTTCATTAAACTACATTCAATGTAGCCAGGTAAACATTCACCTATACATTATTTTCAAGGGCTAATAAACATGGCATTATGTACCCTTTATTGGATTCCTCCACTAAAACAACCTGAACCTTTTCCTATGTCTTGCTGCCAGACTTCAAATCTGAGCTTTATTAAATGTAGTAAAAAGTGTCTACCATAGAATTCCCAAGATGAAAATAACCTGTCTAAGGTGTAGCAAAACCATTTTCAAACCTGCTGAATAACATGTGCATAGAATTCAGACACAGTGGCCATGCAACAAGCCTGTCCTCCCCCAAGAATCATAGGGCATTTTAATCTCTCCAGCTAGAATGTAAATTCCTTGACCTCAGGAAGGACATTAAATCCATCTTTTCATTGTCAGTACCCTAGCATGGTATTTTGTACACAATGAGCTCTTTATAAACATATGTTGAGTTGGAGATCTTTCACTCTATAGAGTGGTACTTTTATAGTCTTAGACTTAAGAAATAAACATTTATGAAGCAATTTTTATGTGACAAATATTCAATTATATGCTTTAGAAATATCATTTCATTTGATCCTCACAATAACTCCACATTGTATGTACTATTATTATCGCCAATTTAAAGTTGAGGAAGTTAAGGCAGAGATTAAGTGATTTGCCCAATATCGCACAATCAGTTAAGTTTCTGGAGGATCTGAACTCAGATCTTCTAACTTCACGCCCAGCATTATATTCCCTGTGACCCCTAGCTGACTCAATTTGTATTTGTACATAGAATGGTAAAGTGTAAGTGATGATAAATATCAGTTCTTTCATTTCATATATATATATAGACAGATAGATAGAATATATATAGACAAATAGAAATCTATTCAAGAGGCATTAATTGTATTGCTCAAGACTCAAAGCTATTAAGCAACAGAATCACAAACTGCCTTCTTGCCCAGATTAAGAAAAGCAATATTACAAGTCTATGAGACAGCATTTCAACTGGATTTATTACTAGAGAAATGAACATGCATGTGGAACCCTGTGCAGAAGCAGAGTTCTCAATCCAAACAGAAGCTTGCATATTTATGAGGTTATAACAAAGGAGGGAGGAGAATCAACAGTCACCTCCTAAATGTGATTGTCATAGCAGGAGGAAAAGAACAGTAGGAGTGGGGAAAAGACAATTCCCTCCCAAAAGAGAGGAGAAATCATGAATAAGTAAACTTTCAAAAACAACGTTCTTTTCCCTTGAGAAGACTATGAAGATATGATTGTCTGCATAAACAGTTTCTCGGTTTGGTGCAGACTGACTGGTGCCTATTTTGACTTCAAAAGGGAGTCCAGCTTGGGGTGCAAATAATAAATTATGTCAGCTCGAAGGGGGATGGGGTTGAAGGAGTGGCAGGACATGGGGGGTATTGATCCTTGATACAGTTAGGGCCTCTTGCATACTTCGAGTCCATTATTTCTGGAAAATATGGCAACTCAAAAGACAAGTTCAGTGGACTTCTTAACACCCAGAACTCTTTACATTATGACAAATGACTCCTACAGTGAAGGAACATTTATTCATTTCTAGAGGAATATTTAGAAAAATACATTTTTTCCCAGTTCTATTTTACTTTTCAGGAAATAGGTTGGCAAAAACCAAAATAGTCTGGCTGTGGTCTATGGTGGTCCTTGGAGGCAAGAAAAAAAAAAATCATTTGTATTAATATACTGAAAGTTTGATCTACACTTCATACTAATGCTAATAAAATGGGTCATATTCCAACGGAGTAATTACTAGCTATTCTTTCACCAAGTAGTGGAAGATTGAGTGCTTTAATATATTTGGCCAACTGTGATAGATGCAAATGAGACACTATCATACACTACATTATAAGCAGTGGTAAAAACATGTTAACTTTTGTATTTTCCTCTGACTCATTATCCCAATGTTGGAATACCGTGAGAGGCAAGGAAAGTAAACATATTTTTCTTTCTCCTGGAATCAGTATACTAAATATCTATGAATTTTGCATATAGCGGTAGTATGTAATTGATATCTTCTATTACTGGTTGCAATTCAGCTTATTAAAATAAAAGTAAATAGAATTAATCTACTACTAATTTATTTTATTTTGAGATATAATGCATCCTATACAACTATGGTTATTTTCAGGTCTCTAACTATGCAAGTTTTGTCAATTTCTTGGCAGTCAAGTGCAGCAAAGTTGTAAAACAATGCAAGAAAGGAGAACCATGGTTTGTTAAGGCAATCAGTATGTGAGAAGCTCTTTCCTGCCCATTTGAATAGGCTTAAGGTGGGGTCCCAGGTGGGGCTAAGGGAGAGGGGCCAGCTAAGAAGATCTGATTAGATCTTTGCTCCTAAGTTTGCCCCAAACCCCTAATTACTAGGTGCTAAGCCGATGTAGGCATGAAGTTCCCAGGATCCTAAGGGGATGCGCTAAAACTAGAGCCAGTCACAGGAGCTTAAGTTCTGGTGGCTCAGACCATGCTTGATGATGTCTGAAACTGCATAAGAGGAGAGAACACATCTTAGAGATAGAGACTTGTTGGAGCCAGTGACAGCTACAGCAGCAGCAACAGCTGAAGCTCAAGCCAAAGCCGAAGGAACTGAAGAAGCAGGCACTGCTGGTAGAAGGGCTGACCCACGTGCAGACCAGGGAGGGCTGAGCAAGGGCTTGAGGCCAGTGGGTAATCTTCTTACTGGAGGGGGGAAGCACGAATATGATTTGGTTTAATGTCATCATGTTTTTCAGTAACCTACTGGTTACTCTTGTGAGGCGGACTTATTGGGCCTGGAAACTTTTGGCCGGGATATCGAATTGGGGGCACTGGTTCTTGGGTCTGCTACTTTGGAGATTGAATAAATACTTTAATTCTTCTGCCTTCTACTTAGAGAATTCCTTATATCCTGGGGTTCTGAACCATTCAGGTATATACATGATTTTCTTTGGAATCATGAATTCTGCCTTCATAATACATGGTTAGGCAGCAGTTTATCTGAAAAAAATACCAATAGTATGATAGAGCAAACAAGAAAACTGATTCAATCTTAGAATACATTAAGAGAGGCACAATGTCAGGGAAGAGACAGGTGATAACACTGTTGTAGCTTGTCCTGGTCAGACCACATAGCACCATAGGATCTTAGATTTTAGAGGGGGAAGGGAATTTAGAGATCATAGGCTCATAGAGCTAGATTTGCAAGAGACTTTAGAAGACATTTAACTCAATCTCTTCATTTACTAGATGAAGAAACCGTGGGCCAAAAAAGATAAATGCCACACTTAAAGTTACACAAGTTGTAAACACCATAGAATAAACATGAACCTAGATCCTTTAATTCCAAAGCCAATGTTCTTTTCTCTGTATAACAACCTTGGAAAAACCTTTGGCTACATTTTTAGAAGGACGTTGGTTGACTGAAGAATGTTCAAAATGGAGTAAAAAAGATGGTAAACCATATTTAAGTCATGTTTTATGAGGATAGGATGAAGGAACCGACTTGGAGAATAGAAGGGAGTGAGGAGTATGATAGCTGACTTGAAGTAACTGAAGTTTAGAAAGCCATTTAGAAGAAAAAGGAAGCTTGTTTTGTTTAGTCCCTTAGGGAAGAGCTTATGACAATAGGGTGCTAGTTACAAAGGGACAAATTAAAGCTTTGTATCAGAAAAATAAATCAAACAAATTTCCTGATACTTATAGCTGTCTCTGGCTTCCCTCTCAATGGAAGTCTTTAAATACAGTCTGAGTTGTCACTCATCAAATAAGACGCAAAAGGAAGAGAAGCTTGAGGTAGATGGACCTTGAGTTCCTTTCCAGGTCCATTTCTATAATAGTATGTTAATTAACTACAGGATTTAGAAAAAAAAAACCTGTTACTATACAGTGCATAGGTAAGTCATGTTAGTTGTGGCTGACTCATTGTGACCCCATTTGGCCTTTTTCTTGGCAAAGATACTGGAGTGGTTTGAAATTTCCTTCTCCAGCTCATTTTACAGAGAAGGAAACTGAGGCAAACAAGGTTATTTAAATGACTTGCCCAGGGTCACAAAGCTAATAAGTGTCTGAGGCCAGATTTGAACTTAGGAAAATGAGTCTCCTTGACTTTAGGCCTGGCACTCTACCCATACCCTTATTATGCAATTATCTGGTAAATTCAGTAGAGGGGGAAAAATCATTTATTGAGGTAATGTGATGTAGCAGAAAGTACTGGACATAGAGTCAGGAATGAAATGAATTGAAATTTCATATCTAAAACTTTTAACTATGGAACCTGAGACAAATCACTTACACTCTGAACCTCAGTTGTTTTTTTTTTTTTTTTGAAATCTATGAAATGGGCTAATAATACCTATAGTATATATCATCAAGTATTATTGTGAGAATTAAATGAAATAAATTGGAAACTTTCTGTAAACCTGAAAGCATTATAGAGAGTAAATGTGAAATACTATCATTCAGTATCCTCAGGGGAAAAATCACAATGAATTGACCAACTTTTTGAACATTTATTTTTGTGTCATTTAACAAGACTAGTATGGTATAATGGAAAGAATCAGGAGATATGGATTCTAGTCTGCACTCTATCACTAGCTAACTGTGACCATGGGAATGTTATCTAATGCTTAAAGATGTGGAGGCAGAAGTTCTCTCAGAGGTTCTTCTGACTAAATTTCAGTGATTCTAATCATACATAGATCATTATTTTGGTCTTCTCCAATAATATAGAATTATTTACATTGAATATGGAGAATATAGAAGACATTGTATTAAGAAGAATCTAATTTGATTTAAAAGAATGAGCCAGACTATATTCTATCAAAAAATTTAAAGAATCATTGGGGAATAGAAAAAAAAAAGTCACTATTCAAGTCCATATTTTTCAAATGTCCTGCTAATAGCTGTCAATTTAATCCGAACATACTAAATGTCCCTGTGTGAGAGTTATTTTCAAATAGCAAGAAAGGTTCAGACAAAAGCTTTTAAGTACAATGCCTGAAGTCAGATCTAGACTTTTTTTTTTGCAGTTGAACCACTCTCTGAAAGGCCTTACTTTCAAAGGGATTCAAGTTGGCAATTAGAAACTAATATGTTTTTGAAAGATTTCATGCAATTTAAATTGTATACAACATGAACAATTGTTCTTTGACACTCATCTTTTGTATGAGAGTTCTTAGTCAGCAATCACAAGTAAGAAATCACCCTCAAGAAAACAAGTTTTTAAAATAACAAAACAGAGGAAAATTAAAAAAGAGATGATACTGACAAGTGACCTTCAAGTTTTTTTGTTTATTTTTTTTAATCTTATAAATTAAATAGGACGAAAATCAAAGTAAAAAAAAAACAAAGTAAAATGGAAAAACTGAATTTGATTATATGTATACTTCAACTGTACCTTTTATAATTCTCAAACATCCATTTGTTACCATATTAATCACAGAGTATCTATAATAATATAATCTATATATCTATATAATCTGATGTGTACAGAAAATATATTGTTGGAAATGTATGTGAGAGGGCTAAACAAATATTTAGTAAATTCAGCTAATGTAGACAGGTAATATCAATTATTTATCTCTTTTTGTGATTTATTTTGCCTAGGTTATCTAATTAGGTCAATTTAATAAACAATGGACATTAATGTTCACTGGTGAAATAGCCTAAAGGCTGGATCAATTTAGCAGAGAATCTGTAAACTGGCAAAAGAAAAAGAAAAAAGTAAATTTGTGTATTGATCTCTATTTTTGCTCATGAACTTCATACCAAATATCTACATAAAATAAGATGAAAATATTAATTGGTAAAGAAAAAATGATGTTGGTGATAATGCATTATGCTTACAAAGTTCTTAACAATTTATAAAGTTCTTTCAAACTTCTAATCTTATTAATATTAGCCAATCAGATCAATAGCATCTGAAGTCGTCAATTCACCTCATGTCACCTGAGGACCTGTTTCCTCATTGATAAAAAGAAGCAGTTTCTATAATTTTTGGAATACTTCCAGCTCTAGCATTCTCTGGTTATAAAGTTCTTTGTTTTAAAAAGTATACATTATATTGATCTTAAAAAGATTTCCAAAAAGAAACTAGAAGGTAGATTGTAAAGCTTTTTCAATTTTACAATTTATCAAAACATTTCAAATTGGTTTGAATTTTTACAATCTCTAAGGCATGTAAATTGAGCGACGTACCTAAATTTTTCAGTCAAAAAACATTTGCTATTCCCCTGCTATTTACCAAGCACTAAGCTAAATCCTCGGGTTCCAAAATAAGGTAGGATAGTCCCTGTTCTCAAGGAGTTCATAGTACAATAGGGGAGACCACAAGCCAAGAACTGTGTACAAACAAATTATATACAGGATAAATCTGAAATAATCAGCAGAGGAAAGCAATAAAGTTAAGGAGGATTAAGAAATGTTTTTTTTTTAATAAAAGTTGGGATTTTAGCTGAGATTTGAAGGAAATAAGATGTCAGAAGGAAGAGATGAGGAAAGAAAATATTGCACACATACAAGGCAGTCAGTGAAGATGACCAGTGTTGAGAGATGGTGTGTCACTGGATCAGAAAGTTGGCATTGAGGTATAAGGTGCAAGAAGACTAGAAAAGTGTGTGTGTGTGTGTGTGTGTGTGTGTGTGTGTGTGTGTGTGTGGCAGGGGGAGGCAGGTAGTGAAAAGTCTGAATAGTAAACAGAAGATTTTAGGGAGGAGAGACATGGGTCAATAGCAAGTGGAAACAAGATAATGTTTGTAGCTAGTAGGAAAGCAGTGGGTACACAAGGAGAAATTGAAGATAAGTAAGAGAGTGAGGATGATTGAGATCTGCTGGAGAAGGCAGATTGAAATGGGATCACTAGTGAATATGTAGGGGTTTGCCTTGGCCATCTCATTACTTGAGGCAGGGGTGAAGTCAGAGACAGTAGAAAAAGGCATCTGTGTGATGTGATATGAGGATGGAAGAAGGGAGAGCTCTTAGGGAGCAGAATCAATTTTTTTTTTCAGTAAAATATTAGGCAGGATTCTTAGCTAAGAGTTTGGGGTGAGGGGATTTTGGAAGAGGGATGAAAATGTTTAGAAGACATGCTGTAGCGAGTGGGATAGTGAGAAGATTAGAGAGGCATAAATGGTATTAAAAACTGGCTTGCACCAGTGGTTGGTGTTATGCAACATGAATTTCTAGTGGATCAAGTTAGCACATATCCATGATTTTTTTCTCCTTCCTTTCAGTAGCATATGGTAAATGATGACAGTTATCTAAGGCTAAGGCTTGGTAGAACACAGTCAGTAACATGATAAGGGGTAAAGAGAACAGGATGCTATGGAATTGAACTGCCTCACTAAGGAGTCAAGATGGGGAAATGAAAGTGTAGTTACTTCAAGGGTGATAGCCTGGGAAAGAACTGAGAGGTCAAGGGATTAGATGTCAAAAGGAGGACAAAGAACATGATTTGGAGTTACAATAAGGAGACGAGAATGACACCAGTTCATGATCATATAAGGGAATTTCAGAGTTCATTCATTTTGGTGGTGCATTTGTGGGTGATAGCAAGATCAAAAGCATGAACATAAATTTTCTGTTTGTCTGAGGTGGGATGGATAAGCTGATGAACTGGATGGTTAGAGTTTTTAATGGATTATCACCATGTATGTTGAAGTCCTCCAGTATAAGGCCTAGAGTTGAGGAAAGACACTGAATGTGCGTTGAACGCATTGAGCAAAGAAGGGAAGTGTACTGGAGGTCCATAGACAACAACAATGACATTAAGCAGAATTTTTACTGAGTGGTAGATATGGATGAAGTGAACTTCAAAGGAAAAGTTACTGAGAGATGGTGGTAGATACACAACCTGAAAATGGCAATAGAGAGCAAAGAGAATTCCAACTCCCACACATCAACCAATGATATGGGGAGAATGAATGAAAATACAGCCAGTGAGATTGTGTCATCAGGTAGGAGCCAGGTCTCAGAGCCAAAAGATATACCGGGGGGGGGGGGAAGGAAAAGGAAAAAGTTTCCTATAGACCAAGCATTCTAGCACGCACAGGAGAAGCAGTACATAGATTTAGAGCAGGTAGATTGGGGTGAATGTATTGAAGGCAAAAGAAATAAAGGATCAGGCAGTGGGGGCTAAGGAATGGGGTTTGAATAATGATCAAAGGGGGTTCAGACTCACTGGGATAAAGAAGGCATGGGAGGGGGGAGTTTCTTAATCACTGAGGTATAATTTAGATAGATTTTCATTGTCCACGGTGATCTGGCTTCAGAGTAGTTTCAGGGTTTTAGGAAGTTCAGGCAGGGGATACTTGCTTGGAGATGAATAAATGTTATTACTCTGAAATAAGTTTTCCTGAAGAAGTTTGCTTTGGATAAAAAGATCTTAGTTTAAAAGGGCCAAGGTCTCCCACTGAATCCAGGGCTGTCTCTAGGCATCCTGATATGTATCTTGGGACTAGACCCAGATGGCTCCAGAAGATAAAGGGAGGATGATCTAGACCATCTTTTTAACTAGTAATAATAAATGTTTAACACATTGCCTGACACATAGTAAGAGCGTAATAGATGTGTATTAACTGATTTTTAACTACAGATAAATTTTATGTTGACTATAACAGATTCTTGATGTGAAGAAAATTTAGTCAGTTAATTGGTAATCCATTTCATTGTGTAATCAGCTTCAGATTTTGAGTGGGATAATAAACTTTAGTAGATACCAAGGAAATATTTTTTATGTGATCCAAGTCTTTAGTGGACAAATTCTGCCTGTAAATATTTGTTGAGTTCTTCCATAGTCTTATGTCATTATAACACACAAGGGGGGAGTTATACATGCTTTCGTGCCCTGAGACATGGTCTTCTGTAGTAGTGACAAGTAGCAAGTGGTGGTGGTGTTTGTGGACACCCTACTGAGTAAAACTAAGGTGATTATTTGCTACCTTGACATAAAAAATAGGGAGGTTTGTTGCCTTCTTGAAACATGTATCCAGAACTTGAAGATATCCCAAAACCTGTCAATCCTACTGATTTCTACCTTCTCATTATGACTACCGTGAAAACAAATGATATCAAAAGAAGAAATCTTGCTAGGAATTATGAAAACAGAGAGAAAAGAGAAAGTTATAATGACAGTAACTATAAATATTGGAGGTGAGAAATACAACAACATTTTGGGATTTGCAAGAAGGTGGGATGTCCTAGAAATCATATAGTCCCCAATTATAATTGAAAACCTTAAGGGCACAAGTGAAGGTTTATATTGCCAAAGGTAAAGGCTGTCTTTAAAAGCATTAATATTCCAGTGGTGGCTGAAAAGGGAATTTGAATTTCTAGACTTCAGCTTAAAAGATAGAAATTATGGAATTTCAATTAAGAATGGAGTACATTAAGCACTTTTTAGTCAAATATGCATTTGCCTATAGTACTGCAAATAGGATTTAAATGGCTTTAAACAAACAAAAAAGGAGATGAGAAGAGAAAAAAATGCCTTTGTGTAAATTCCAAGAGATCAGTTAGCTATAGTTATAGCCTTCTTTTATCTTCTCTTCCCCTTATCTCCCCCCTCTCTGGCCATTCTTCGTCTCTCATTGTTCCTGCTTCTTTCCATATCTCTGTGTTTTTTGTCTCTCTCTGTCTCTCTTTGACTCTTTTTCTGCCTCTTTTCTGTATCTCTCTCTGTTCCTACTTTTGTCTCTGCCTCTCT
>CM053622.1:223204534-223266731 GCA_028646595.1 Phalanger gymnotis | reverse complement strand
CACCCTGAACTTCAGAGAAAATACCAACAACTTACAAGCAGAAATTACAAAAGACAGGGATTCTGTTTGAGAAATTCGCATGGATCAACAGACAGATTCAACAGTTTGACCAAAGCAATATATACATAGTTACCAGAGACAGATGATTGAAAATCTGGGTTTTTCAAAGCCGGGGGCTCCTTAACGGCTACCCAGAGTCTTGTCTGGCTGAATCACAGGAACATTCTTCCCATGAGTGAGCCCCAAAGCAAAATGCTAACCTCAGAGTTTACATACCCTTTTTAGAGCCAGAGGACATCACAACCCTCATGATCCAAACCCTAATTAGAAATTAGCAAAAGGTGCCGCCTTCCTACAAACAAACCTCCCCTAATCAAGCTTCCCTTAATGTGCTCCATGTGAGGCCTATTAATGAGCAGGGAAGATGTTCAAATTGTATTAACACTACATCGTTAACTCTGAACCTTCTGTCCAGAATATTCGAAGTCATGACTTTACCCACTCCTGCCAGTTCTGGGCATCACACAACACAATATGACCACCTTACACAAAATTGAACATCAAGAGAGGTTTTGAATAATCCTTTTCATTTAACAAAACACTTTCCAGACCATGATAAACTGTACTCATTCATCGGTAATAAGCAATCTCATACCCCACCATATAATCTTTATCAGTGATTCTAATCCTGCCCCCAGCTATCATTGTACAAACCCTAGTCCCCATTCTCAGCTGCTACCTTACTTACTCCTATCCCCTTCATCCCTGCACCCCAAATAGCCTATTCCCTGTCTGCCCCTTCCAATGTGTTCTCTGGAATACCTGTTCCATAGTTAACAAACTTGCTTTCCTCCTGAATATTTTTCTTTCCCACTGCTTCCAGCTTTTGATTCTCACTGAGACCTGCATCCCTCTTAATGAAAAAGCATTCCTGCCCACCCTTTCCAGTACCAGATAAGCTTTCACTCATAACCCCTCCCATCCCTACTCAATGAGGAAGTTGGAATACTTCCTCCCCAATGCTTCTTCCAAAATCTTCCACTACCATCATTATTAAGAAGCTTCCCATTTTCGGACATTCATTCAGTCTAAAATTATCACCCAATCATGATTCTGTAGTTTTTATCTATACCCAGGACACTATTCTTCCCTCCTTAGTGAATGTTACTAGTTAAATGCCTAGCTTAAGATTTTTCTCTTCACTCCAATTCATGTAATAATATTGGAGAACTTTAACATACACTGATATTCCTTCAAACATAATAAAATTACAAGTTCATCAATGTCATTTCCCTTGGCCTTCTCCTCTACTTTACCACAGCTACAAACAAAGATGGCCATACCCTTGATCTTGCTGTCACTCACAAGTGTTTCATGATCCCCCAAATTCCTTTAGCTGATTATAACCTTTTATCATTCAATCTCTTCCTTACCCTTAAAGCTCTAAGACTTAATCTTCATCCTCCTCATGAGCTCTAATCCTTACACCCCTTACTTCCTTCTCAGGCTATCACTCTCACATTGGCTACATTCACCTCCTTTCCTTGAACTCATTGGTGAATGAACACTTTCCTCTGCACTCAAATCCTATGCCCCCTCATCCTATTTCGATCGTGTCTTCCCAAGCCCCAACATTATATTACTCCATTATCTGTCACCCTCACTTCTATTCACATGATGCTGAGAAAAATGATGTTGGAAGAAAACATCACAAAATTATGATAATTGAGTCCACTAATATATTGTTAATAATCCTAAAAAGTCCCTCACTAAAGCAAGACAATCTTTTTTACTATCATAATCTTTTATCCCACCCATTCTGGCAGCTATTTCAAAATGTTTCCTCTATCCCCAGACTTCCCATAGCACTGCTTCCTTTCAAACTAAAAAAAAAAAAAAATTGAGGCCCTTAGCTGAGAGATAGTTCTTTTTCCCCCTCATCTGACATCACTCAGATGTCTTCCACCAATAACCCGTCCTGAATATGTCTAAAAAAAGAGATACCTCTTCTCTTTTCTAAGGCAAATCTCTCTATATACACCATTTGATCCCATTCTATTCAATTGTCTCAAGCTCATTGGTCTCTATCATCCACAAATACTCACTAATCTTCAATCTCTTAACTCTTTTTGTTTTCAAGCTGCCGGTAAACATGTCTATGTCTCCCCAATCCTTGTAAATAAACAACAACAACATAGCCTCATTTGCTCTAAATTCCTTAACCATTCTCACTCCATATTGCCCTATATCCCTCCTCTCTTTTGTGGCCAAAATCCTTACCAAAACTATTTACCATCCTTCCCTCTACTTTTTTCTCTCTTTCTTCTAAATCTTCTGGCTTCTGACTTCATCAATCAGCTTAAGCTGCTCTCTCCAAAGTGAAATATTATTTTTTAATTAACAAGTCTAATGATCTTTTCTCAAAAAGTTTGTCCTTTTTGATTTCTCTGCAGCCTTTAGCAGTACTGAGCATCCTCATCTCCTGGATTCTGTCTCCACTCTAGGTCTTTGTGACACAGCTCTCCCCTCGCTCTCATCCTACCTGTCTGAGCGCTCCTTTTTCAGTCTCCTTTGCTGCATCTTCATCCAGCTTACAACTACAAATCATGAGTATCACCCAATGGTCTCTTCTCAACTCTCTTCTCTCCTCTATACTATCTTGCTTTTTGATCTCATCATCCCCCATGGACTTAAGATTTATCAATGCCTCATCTCTCTCCAGAAACTAATCTCACATTGCCAATGATCTATTGGTCATCTAGAATTGGTCAGATAATCTTCAAGCCAATATGTCTAAAAGAGAAATCATTTTCTTTTCCCCAAAACTTTCTTCTAACCTTCTCTGTTACAATTGAGAGCATCACTATCCTCCCAATCACCTTGGCTAACAATCTCAGTGTCATCCTAGCCACAGTTAACCCGTGTATCCAATATGTCAATAATTATTACTGTTTCTATATTCACAGCATTTCTCATATATTCCCCTTTCTCTCCCCTCACACAGGAGTCATCATGATGATGTCTCTCAATACCTAACACCTGGAAAATTCCAAGAACCTTCCAATTGACCTCCATGTCTCAAGTCTCTGCCTGCTCCAGTCCAAGACTCAGTGATCAAAGTGATTTTTCTAAAATTCAGGTCTGATTATGTCCCTTCCCAACCACTGCTCCCCCACCAAACTCACATTCTTCATAATAACATAGCTCACTATTACCTCCAGGATCAAATATAAAACTCTCTGCTTAGCTTTCAAAATCCCTTACAATTCCCCCCCTTCCTTAACCTTTCCAATCTTCTTGTATTTTACTCCTTTCTGTGTATTGTAAAATTCCCCAATACTGTCTTCCTGTAATTCCTTGTACAATATACTCCATCTCTTGTTTCTTTGCCTTTTCAATGATTATCTTGCTTACTAGCTCTACCTCTTGGCTTCCTTCAAGACTTAGTGCAAACCTCACTTTCTACACTAGGCCTTTGTTATCTCTCCCCTGCTCCAGAGGGTGGGAGTGGAGTAGGCTTCCTGATAAGATTACTACCCAGTAATACTGTGTATACCCTATATGTATATAGTTGTTTGTATACTGCCTTCCCCATAAGGATGTTATCTCTTTGAGGCCAGAGATACTACGATACTACCTATCTATCATCTCTCTCTCTCTCTCTCTCTCTCTCTCTCTCTCTCTCTCTCTCTCTCTCTCTCTCTATCTTCAGAGAGAGAAAGAGTTCTGCTTTTTGTTCTACTTTATTCTCCTTTGTCATTTGAGTTCACAACTTTAATCTGGGAAATCTCTTTGTTCTTGCCAGGTTTCTGGATCTCATACTTTCCTTCCCTTTCCTTCACCAGTATGCATTTTGACATCTGGGACTTGGATATATGTATAGGTTTGTTTGTTTCGTGTGTGTGTGTGTGTATGTGTGTGTGTGTACTTGACACTGCCTAAAATATAGTAAAAGCTTATTAAATCTTTTTTTTCATTATTATGATGATATTTTTTGCTTTTTCTTTTAGTCCTTCATATTCTGCCTTAGCACAGTACCTGGCACATAGTGGGTACTTGACAAATACTTCTCAACTGATGACTGCCTTCAACTATAGTTTACCTTATTCCTTTTCTGGACGTGGACAAACTACATGTGGGCAAAGATTGTGTTTTATTCATCTTGTATACTCAGTAACTCCTAGAACAGTGAGAATAGTAGCAACAGAGACACTAGTAATAAAGATATCCATAATACTGATTGATACATACTTGAAAAGTGATTTTAATAGACATTATTTTACCAAATACTCATAATATCCAAAATACATGGAACAAAAAATTCAAAATATAGAGACCTAGAAGAGAAGATCACAATCTTTGAGAAAGAATAAGGTTCCTATAATTTCTATTGTTCTTTCTGCTATTAGAGCTGTGCCAAGGAAACTTTCAGGGAGTCTTCATAGGATGACCTTAAGTCCAAATTTTTTATTTAAGCACAAAAAGGAGTTGTTTTTAACAATCCAGGCAATTGTGTATAAACCATTAGACATATTTTCAACAAAAAAATAAAGGATACCAATTGTCCCAGAACTATTTATATCTAAATCCTATTTAAAAAGATAAGAATGAAATGAGAACATAAGAACAATCTACATCTTGAATCTAATTGAAGATGAAAACAATATGATATATTAATTCTTAAAAATAATAATGGTGATGATGCCAAATAGATACACATGCATTTCATATACAGACCACATACATAGTTCTACTAGTACTATGAGCACTATACTATAAGTCAGAAGGCTTAAGTTCAAAACATAATTTTGACCTTAATGAGCTATGTAAAAACATGCAAATCACTGAACCCCTCTGAGCCTTGGCTTCATCTGTGAACCTAAGAGATCAGTAGTTTTAACTAATTCACAGAATTATGAAGAAAACACTTCATTAATCTTAAAAGTAAACCTACAAAAGATAACCTATTAGTAGTATTATGTTCTCCATAAATACTTGTTGAATTGGAGTAAAGAAAAAATAAATGGTAAGAAAAGAGGGACACAAAATAAAGAGCTGTCACCAAATCTCAGAGTTGGAAAGGAACTCAGATAACATTTAGTTTGACCCTATCCCTGAGCAAGAATCTATTCTAAAATATACCAGACAAGTGATCCACTCAAGCACTTAATCCCTTTAATGTGGAAACAAAGAAAAGAGGAAGAAGTCTGGGAAAATAAGGATAGACAGAAGAAGGAGGAAATGTGACATCAAACATGTATGTGTGTGTGTGTGTGTGTGTGTGTGTGTACACACACACACAGAGAAAGAGAGAGAGAGAGAGAGAGAGAGAGAGAGAGAGAGAGAGAGAGAGAGGTGACTCACTGTAAAAGTTTTCATTATGTCACTTATTATGTACTGAAATATACTACCAAAAAATTAAAACAACAACAATCTGAGTGACCCCACAATTTTTTAAGCACTACCCCCTCTAATTTTGACCACTATCAATTTTTTTACACGTACAACTGAGAGATACTTTAGACAAGAATTTAATTCACAAGATCACGTTAAGAGTAGAAAAATGGTATCTCTATAATTGATTCAAGAAAACAGCCTCGGAGAAAAATTTCTTTTAAAGGCTTGTCATATCAGAGACAAGCAAGGAAAATAAAGACACAGACGACTGGAGCTCATCTGGAAGAGATCCCAGAATGAACAGTATCCTAACCAAGCACTGTGTGCCCATCAAAATGCCAAGAACCTATAAAATGCTGATACAGAAAACAGATCGTATGCATTAATATCAAGCTCAATCCGAGTTCCAGATGTCAAAATCCATACTGGTGAAAGTAAGTGGATGTGGGAAGTATGACTATGAAATGGCAGAGGAGTATGAGGGGCAAGAAAGTCTGAGATCCAGCAAACCTGTCAAGAACAGAGAGATTTCACAGATTAAGGCAGTGAACTCAAATGACAAAGGAGAATAGAGTAGAACAAAAGGCAGGGCTATTTTAGGAAGTCTAGGCATTCATTTAGCCCAAGGAAAGGCCTGTCTGTCTGCTCCCTGTATGACAGCAAAGCTAAGGCTTAAGGGAAACCAGGAAGGACATGTTGTAGAGAAATGGCAGAAATGTTCAATAGAAGTCTGACACAGGAGCCCAGTGTGACAAAGTGTTCTCACAGAAGAATAGCAAACTGAATTTTGTCAAGGATGTCATCTTAAGAGGGAAAAGAATACAAGCAATTCATTTTATTTATGCTACTATGTAAATATATATATGTATATACATATACATACATGTATATGCTTCTCATGAGAAGAAATATACATACATATATACAATATATATATACACACATGTATACAGATATATGTGTGAATATATGTATATATGTGTGTGTGTATGTATTTCTTCTTCTGTGAGAAGCAACATAGTACATTGGGTGGAGTATTGATTACTCAGGTTCGAGTCCTACATCTCACACTAACTGTATGAACACAGATAAACTCTTTAACCTCTCAGAGGCTCAGAAAACTTTCTAAGACAATAAGATGTACACAGCCAGCTATTCATTTAGATGGAGGGATTTCTCACACTGGGAGGGTCTACATCATCAAAATCACAGGTCCTTGACATGTTGTTGTGTTTCATTTTAAACAGATAAGAGATCTAGTCATGCGCTAATCCATTAAAGACATCTTAATGCAGAGTATAATTTTTCCAAGACCAGCATTTTCCTTACATATCTGATATGCCTGCATATGAATATAACATGTCAGATTAAAAAACAAAAGAAAACAAAAAAACAAACAAAAAGCCTTGAACCTGCAATTTTCTTGGTATAAGAAACTTGCAAGTGAGAAATTCAGTCTACTTATGCAGATCATCACCTTTGCAACTTAGAGTCTGAAGCCTTTGGTAGGTTCCTACTAAGTGTCACATAGAAGAGTCAAATAGAAAAGACGTCCCTTTGTGTTTTGGTTTTTTTGTGTGTGTTTTTTTCTCTTTGAGCTGTTTCTTCTTTCACAATATGACTAACGTGGAATTATGTTTAATATGATTGCATGTATATAACCTTAAAAAAGAAAAAAAAGAAGGAAAGAAAAGAAAAGAAAAGAAGAGAAAAGAAAAGGAAAGGAAAGGAAAGAAAAGAAAAGGAAAGGAAAGGAAAGGAAAGAAAAGGAAAGAAAAGAAAAGAAAGGAAGAGAAAAGAAAAGAAAAGGAAAGAAAAGAAAAGAAAAGGAAAGAAAAGACGTGTCAAAGGTGGGACTTAAAAGCAGGTTTTCTTGACTCTTAGGTTAGCTCTGTAGTCAAAGACACCATTCTGCCTCTCGAGATTCAAATGACCATGGTTTTAAAAAAAACATTTTTTTTTTCAGGTATAACAGGATCACAGAATCAGAGCATTTTCTTCCATGTACTCTTCAAATTCAACACGTATAAAATGGAATCTGTGATCATTTCCCTTAAACTTTCCATGATTTTATATCTACCAATGTCAACAACAATATCCTAATTTGGTATCAAGAAAAGAGCACTGGATTTGAAGAGCCAGCTTCTAGTTCTCTCTCAGTCACTTAGAAGCTGTGCCACTATGGAAGTCACTTACCTCTTCTGAGCTTCCAACTATAAAATTGAGGTCATAAGGCCTATGGTACTTACTTCACAGGTTTGTTGTCTGGATTATATGAGCTAATGAATGTAAATCATTTTGTAATGTGTAAAGTGATTACACATTAGCTTTCATTTTCATTACCATCTGCCTCTTCTTCATTATTACCTTGTTTGTAATCATAGGGTCATGCTTAGCTCCATGTTATCCCTGATCTATTCTAATGAGTCCACAAGTCTTATGAATTCTCCTTTTAAATTAACTATTTTAATATTCTTCTCCCTATTGCCACTTCTATCACCTTAGTCAAGGGCCTGAACACTTCTCAGAAATACTACTGAAATAGCTTCTTACAAGAAGAACTCTCTACTATTTTCCAATTTCTAAATACAGCCCACCAATATTTAGTACATATTAAATAGGATGACTTTCAAGACCCTCACAACCTGGCTCCCATTTACCATTTCTAACTAATTTCCAATTCACATTAGTCAGTAAGTAGATATGGAAGGATTGATCAGAGATGTAGGAGAAACAACAAAGTGCTACCTCCCAGAATCCAAGAGAATAAAGATTGTAAAGAAGAGAAAAAGGGTGGACAATGGGTTTGAATGTTAAATAATGATTCTCTCACTCCCAGCTAAAACATGCATTTGAAAACTGCTTTCCACATAAAGTATTAACTCATAGTGGATTTATCAGGCCCTTAGGTTGTTTGGGAGAGATTACTTGAGATAGGAAGATATTCATTAGTACCATTAATATCAGTACCATTAATATTCACTTGAGATGATTATCTACTCCATCTAAGCACAATGTGAAATAAGAGGGCATTAACTATTTCTAGAATATAAAGTACTTTTTATTAAGTAACTATTTCAGTATAATAAGCAGCTCAGTCTTGCCCTCAGCTTTACATGAGATAAATACTCTTAGTTAATATTTTAGTCATGGTCACTTTCGTCTTTTGAAAATATAAATGTATTGATCCATTTTTTTCAAATCATCTATGTTACCTACTTTATCCTTCCCCTCAAACTCTCTCAATGAGCCATCCTTTATAATAAGGAATAAAAAAAGGATGGAAAGTTCAGCAAAACTAACCAAAGTATTAAAAAAATCCTGATGTCCCATGCAAGGTTCACAATGACAATTCCTTATTTTTGCAAAAAGATGAAGGACGTCTCATATCTTTGGGATTATACATTATCAATATGACTTCACATTATTTATTTTTGATTATTTTGTTTTCCTTGTTCATCCTTTTTATATTATAGTCATTGTCCATATTATTTCCCTGATTACACTTTTTTCATTTTGCATTTTTGTATGGATTCTAATGCTTCTCGGCATCCATCATATTCATAATTTCTTAAAGCAAACTAATATATTCCATTATGTTCCTATAATACAATCTCTTTTGCCATTCTCTCAGTAAAGAATTAACCCTTCTGACTGACATCAAATTTTTCAAATAAAGATCTGTCATCCAAGAATGAAAACAACATGCCCAAACACACATGTACATATATATGCATATAGAGGTATATGCATATGTACATATGTATATGCGAATATACACACACAACTGTGCTGTGTCAGTTGTCTCTGAGTCTTTGTGACTACATTTGGGGTTTTTGTAGCAAAGAAACTGGAGCAGTTTGCCATTTCCTTCTCCAGCTTGTTTTACAAATGACAAACTGAGGCAAACAGGGTTGAGGAACTTGCCCAGGGTCACACAGCTATTAAATGTCTGAAGCCAGATTGGAAATAAGGAAAAGGAGTCTTCCTGACTTCAAGCCCACTACTCTAGCCATTGCACTACCAAGCTGATATATGTCTATGTGTGTGTATTTGTCTGCATGTGTGTGCGCATACATTTAAACACATGTATGTGTACATATACACTTATATGTATACATGCTTAAACATACATGTATGAAACCCAAAGCCATGTTCCAAAGCTAAATGGTCCAAGGATATTCATACATAGTTCTCAAAAGAAGAATTACAAAATATTTGTCTTACCTCACACTTTGCAAATTGCCAAAGATTATTAAAGGTGGGAATAGTCAGTGTTGAAGGAATTGGAGAAGATAGGCACACTAGTACATTGTTGGTGGAGTTGTGAATTAGCGTAGTTGATTAGGAAAATTTTTTAATTATCTATACATGTATTGATCAATTTTGTTGACTTTTTTTCTTTCCCTCTTTTTTTTTCTCTTAAAATATTATTAATTGTATGGTATGGCTATCTGGGAGATTATAGAAGGGGATTCTAAAGGACGTAAAAAATGATATTGGGGACCAATGTGGTATAGGGAGCAACATAGATGAATTCTCCCAACATTCCCCAGCAAACTTTAAATTACTCCTCAAATCAAATTTTGGAGTGGCAGACCCAACAAGAAGTCATAGTGAAACATTTTTCCAGCCTCTGACAACATAGAAGGTGAGTAAGAGGTCTGACCTAGAGTGTAGTGTATGCAGTGGAAACACCAGTGGTGGACTTTGGAGGTGGTTGCAATAGTTGCTGCAGCAGCAGCAGAAGTTTTGGAGCACTAAGTCTAGAGACAGTAACGGGGTCAAAATCTGGTCAAAAAGATCAAAAGGGACTCTGTGCTAGCACTGGGTCAGCTGGTACTTGATGGCAACTCTATTGCCCATACTCCACTCTGGGTTACAATTCTAGGGCAAAGAGGAGTGCTTGTGGTTGGACACAAGAGATCAGGAGCCTTGTTACAGTTCTAGAGGCTTCAGGAGACAAAGGGTCTTTCCCAGATATAGTCCAGACCATATAGAGCAGTGACCACACCTCTCCTTGCACCTCTTTGGAAGCACTGAAAACTTACCAAACCCCAAAACTAGTTGTGAAAATAAGCACAAAAAAGTCTGAAAATTGGAATGGTGCCTACCAAGTGAACAGAGCCCAACTTTAAATAAAGTTCATAGTCAACAAATAGCCTGGAAACATGATAAAACAATAATAAAAAAGAAATTGTCCATAAAAAGTACTACAGTGGCAGGGAATACCAAGATATAAACACAGAAGAAGACAACAATGTAAAAACAAAAAGCTATAACCAAAGCCACAAAGAAAAATGCTAATTGGACCCAAGCCCCACAAGAATTCCTGGTAGAGTTAAAGAAAGAGATATGAGTGGGTAGAAGAAAAATTGGAAAAAGAAATGAGAGTGATGACAGAAAATTATAAAAAAGTGAATGAAAAGCTTGGTAAAACAGCACAAAAATTCACAGAAGAAAAGAACTCCTTAAGAAGAATAGGCAAAATGTAAAAAGAAGTACAAAATTCACTGAAGAAAATAATTCCTTAAAAATTAGAATTGGGCAACTGTAAACTATGACTGTAGGAAACATCAAGAAACAATAAAACTAAATCAAAACATTGAAAAATTAGGGAAACCATAAGTGAAATCCTAATAGGAAATAAAAACTGACCTAGAAAATAGATTGAGGAGAAACAATTTAAGAATTATTAGACTACTTGAGAGTCATATTTTTTTTAAATAGCCCAGACATCATATTTTAAATTATCAAGGAAAATTGCCCTGATATCCTAGAATTAAAGGGTAAAATATACATTGAAAAAAAATCTAATGTTCACCTCCTAAGAGAAATCCAAAAATGAAATTTCTCAGGAATATTACAGCCATATTACAGAACTCCCAGCTCAAGGAGAAAACACTTCAAGCTGACAGAGAAAAAAAATTCAAATACCTTGTAGTCAACAGACATGATTACAAAAACTTTAGCAGTTTCCATATTGAAAGAATTGAAGCCTTGGGATATGATATTTTGGAGGACAAAGGAGGTAGGATTAAAATTTTAAAATCACCTATCTAGCAAAATGAATATATTTTCTTCTTTTTATCTTTCTCTTTTTATCCTCTTCCTCCTCAAAAGTGCTTTGCTTCTGAACACTGCCTACCTTAATCTGCTCTCCCTTTTGCCATCCTCACTACTCCCACCTATATCCCTCATTCCTTTCCTCTTCTGTTTCCCAATAGGGACAGGAAAGAAAGACTAAGGGAAATTATATCACATAAAAGGGCACACACACACACACACACACACACACACACACAACTCAGCTGAATAGGCTGAATAGAATGGAAGGAAATACACTGTAATCTTAACTATGAATGTGAAATGGGGTGAATTCACCCATAAAATTGAAGTATATAGCAGAATGGATTGGAAACAAGACTCTAACAATATTTTTTTTTTTTTAACAAGAGACACACTTGAAACAGAAACACACATAGAGAGTTAAAATCTAGAGCAAAATCTATTAAGCTTCAGCTGAAGTATAAAAGGCAAGGAGTGGAGTCATGATAGATCAAACAAAGCAAAAACAAAAAGAGACCTAATTAAAAGAAATAATTAAACCAACTACATTTTCTAAAAGACAAGCAGTATAAAAGTATAGCAATTTTCTCTGATAAAGGTTTCATTTCTCAAATATGTAGGGAATGGAGTTTATTTTTTTTAAAAGGAACAATTCCTCAATTGATAGTCAAAAGACATAGATAGTTTTCAGACGAAGAAATCAAAGCTATGTATAATCATATGAAAAATCTAAATCACTATTGTTTAGAGAAATGCGAATTAAAACTATTCTGTGGTACCATCTCATATCTATCAGAAATAACAAATACTGGAGGCGATAAGGGAAAATAGGTATCCTAATAAACTGCTTGTGGAGTTGTGAACTGGTCCAATCAATTTGGAGAACAATTTGGAACTAATCCCAAAGGGCTATAAAACTGTGCATAACTTTTAATTCAGCAATTCCACTACTAGAGCTATACCCCAAAAAGATAAAAGAAAAAAGGATAAGATATTTATAGCAGCTCTTTTTGTAGTGGCAATGAATTGGAAATTGAGGGGATGCTTATCAATTGGGGAATGGCTGAACATGTTGCAACATACGATTATGATGGAATACTATTGTGCTATAAGAAATGAAGAGGGGGCTGGTTTCAGGAAAAAAAAAACATGGAGAGACCTATATGAACTGATGCAAAGTGAAATGAGCTGAACCAGAAGCTCATCGTGCACAGTAATAACAATGTTGTAATGATGATCAACTCTGAAAGACTTAGCTACTCTGATCAATACAATGATCCAAGACAATGTCAAAGGATTCATGATGAAAAAAAATCTATTCCACCTCCAGAGAGAGAACTGATAAACTCTAAATGTTAATTGAAGTATAATTTTTTTAAATCATATTTTCTTTTTCTTTCTTTTTTTTGCAATATGGTTAATATGAAAATATGATTTGTGTGATTTCATATGTATGATTTATATTATTTGTTTGCCTTCTCAGTGAGTGGTAGAGCAGTGCAAGCGAAAGAATTCAGAACTCAAAATTTAAAAAGAACAGAATGTTAAAAATAAGTTAATAAATTTATTTTAAATATTATATCCATAACAAAGATTTTTAAAAGAATCTGGGGTCCTGGCACATCTAAGCTGTTAGAATGTTATCTTCCCTTTTAATTAGAGCGTCTAAAGTTAGTAGCAGACCTAGTTCTTCATTCATAAGGTCCATTTTGGTGCTGCAATTGTGGAGTTATTTTCTGACAAGTCTTGGAAGAACATGGCCTGAGTCCATCTTTACTTGTGGGCTTTGGACAGCTGTCCGAATCAGAGATTATATCAGAGAATGGCTAAAGAGCCATCTCATCTATATAATAAGACTTTTGCCAGCTTCCATTTTCTTTTTTTCATCTGGAAGCTCCAGAGGAATTGTACCCTGCACTAACAAAAAAAGTCATATTTAGCCAGAATAACAGAAACAATTTCCAAAGGACTCCAACCAATGGTTCACAGTCAATATTGAGGGCTGAGATCTTTTTAACTAGATTTAGCACTAGCAGCCCACTTTTTCCTCTACAAAATGAAACAATATGAAGGAGTCACCTGTTAAGGTAAGCAGGACATGGAAAACTGCTCATTATCTATGATTTTCCACCTTCATTTTCTGTACCCTTTTCAGTATCTTGACATCTGTCCCATTAGAAACAATATCTTTTTTTTTGGGGGGGGGGTGATAATTTCCTATTAATTGTTCTTTTTCCATGGATTTCTGTAGTACTTTTCTAAAATATTTAAAGTCCTTCACAACCTGATACTAACTTAACCTATAGCTAGAAAGCTCTGTTACATACATATTACTCACTTTCACATACTTTTTGGTCTAGCCAAACTGGCAAAGCTACTTTTTACTGTGTTTACTGTGGATTAGATGATTCTTACCTTTCAATAGTCAAGTGGGCCTGGTAAACTGGGCCAGTTACTCCCAGTAACTTGGTGAGCACAATGTAGCAATGCATCTCCTTAGCTTTTGTCTCAAAATGGCAGCCTATGACTGTCCACACCTCTAGAGATGACCAGTTCTTGGACAGAGGAGAGGTAGGGAAAGAGATACTGAACTGGTAGGCCAATGAGCCCCATCCTACCTCAATCCTACTCCACTTTTATAGCGGTTCCTGTCTAGTCTCTTGAAATCACTTCCAGCCCTAGCCTTGGACAAGGTGGAGTGTTGCCAAGGCCCCTCCCTCTCACTTAGCAAGCATCTTTCTCCACATTTTTGAAGGTGGTTGCTGAAAGGAGAGAAGAAAGAGCGGTCCACTCCTCTGCCACAGCAGCTGACCATATAGAGTAGACTCTTCTTGAAATCAGATCTAATGATTAAAGAGTCAAAGCCATGGGCCATACCTTCTTCTGTTATCCCTATTTCCCTTCTTACACAACCCCTGGGAATCTCTAGGCACATTTCTCCCTTCCTGTACTCATGCACTGAGTCTTTTATTTCAGAGGTGGAACCATATCTTGCTACAAAGCTTTTTAGCTTCAAACGTGGGTTGAGCTAGGCTTACTTTGATCATAAAATTTTGTGAAATAAATACTGAACTTCAGGAGCAACTGGAGATAATATTAAGAATTATTATTATGATAGTTCAAATGTGATCTTCTATAGGAAACTTCTCCAGGTTGACCCAGTTGCTAGAGCTTTCTCTTAAGGTTGCTTTCCATTAAGTAGATAAAGGCATGTGTCTTGTATATACCTAACTATGTACATGTTTTCTCTCAATTAGAAGGTAAACTCCTTGAGGATAGGAAATCATTTCCCATTCTTGTTATCCCCACCATTTAGCACAGGATGTGACACATAGTAAATTCTTAATAAATGCTTGTTTATTCATTGATTGATGAACACATATCAACTTAGATTGAAGCAAAGTACCTGGCTACAGCACAGGTACTAGGTCTCAACAAACCCTCTCTTTCACAACTTCCCATTTCAAAGGTGTCAGGAAGCCTGTTTTTCCAATTCTAGCTCTACCATTAACTCCTTGTTAATCTTTAGGCTAGTCACTTAATCTCTCCAGGCCTCGACTTCATCATTTCTAAAATTTCTAAAATGAAGAATTAGGCTAGATCTCTAAATAGATTAGACCTCTAGATTAGATCTCTAAAGTCCATTCTAATTCTTAATACATAATTCATCCCCAGTTCCCTGGTTCCTAAGTAAGGGAGGGGGAATGTTTCCATGAGTAATGTCATATAAAATTTAAAAAAATAAGGCAGGAAAGAATGAATATTGTTTTTATATTTCATGCATCAAATAACAGAAGTAAATGAACTTTAAGGTAGAGTTACCTCATCTTCGTAGGAATGTTTAAAAACAGAACAAAACAAAACGCATGCCCATTTGTCAGTTTGTAGAGAGCAAAAAGCCTACCTTAAAAATATGAACTTACCAATCCTGACATTTGGTACCATAATAGATAAGGAACTAACTGTTTGTACTAGAGATAAAAGGATATCTGGCAGCTATAAACCTTGGGGGAGAAAAAAAAGGCTAGGTTTTCTTTAGTGATGGTTAATAAAAGGAAAACTCAAGTTTTCCTCAGCAGGTGTTCAAACAAAATATATAGACTGAGCCTTCTCTATCCAGATAGTGAAGGACAGAATGCCCTGTAGAGAAAAGTCCAGCTCTGGCAATAATAGACTGTATAGTTCACTCATCTGGCCTTCACAGATAGGCACATGCCCTGCTGAGGGTTTATGGACCTCCCTCACTCTGGGAAATCAGGTGCACACTACCAATTAGTCTCTCTAAAGCAGCATGAGTTTCTTTTGGGGGCCAGTGATTGAACTAATCCCTGGAAGCAATTGTATGAATTAAGTCTGACAAAACAAGGTTTTAATCCTTGCTTTCCCCTGTCCTTTTTTTTTTCTGATTTAATCATATTATTCACATGCCTTATGCTCTTATTCAAAACATTTCTCATATTTATAGACCAGGCCTTTTTTTATTTGTTTGTTTGTTTTTCATTTTCTTTACCCAATGTGAATGGAAAGTGATGTCATCTGGTCTCAGTGTGCTATTAGTCAACAGTAAGAAAGATTCCACTTGACCTTCATGATGCCTTTGGCATCACTGGCAAGTGTACTTAAAATAAATGTCCTTTGTCTGAATCTGTCATGTGGATCAGATGAAATAAAGCACACCACGACTTATCATTTCCTAAGAAAGGGCACATTCTGCCTTGTTTTACCTTTCAAAATAGCATCCTTATTCATCAGGAAATTAGTGGGTACCACCTGCCTGGCATAATACAAAGCATTTGCAGTGGTCTAGCCCAGTTGTAGTGCTATTACCATATTTTTGGTTTGTAGGATAATTGCTAAAATGTGCTTTTATTTATCTATTTTTAAAAGGTAAAATGCTTTGCAAATAGTCAAAGGCACACTATCTCAAACATACTTAATACTTGCCTTAATTACTATATTGGCCCTTTATCAAGACATAAAGAATGGAAAAATAATTATTATAATTTTGGTTATATCACATGACAGTGAGCCATGGTATCCCCTACCACTGTGAGTAACTCTACCATCCTATTTCACTTCTCTTCAATAAAAAGAAAGCCTTAACAAAACCCCTTCAGTTTGTAAGGCAAATAAATCAAGGCAGTAAATGCCCTCATTCTCTTGTATGATGACTACCTTCTAAATGTTATGCTTAAGACTTTTCTATATAAAATTAAAACTAATTATCTAGTCTCAGATCATGTTAATGCTTATTTTAGGAAATCTCTTTTCCTTGTTGGACTTCCTTATCTTTACTTGTAGATTAAGGGATTTAAAAAAATATCTAAGGTAACTTTCTACTTTAATGTCTGATGATTTTCACATTCCTTCCTATCTCCAGGGAGAGACATTTTAATTTCCTTCTTAAAGACTGAAGGGTTTTTTTTCAAAGTGTCTAATTAATAGATTTGGCACAACATGTAAGATTTTCTGTGAGATCATTGATATAACTTTATGTCTACCATTGGTTCACATTGGAACCTCATGCTAAAAGGATTAATTTTAAAAGAAGAGAAATACATGCAACTCAACTAAATAATATCCTGAGGATAATCCCCTTTTTTGTTAAAATCATCATGCAAAAAGAGGAACTAATAACAGTTTAGTGAGTGAAGAAATATATTCATTCATTTATCAAACATTTATTAAGTGGCTCCTACATTTGGTAAACTGTGCTAGATTCTGGCCATTGTGCTATTGGCAAAGAAGTTTGGGAAGATATAAATATAATGAGCATGATAATACATGAAACTAGTGATTTACAAATTTCAATTCTGAAGCAATTCAGCTTAATGAAATTTTATAATGTTTTATATCACATAAGAATAAATTGTGGTAACTCTAAATATATTTTAAGAACCAAAATAATAGAATTTAAGATTTGGAATTTATTTTAAAAAAATTTAAGATCTGTAAGGGACCACAAAGTTGAAGCCCACTCAATTATTTCTTGGGTGAGGATGTTAGAGGCACAGGGAATTTGTGACCTGGTGTAGCAACAATTTGGCTAGCAGCTGCTGTTGAGGTGTAAGAACCAACAAGACTAGCAACAAGAGCTGCCTTTACTAGGGAAAGCAACTTTAAGGGGTTAACAATCTCAGCTTAATTAAACATACATATATCAATCACTTAGTTCAGGAGGAAAAGCCAGCAGCCTGAACTTCAGAGCAAATACAAATTACAAATTACAAATATCAACAGACAGACCTTGTCTGATTCAAATCACAATCCATCATTACCAAGAAAGCATCAACATCTGGGTTTACAAGTGAGGGCAGGGGCTCTTAATAACAGCTGCCCAGAGTGTCCTCAAGTGCCTTCAAGTCACACACCACTCTTCCAGTGAGTGAGAGCCCCAAAAGTCAAAAGCTAACCTTAGGTCTTATATACCCCTCTCAGGGCCCTGGGGCACTTGATTACCTCAGTGCTGAAAAGCACTTAAACAAAGATCAGTGAAAAATCCTTTTTAGGGTATGGGAAAGTTAATCCCTAGTACCACCTGTATACAAGTCAATGACTCCAGATCCTATCAAAGAAATGAAGGCCAGACTCTTCAAAGGGCACTTGATTAAATAAGTGCTAAAAGAGAAAACAGTAAAAGAAAGTCCCACCTTAATTACTGATATACCAGACCAATATCATACAGAAAGAGCCAGGGTTTAAACCCACATCTTTTGAGTATATATTGAATACTCCTGCCACTATATCATGCTGAATTCCAATGGCCATTTAAGTCAATCTCTTCCTAAATAGTATTCCCCATCTAACTGACATTTACATATCTTCATCAAGTTTGTTAGGGTCTTACATGCATTACTTCATTCCAGCCTCATGACTAAACTATGTGACATTTATTATCGGTATTATATCTCTATTTTATAGATGAGGAAACTGAAAGAAAATTTAAGTGGATTACCCACAGCCACCCAGCTTGTGTCAGAGAAATGATTAAACTACTAGTTCTTCCCAATTTCAAGTCTAACATTCTGTGTTGCCTCTCTACAATAGCCTTGACAAGTGCTCATCTAACCTCCTTTAAAAGACTTGTGTTAGAAAAACCATTACCTTTCAAGATAGTCCAGTTTGGGTCAACTCTTAATTGCTAGAAATTTTTTTCCCCACAAAACAAATGAAAATATATCATATATATGAAACTCTTCCCCACTATTTATAGTTTCTTTGGGATCAAGAAGGGTTAATCCCTCAAACATATTTTTGAAGACAGCTATCATGTCATCCCCTATTACTCTTTCTGAGCTAAATATATCCAGTTTATTCAAACAATTCTGTTATGGAGGGTTTCCAGTCCATCCATCATTCTAATCACCCTTCTCTGTATATAACCTAGTTCATCAACATCTTTCTAAAATATGATACCCAAGACCTAACCTACTACTGCAGATGTAGTCTTATTAAATTAGAGAAAAGTAGAATTATGATACCCTTCATTGTGAACATTAAATAATTCAACTCAACAAATATTTATAAAGTATAACATATGTTTTATAATTTTCAGTGATGCACACTAATAAACCTGCAGGATAATGTGCCAGGTGCTGATGATAAGAGGAAACTCTGCCTCTAATGTAGCATAAGAATGAAACTGTGCTGATCACATCAAACCCAAGAACTCTGTCCATTCTAGTAAATTAGATGCAGAATCAATCCAAAAAGTTTGACTGAGTTATTCACATAAGGAAACAAGTGAACGCCTCCTTTCCAGGTTAAAATGTGGAGTTGGATGGACAGCCCAAAGAGCTGTTCAATCAGCAAATCTATACAGGATAGATATTGAGGATAGACAAGGAATTGGACTCACAATTAAATAGTAGGAAGATATCAGTCTGGATACATTAACACCTTATATATTTTTCATAATCCCAAACTTTTCTCTAAAACAATCACTGATATTTTTAATGTCAGTATTCTTTTGATGTTGTGTTTGGAATCATGGAATAGCACAGTCTTCAAAGAATTAAAGCAGCCTGACACAGAAAGGGTAACATAGAGGCACACATTGGTAGTGAGCTGGCTCTAACATATCTTCAATAGAGAACTGTGTGGGAGAAATAGGCAAAAATATAATCATCGCAGAGATGAATGAGAGGAAAGAATGTGGTCCACTTTTCACATATACTGTAGGATAACCAATGAATATCTTGTGTGCACTCCACAAAGATCTGTGAAATTTCAGGAAATATGATAGGTAGGTACTAAGAATGAATTTACTTCATTGAGATCACATGAACATTTTATAATTGTCATTGCTTAAAGGAGGACCCATGTAGGTAAGATTGGTTTCACTTTTTCTTTTTCTTCTTTTTTTTTTGGCCACTATCTCATATTGTTGTATCACACTGACCTTGTAGTCAACTAAAATTTCCAGGTTTTTTGTTTGCTTATAATGAACTATTGGTTAATATAGTCTCTCTCTCTCTCTCTCTCTCTCTCTCTCTCTCTCTCTCTCTCTCTCTCTCTCCCTCTCCATATAACTGTAAATGTATGGTTGAGTCTTTGAAACCAAGTGCAAGACTATACATTTATTCCTAACAAATTTATCTTTGGAGACTCAGCCCATCATTCCAGCCTTTCGAGATTTTTTTTGGAACCAACATTCCTTCTAAAGTGGTGATTATTCTAACAGTTTTGCTTTTAGGAAAAAAAAAAACTCTAAGGTCCACTATGATATTATAATTGTAGGTTCAAATTTAAACTTTTTTCTGGTCTAGAGTCATAACAAAAATCAAGGCTTAGGGCGAATATTTTTGATGATGTTAATGGCTCTAGGATTCCTATAGGAATTACCCATATCAAACTCAACATGTCTAAAACACAACTCCTTTTCTTTCCCCACAAATTGTCCCGTTTTGACTGCCTTAATACTGTGGAGAGCCTCATCATCCTTCCATATCACATTAACTCCTCTCTCTCTCTCTCATCCCACATATCCAATCAGAAGCCAAATCCTGTGATTTCTTTATTTTATGATCTCTCTCACATACATCCAATTCTCTACATTCACACAGCCACCATACTATCTCAGGCTCACATATCTTCTCTCCTGGACTATTGCAATAACCTTTAACTGGATTCCCTACCTCAATATTCTCCCTTCTCTAATCTATCCATGACACAACTGACACAATGATTTTTCTAATGTGTAAGTCTGACCTCTTCAAACCCCTATTCAAAAAACTCCAGAGGCTCCATGTTGCCTCCAGGATCAAATATAAAGTCTTTTGCATGGATTTAAAGCTTTACACAATCTGGCCCATTCGTCAATATTCACATGTTCTACTGCTGTCAACTGAGATAATATGAATTAAGTGTTTAATAGAGTGCCTGGCACATAGTAGGCACTTAATAAATGTTTATTCCCTCTTTCTCTTCCCTACTATAAATTCTATAATCTGGCCTAATTGGCCCACTGTTCCTCACAAAAGGCATTTTATCTCTAGTTTCTGGGTCTTTCCCCTGGTTTTTCTCCATGCTAGAACTTTTCTCCTTCCTAAACTATGACTCCTACAATTTCTAGCTTCCTTTAATATACAACTGAAGTATCACCTCATCCAAAAAAAGTTTTCTTAGCCCCCCCCCATGTATCTCTGTAATGTTAATGAAATAGGAAGATCTTCCTCACCCATTAATAGGCCCCAAATGCAGCCCATTAAGGGAATCTTGCTTAGGGGAGGCTTGCTTGTGGGAAGTCTTTCACACCTTTTCATACTAAAGCTAATTAAGCACTTAGTCATGATCGTTGCAATGCCTTCTGGCTCTGAGTCTATTAGCCAAAAGTGTATAAATATTCTGAGTTGGTATTTTAGAAGGACCTTGTGATTTCTTGGTTGAGAGTCTGAATAGCTGTATGTTTGGACACCCTCACTGCTCAGATGTAAAGGCTAGTGGTGTATGTAAAGAGTATAGTAATATTGCTTTGATTCAGGCAGTCAGAGCGCTGTCTGTTGGTCTAATTTCTCTGCTTGCATTTTCTCTGATGTTCAGGGTGCTGACCTTTCCCCTGAACTAGCGAATGTAGTTAAAAGTAGGATTGTTAACCCCATTTTGAGCAGTCCTTTATAGAAAAGCAGATTAAAGAATCTCTGCTAGCAGGCCATTCTGAGTATGCTAGAGTGCTTGTTGCTACAATCCCCTTTAAAGTGCTGTAGTCCATATTTACCTAGTATGTTCTTACATGTATGTGCTTGCATGCACATGCATGTGTGTGTGTGTGCATTCGTGCATGCGCGTATGTGTGTGTGTATTTGTTTGAGTGTGTCTTTCCCTCAGATGATTCTGAGCTCTCTACAGAGGTGCAGGATAGAAGACTTTTAGTAGGCCTCCTGGCCTGCTCTGGGAGCCCTGAAGGCAACAAATCCTTCCATGTTTTTGAAAGTGAGGTTGAAGACATCATAGACCAACCATGCTTACTGGTGAACTTTCTTTAAGTTTGGCTACAGAGAATTCCTAATGGCTGTTTGTGGGAGTCATTTTTCAGGATTTTTTTCGCTGACATTTTGCCAAACTATTCATTGGAGCTTGAAGATTCATAAGGAAGTAACATTATGCTTTTAACATTTGGCCTTTCTGAGTCAGGACATGGATGCTATTTCTGAGTCATTTCTTTTATGTAGTATTCTAACTCTTGCTTTATCATGTCTAATAAATCTACTAGAGCCAATGTTCCTCAACCAGCTTATTCCTAGAATCCAATCCTTCCTTAATGTTTGCTCATAACTTCTGTGTAAGCTCTCACTGCCTGGATGGTGCCTTCATCATCACCATCTAAGGACCCAAGAAGGTAGATTCCTCACTCCTCTCCAAAAAAACAAGAAAAAAAGAAATTACATTTTTACGTTGAGTCTTAGGAAATTTGGGCAGTCTTTAGCACTTTCGTGTGATTTAGAGCTAGAAGTAATTTTGGAGATGATTTTGACTGACACACTCATTTTAAACATGAAGAAACCAAGATGTCCACATCACTTATTACTATGTCCACATCACTCATTATTGGCAATAAGTAGCAGAACCAAGATTCAAACTCAGCTCTGCTGACTCCAAATGTAGCACTGTTTCCATTGCCCAAAATATCCTATGCTGAAGGGGGAGGTTTAAAAATTTGATCATACTTTCTTACTGTAACACACTCCGTTTCAATATTGGAACTCCCCAGCACTTGACTGTTCTCTCCTTCTGCAGTTGTGTCTTAAGTGATTAACTGCTCCTCCCTCCATATTTGTACTTTGTTCTGATTCAAATAAATGTTATTGATATTTCAGTTTGCAAAATACATTTTGGTAGGTTAACCTTGTGAGCATATGATGCCCTTTCATATAAAGGGGAAAAAATATACCTAGAAGTAGAGGATAAATTACAATCTCCTCAAGTAACCATCACCAATAAACCGAATTTCTCTTTAGTCTTGATTGATGGCTCATTCTTGAGTTTGCTAGATGGGGAAGTAGGGTACATTTATCAATTCTATGATGGCACTAAGATTCAGGTTTTCAATCCTATTAAATCAAGAATATGAACTGAAACAAAAAGTTTGCTTCATGTTTAAAGATATATGACTATATATAATCTCTTAAAAGAGTAAATGTTCATGGGTCTATGCAACTCAATTTCTATAGAACTATCAAATATTCTGTTCATTCTCCTGACTTCTTTATTACCCTCAGTAGCTCTAAGTTAGTATGAAACAAAATTGATAAGGAAATAAATTTCAAGTATAATACAGGTTTTGATTCATTCATGTTTTATCATTTCCACATAAACACTGATAATTTGTCACCATCATATGAAAGCATGTTTTTAAACAAATAGTCCTACCTATAATGGAACACATATTACAACTCATGTGTAAAATCTGTAATAGATACCAAGAGTAACACAGATTTGTTGGAAATAAGGTGACAAAGAAATAATTTCTAATGCTAATATGATTTTTGGGGATGTACGTTCTGCTCTGCATGTTTCACAAAGTACTGTACACAAACATGGACACTCATTTATGCACACATACATAGAAATATATATGTGTTTGTATATGTAAGTGAGCAGATATGTATATGTATATGTGTTCAAGACTATAATTTCACTTATATGGGGAATTCCTGGTATGGAAGCTTCTTCCACATAAATATATAGGCAACTTATCTGTAAGTTCTAGACTTAAGAGAGTTGCTTGGGCCCTGGTAGGATGATTTATTAGTGGTAACACAATGACTAAATGAATGAATGAGTCAGTTAACTAATTAATTATATTCAACATTTATTAAGTACTATGTGCAAAATACTGTGCTAAGCACTGGGAATACAAATAGAAAAATAATATTGCCCTTGCTCTCAAGGAGTTTATATATAAAAGGGGAAGATAACAAGTATGGAAGGTTTCAGCCATGATTCAGTTGGAAAAGACCTATGATGCTTAGGATTCAGGGACAAGTATGTTAATAATGCCCCTTCTTTAATATTATTTCTTTAGATAAAATTGTAACAATTCCTGTTGTTGAACCATTTGATAATGCCAAGGACTTTGGCAATAAAAATATTCTTTTCTGAGTCTTCATTAGGTGTGGTTGTAGAAACTATAGGAGGAGTTGCTGTGCTTCATCTTCATAGGGATTTCTCCCCGGGGTGATGCAGGTGGGCACTGGGCTGGAAACACTGATATTACCAAGGTTCTTAGGTTCATGGTCCTAAGCAAGCTCCACCAGGATCTGAAGGGAGATAGAGGTCAAGGTGGTGGTGGTGGTGGCTCAACTTCCTTAACATATATTGCCTCCTGTCTTTCCTTCAGTGTTCCTCACTGCTTTGGTTAGGTCAACCTGCTTGCTCTGTGAGTGGCAGTTGACATTTGGTGGAAATGGCTGGCTCCTCTCCACAGGATTTTCTTTTCCAGATTTTGGCTTTCAGAGCTGGGCAAGAAGCATATCAGGTAATCTGAGGAGGTACTGTCACTCGTGGGGTTGTTGGAATTATAGTGCTGTTGGTGGCAGCTGTTGCTGATGAAGGTAGGCCTCTTTTCCAAAATTATTTCTCTCTTCAGTGATGGTTGTGGCTTCATTAGAAGCAGGTCTTGTAGTTTGTGCAACACTACTTATTTTCAAGACTTTGGGCTTAGGGTCTTGGGCTAGGCTGTTTCTATCAGATTCTGATGGGAGACTATGGTTAAAGTGATAGATGTGGCAGTGGTGGTGATGGTAGGCATCTACTACTGCTGTTTCCATCAATGTGTGATGACAGCAGCAGCAGAGTAGAAGTAGTAGTCATAGTAGCCAAGATTTATGTAGGGCTTAAAAATTCAGAAAGCACTTAACATATATTATCTCATTCAATCCACATGACAACCCTGGAGGTAGGTAGTATTATTACCCCATTTTACTGATGAGGGAAGAAATTGAGTCTGGGAGAAGCTAAATGCTTTGTCCAGGGGTCATACATCTGACAAGTATATGAGTCAGACTCTGAACTCAGGTCTTCCTAAGTCTAACCTCCTATCCACTTCCCTAAATATCCCTAATGAGGATTTCAACCCAGTTCTTTCTGACTCCAGTCTGGCTGATCTGTTTGGCAATCTCTCAGTCTCTGTGTAACTCACCTTCTCCCCCACCCCCTTCATTTCTTTAAAAGAAGAAAAATAAGTAAAGTCTCTTCTATCTTCTATACTATTAAGCCAGATTCACTATTCCTTGTAAAGTCAGTTCAAAAAACATTTATTAAGCACCTACTATACACTGGGTGCAAATAAGAAAAAGACCGTTCTTTCCCTCAAGGAGCTTGCAATCTAATGAGAGAAGACAATACATAAAAGGAAGGTGAAAAGGGTATGGAGGGTGGGTGGAAGTGGGTGACATACACCAGGAGGCATCTTATTTCTTGGAGTTAAAACCAAGCAGATCTGTAGATGGAAGGTGGAGTGAGCTGCAAAGTACATATTCTATCCTCTATAAAGGAAAGCTTTGGGTAGAGTTGAGTGCGCTACCCTCTAGCCCTCCACTCAGAAGGAAAAGAAAAGGAGTCTGAGGGAGGTGGCAAGGTGTTGAATATTTAAAGCTGAGTTAGTCACATTGAGAGGAGCACTTTAGTGATCAGCTTATGCTGAGAGGGGTGTCTTGTTCTGCAGAATGGAAATATCCTCTATCTACCTTTAGAGTTCTTATTTTAAAGCACAGACATAAGTGTAACCCTCAGTAGGGAAAAAAATACCCTGTCATACCAAGTCACCAAAGTTAATGCTTTGAACATCTTCAATTTAGTAGCATGTGAAAGCTACTTTCAGGTTAATGACATGTGGTCTATTAAATTAATGCTGATTAATAGGTTTTATCTTTCTCTCCTACCTTGTATTACCAGGTTTAAGGGAATTATCACTCAAAAAAGTCAAAAGTTTATTCAACTATGACTGAATAAGACTTCATATGAGACACTACAAAAATATTAAGAAACTGCTGGTTATATATTTCAAGAGTAAACAACCATAGATTTTTTGATGGGTTTGAATTTTTTGAAGGGGGCAAGGGGTCAAGATGTTTGGAATTTTTCAATCACTCAGACATATGTGGTCCTAGGAATAGTTAACACATTGGATGATGGAATTGAGATTCAAAAAAATCAAGGCTACAATGATAAACTAAATATATTAAGATAAACTGAATAGTGATAAATGTGAAGTCTTACATTTGGGTTCAAAAATCAATTGCAGAAATACAACATGGGGAAGCTGACTCTAGACAATAATTTATTTGGAAAAAAATAGATGTTTTGTGGACTTCAAGTTCCAAAGAAATAAATAGATGTGGCAGTCAAAAATTTAATTTTGGTATTTTTTTTCTGTCTTAAGAAAGGAGGAATAGTATCCCAAACTAGGAATATCGTAGGTTTGAGTCCAAATATTACCATTTTTTTTGGTAGAATATAAAAATTGAAGTAAGGACCAAATTTTTTATCTAAACTTTTTTTTAAATGAAGCAAAAGTAGAAAGACAACTGCTTTACTTTGCACCCTGAGCTCCACCTATCACTAAGTAATTTTTAGAAAATAATTATACCTCTTAGTTTCTTTTACTAATTATATTTCCCCTCTAACAAAGTCATAGAATCAGCCTTGCTACTTCACACCTCATCAGTACCCCTCAGTTGCTTCTGCTTTTCTGATTGGAAGGCTGGAGAGTGAAGGAAAAAACTTCTCTCATATCCCCCCTTTATAGGAAGCTCAAAATGTCAATCATCTATTTATCATCAACTATTCTGCTTCATTTTGACTTAACCAACACCTTCATCATGTTCCTTGGCTGGGTATCCTCTCTCACTTTCCCCCTCCCTTTTCAGTTTCCTTTGTGTACTGTCTTCCCTCATTGGGCTGTAAGCTTCTTGAAGGCAGGGACTGCCTTTTCTTTTTCTTATTTCTATCCTCAGTACTTAGAGCAGTGCCTGGCACCTAATAAATGTTTATCCTGTTGTAGCATAGATTATAGATTCTAGAACTGGAAGGAACATTGAGAGAAATTGCTTAATAAATTTCCACAACTTGAAAACTTGGATAATGAGTGATTAATATCATGATATTTAGCATAAGAAAAAAATACTGTTTTTGAAAAGTAGAGTACTGCGAAAATATTCTTATATAACATCAAAAGGATCAGCTTTTTCTTATGAGTCAAAAAGGTCATTCTGTGTCTTCCAGGGTATAAATATTGTTCTAGAAAAAAAAATATATATATATGTATATATAACCAAGAATGATTAAAAATCCTACTTTCCTTTGATATTATTCCCTAAATAATTTAATTCATTTAAAATATATTTCATTGATTTATTTTGTTTCTACATCACCAAGATTTCGCTGTATCCTTCCCCTTATCCTTTGCACAGAGACATCCTTTATAACATTTTTTTTAAAGAAAAAGAAGAGATTAAATCAGCAAAACCAATAGAAAAATCTGTCATTATACACAGTTCCATATCTACACTCTCCCTTCCTCTGAAAAGGAGGCAATTAAGATTTTTTCTTCTATTTCTCCTGTGGGATCATTATTTTTTCTCGTTATAAATTTCATCACATTCATTTCTTTATTGTTTTGTGGTTGCTATTCTTTTTATTTATTTCAATGTAGTCAATGCATATATTGCTTCTAGTTCTGCTTATCAGGTATTGTTAAGTATATACTTTTCCGTAATTGTCATATTCATCATTTCTTCCAACAAATTAACATTCCATTACTCTCATGTACCAAAATTTGTATAGCCATTCCTCTATCATTGGTCATCTACTTTCTTTATACTTTGATAACACAAAAAGTGCTGCTATAAATATAATTTTGTCAATGACCACTTTGCATTATATACCTAGCAGTGAAATCTCTGAGACAAAGTGTTATGGGCATTTTAGCCACTGTATTTGCATAATTCCAAAGTATTTTATAGAATGGCTGTACTAAAGCACAGTTCTACCAATAATATATTAGCAGGTTTATCTTTCCACAATTTCTCCAGTGATGACTATTCCCACAGCTTATCATGTTTCTCTATCCAATGGGTATGAGGCAAAACCTAAGATCAATGACAGTTTAATAGAGCATACTAAGTGTAAAGAAGTTTACTAATATTTCTAGAGTACCTTAAGCTTCAAAAAATACTCTCTCTACATAGTATCCCTTTGAGGTAGATAGGGTATATCTCTTCATCCTCATTTTATTAATAAGAAAATTTAATTGTAGGTGCTTTCTTAAGGTTAAATAGCTAAATTTATATATCAGAGGAGAATTTGAAACCATGCTACAAGTTGAGAAATTCGTTGGAACAAAAAAAAAAACCCCTCTCTGTCATAAATCATGTGATAGAGGATCTTCGAACTCTCTCTTACACAAACAAACATAAAACTTAGATAAAGGAATGCTTTACATACACTGGCTTAGGTTAAAACAGGTATAATTTTTTTATATACCATTCCCTTCTAAAAAACGAGCTTCAATACCATGAAATACCATGATGGAGACAGAGGACATAGGTTCAAATATGACTTTTCATGCTTTTTGCCCATGTTATTTGGGCAAGTCCCTTAACCTTCTTTGGCCTAGTATTCTTCATCTTTAAAATGAGGACACCAGATTAAATGCTGTGCAGTTATCTTTTCCACATCATGGGCTTGAAGGGCACAGCACCTCCTTGATTTCAAAAATCTGTGTAGGATGTTTTGGCCCTCCCTTTGTACCAGAGGAGAAGTCTGAATTTTTTTCTTTTTCTTTTATGGAGTATCGACAGTACCTGGTCATAGACTTTCTGTCATCTGTTGGCCTTCTAATAGCATCTGCAGTTTCTGCAAAACTCCAAAAAATTCCCATTTAATTTCTTATGCCAACCTTTGATATATAGAAACTACAGTGGAGAAAGTTGTGATGTGAAAGGCATAACTGTAAAGGGTTTTTCAAATTGATGTGTCATGGTCATCTCAAACTCAACAAATCTAAAAAGAACTCACTATATTTCTGCTTACATTGAATAGAAAGCATGAAAAGTGGTATTTGAACCCATATCCTCTCTCCATGCGTGTTATTGCTTTTTTTATTCACAACGAGATTGTATCTTTAATACACTTTTTTTTTCCTGAGGGCTGGGGCGGGGGGAGCATTGGTTTTTAGAGGTGAATTGTTAACCGCTATAACTTAAACCACTACATTTCTGCCAAAATCCACCCCTCTTCTGTACTTTCCTACACGAAACACCAGGTAAGTGCCACAGTAAAGTGAATACTAGACCTGAAGACAGAAAACACTGAGTTCTTGCCTCAGACACTTAACAGGTTTCGTACTGGGAAAATGGGAATAGGGGAGCACCTACTTCCGAACAACTTGTAAAATGAGATAAAATGAGATAATATGTGTAAAGCATTTTGAGAACCTCAAAGTGCTATATAAATACTAGCTATTGTTGTAGCTGTTTGCTGCTGTTGTCATTAGTAGTATTGTTATGGACACCATCATATCCCCAGTGACCCCGGCTGGAAACATCAGTGTTATCCTCGACTCTTTATTCTATGTATCCAATCAAGTGTTAAGTCTTATTTCTACATCCACAAGATCTCTCGACAATCTTTCCTTCTCACAGCCACAAAATTAATTAAACTAGTTGAGGGCTTCATCTCTTCTCAATTGTACCATTACAATAGCCTCTTAATTTCTCTTTCCACCTTTAGTCTCTACCCACACCATCCTGCCATTCTCAAGGTTGTCAAAATGTCTTTCTGAAAGATCATGTCAGACCAAATCTACACACTTGGAATGTAAGCCCCTTGATGGCAGGATCAGTTTCACTTTTGTCTTTGTATCCCCAGAGGCTATAGCAGAGTTCCTTGCACAAAGAAAGTGCTTGATAAATAACTGATTAGATATGAGAACTAAATTTATGTTGAAATTGTAACTTTCATAACTCTACTCATCTTTCAATAATGGAGGTTGTAAAGGCAGAGGGAAAGTAGAGGTAAAATGGGGTTAAACTAATTCACTGGTATCCCACTGTTCATCATTTCTGCCACCAGAGAGTTGTTTGGACCTCTGCAGCTATGGGATTACATCCTTGAAAATTCTTTTATGTCCCACAGGAATAAAGAAAATAAAAAGACTCCATAGGTACCTTTTTAAGTGTACAAACCTGTGATTTTATTAGCAAATGAGCTTCTGCTAAGGAAATTTCCTCCAAAATTCCCTCCACATCTCTATCACCTATGCTCTAAAATGTAGATTAACCATTTGAAGTTTTAAAGAGTTAAATCAAACACCACCAAGTTGGACCCAGGTCATCCTGCTTATTGACTGTAATATGCTCTATTCCCATATATATTTATACTTTAAAGAACTTTTACCTTATACTCTTACATTATAATATTCGAAGGAAATTCCTTTTACGTGGTTAAGAGTAGAGAGACTGATCAATTTTGCCAAGATAGGAGATGGACAGTTTAGGTATTCCCCCTTCCCTTCTCATCTACAACTTCAAATATCTTTAGAGTTTCCTCATCCTAAAAAGGTGAAAATAAAATCTCCCTATAATCCTGCCACTGCCTCAAGCTTTAGTACTACATCTCTCCATCCCAACAAAAGTAATTAACTAAAAGATTTGTCTAAATTGTTTGTTTCCCTTTCTCATGATTCTCATTCCATGACCCACTGTAATCTTACTCCTGTCTCTACCACCATTTAAACAATTCTCTCGAAGATCACTAAATCATCTTTTCTCACTCTTTTCTTTCTTCCATCTTTTTTTTCTGGCAATCTTGAATGCTAACACACTACTCCTTGATATTCTCTTCTTCCAGCTCAGTCTATAAGACACTACTTTCTTCCAACTTCTCAGATGGACTGCTTTGTCCATCTCCCTTGTTTTTGTCTCATCTTCTTTTGCAACACCTAAGTATACATATCACCCAAGGCTCTGCCCTAAATCCTCTTTAATGAGTTCATCCGCTTTCTTTAATTACCATCAGATAGCATTTCTATGCCAGTGACTCACAAATCTACATGTATAGCCATGATCTCACCCTGAGATCCTGTTACCCATTTCCAGTTACTTGCTGGCCAGCTCTACATGGACTTCCCTATAGTACCTTAGATTTAGCATCTTACAAATTGAACTCGTCATCTTCCCATCAAAACTTTTCCTCCCCTCCAATTTCCTTATGTCTGTTGATGGTACTACCAGCCTTCCTGTAACCCAGGCTAAAACCTCAAAGTTATATTTGACTCTTACTTTTCCCTCCCTCTCTGCTACCCAACAATTGAGTCCTATTGATTTTATGTCCAGAACACATTTCACATCCATTTCTTCCTCTTTACTCAAACTGTCACTATCCTACTCTAGGTCTTCATCGCTTCTCTGTATTATTAGAATGGAGTCTTAAATCATGACCACAGCATATTCTCTCCATTCAGCAATCTATTTTTCACATAGTGTTAAAGATAATTTTCTGAATGCATGAGTCTGACTGTGTAAATGTCCAGCTCAAAATATTGAGATTGCTCCTTAATATACCTATGATAAGAAAATGTAACCCTTAGTTTGACATTAAAGATCCTGTGCAATCTGTCTCCAATTTCCTTCTAGTCATATTTCCCCTAATTCTTTTTTACATGTGTTACATGCCAGCTCCACTAGACAAATGGCTGTCTTATGATTTATTCTGCACTGTTGTAGTTCTACAGGTCATGTCTCATACCAGAAATACCCTCTTTTCTCATCTCTATCTGTCGAAAGACTGTTCTTCCAACTGAGGTACCAAATTCTCCATCACATCCCATTTTGCTCTCTCCCTCCCCAGGCAAAAGTGGTCTATCCCTCCTGAAGAAATTCTTAGAATACTTCATCTCTTTTGTTCTCATTATATTCTATGTGTTTCATACATATTTTGAAAGCTCCTTTAGGGCAGGGACTATAGAATTTTTCTTTGTATCCTCACTTTCTATAACTAATTTGAGAAAACCGAGGCAAACAGGGTTAAGTGATTTGCCCAGGGTCACATAGCTAGTAAATGTCTGAGATCAGACTTGAACTCAGGTCTCTCTGACCCCAGGCCTGGTGCTCTATCCACTGAACCACCTAGCTGTCTATTACATAATATTATGGATACATATGCGTGTGTGCATGTGTGTATATAGATAGAATAATTACTACTACTATTACAATAATAATAAGTAATGTTTATATTCTATCAGGCATCTAAGTGATTGGGATCCCATTGGGATAGAATGCTGGGCCTGGAGTCAGGAAAACCTGAGTTCAAATGTGGCCTCAGACATTTACTAGCTATGTGAACCTGGGCAAGTCACTCGGAACTGTTTGCCTCAATTTCCTCAACAGTAAAATGAGCTAGAGAAGCAAGTGGCAAATCGCTCCAGTATCTTTGTCAAGAAAACCCCAAATGGAGACGTGAAGTGTTAGACACAACTGAAATGAATGAACAACAATATTTATGTAGTACTTACTATGTACCAGGGACTGTGCTAAGCACTTTATAATTATTACCTCATTTGATCCTCACACTAACCCTGTGATGTATATTCTTATTATGCCCATTTTACAGATAAGTAAAATGAAGCAAATAGAGGTAAAGTGACTTGTCCAGGGTCACCTGGTTAGATGTGAGCCTGGATTTGGACTCAGGTCTTCTATAGTCCAGGCCCAACATTCAATCCATTGCACTACCTAACGGCCTAATGCTCTATTAATTGATCTTTCAGCCTCAAGTCTCGTCCCTTACCAGTCTTATTATCCACACAGATGCTAAAGTGATATTCCTAAAGCAAAAGTCTGATCACATTACTCCTCTCCTCTAAACACTCCACTGTCTGTATTAGCAAATGAAATCTCCTCTGTTTAGCATGTATAATTCTTTTTTACAACCTGGTTGCAGCCAAACTTTCTAGAGCTATTACGAATAACCCTCAGAATCACAAAATGACAGAATTGGATAGGAGGGACCTCGGCAATCATCTAGTCCAACTCACACAAAAACTAATCTGAAGACATGCCATACCCAACAGGTACTTATCTAGGCTCTCTGAAGACTATCAAGAAGACAAACTCACCACTTTTCAAAAAGAAAGGATCCACCTTTGGATAGATTATATGTAATAGAGTTTTTTTTTTCTCCCCTGACATCAAGCCTAGATCTCCATCTTTGCAATTTCTACTCCTTGTTCCTGGTTCTAACCTATGAAGCCAAAGAAAACAAGTCTAATCTTGCTCCTACATTAAAAGACTTAAATTTATCAAGAGCAATTAGTACTAGCCCTTTCATGTACCCTATGGTTTAGGAAGAATAACTATTCCTCACATACAACCTTTTATCCACATGCACAGTCTGTCCCCCAAACCTAGGATGCACTCCCTCATCACTTTCAACTCTTAGAATTCCTAGCTTTCTTTGAAGTTAAGCTGAGATGCAACTTCCAACATGAATTCTTTCCCTGGTCCCCACTAATTCTAAATTAACTAACAAATTACCTTGTATTTGCTTTCTATAGATTTTACATCTACTTATATGTATATATGCTGTTTGCCCCTACAGAATATAAGTTCCTTGGGGACAGGCACTTTCATTTTTGTCTTTGTTTCCCAAGTATAGTGCCTGGCAAATAGTGGGCAATTTAGGAATACTCAATTAATTTATACTCTTAGAATGACATTTCTCCACCCTTCATTGATTACAAAATTCCAAAATTCCCTAAACTATAGAAAATGCATTACTCATATGAAAACAATTAATTACATATTATGCCACAAGTAGTGTACCCCTAGTATACAATACCTATATAGGTATTTTTTTATGTGCATTTCTAATCTCCAAATTTTGTTCTTATCTGTTGCATAATTTCCCTCATGTTTTATATCCATTTGTTCTTTGCACATAACAGAATTATTATTTTAAATCTGGCACTGAGTCCAAGTTCATTTATAGACACTGAAATCATATCAGGTCACATGTTGAGATATTGATTGATTGTTTAGCCTTTCTGTAAATGCCAACTAACTGTGGCCTATAGATCCCCTCAGCAGTACTTTTCTTTTCCTGAACTGCAATGATGCCAGCTTGTTTTCATAGCTGATAGGAACTTCTATCCCTCATGGATGACTTGTAACACACTAGTTACAAAAAAGATATTAGAAATAAGAAAGAATCAATGAAATATATAAAGAAAAAATAGATGAGCTGGTCATATAACAAAAGAAAGGGATAACCACTGCGTATTCCACTGCTATCCCTATTGATAGCAAGAAAAACCGAAGGACCCCTGCCTCCCCATCTACCACACTAAAGCTTACCTGGTAGATGTGACAAAATTATAAGACAATACAAACAGGAGTTGAACAGTTTTGGCTGGTATTCAGGGGATATCAGAATGAAAAGTAATATTGATGAGATAGATCACTGACCTGTTCAGGTATTTGATGATACACATTTTGATATATATTCACCTGGCTCTAGGGTGCTAGCCTCTAAGAATATTCTTAACCTAGCACAATTCATTCTCTTACCACATTTGGATGCTGCCAAAATTTGTCATCTTCCCACAGACAAATCCTGAGCTTTGCTAGGACTCAGGGTTTGTCTTTCTTTCCCCCTCCCCTCTCAGTGTGTCTTTCTAGTTTCATCAACTTCCAAGACATTCACTTGTGTGTAAGCTGTGTATGGGTGTGTATAATTGGGATGAAGAGAAAAAGGGTGTCAAATAGCCATAGGAATAAAATGCCTATTCTGTGAATCTTAGTTAAAATTGTCATTAAAATTCTTAATTTTCATAAGGTACTGCTCTTTGACTTTAGGCCAGTCTTTGTGGTTATTTTCAAATGAGGGGAAAAATGAACAGGAAGTAGAAAAACAGTTACTTCTCTCTTTCTCTGTCTCTGTCTCCTTCTGTCTCTGTCACTATGTCTCTCTCATTTTATTTTTTATTTTTAACTATAATAGAAGTGTTAGATGCCATATCATAGAACTTTTTCTTTCTACATCATCTCTAGACTGGAAAGGAAAAATGCAAGTAGCATGTCTAAAGTTCAAGTAAACATCATAAAATGTATTGGTTTATCAAAACCAAATCCTTCTGCATTTTATCTTGACAGCCATCCCTCTCTATTAAAAAATACATGCTACATATTTTTTGTTGTTGTTGGTAACTTGGGTGGTAACAGATCAAATTTGAAGATATAGGTACTGAATTCCAAACAACCAGAGCTATTAAATAATTAAATTCAAGTGCAAGAATGCAGTAAAATGATAGGTAGGTTTGTATTATAAACATTTTAGTCCTTTTTGCACATATCTAGTGATTTCCTACATAAAAAAGCAGGACATTTTTCCTCATGGTGTAAAGAGGAATAAGAGATACATATTTTCCCAAATGTCAGGTCAAATATAGAATGCAACAATCTGACTTACTGTTTTAGTTTTTAGTTTCTAAGGTGTTAATCAGTTACAACAGATGATGATATGTGACAGAACCATTCAGCAAAAGCCTATTGGTGACTTACACTGAATTTAATTTAGTCCAATTTAAGATTATGTTAATAGGCTTTATTATTTTCAAAAATTCAGAAAATAGGAGAATCACACTTGGTAGATCTGAAATGTAATTTCTTGATTAAAAAAAAGAAAGAAAAAGTACCACGTCCAGGATCTAAGCTTTAGGATTCAGCCAGATAACCTTTAGGTGCTTATGATACATTCCAGTAGGTGGCAGTCTTTGATGTTATAAGGTTGCACACGACATTCTGGAAGCTTTTAAATATCTTCATGCAGAACTAAACAGAAAGATGATGTGTTCATTCTCCTTGTTGCCTATTCTTTGGAGCAAACCAGCCTAGCTGAAGCAAGGACCCCTAAAGGAGAAACAGGAGATGGCATTTATCAAACAAGTCAAACCACCATCCTTATCACTACTGCCATCTCTCCTCACACTGTTAGAGAAAACTAAAGGACCTGAACCCAAGAGCCTTACAATGCTTCCAGCACATTGCAAAAGCCATCTTCCTGGAAGGCAGTAGCCATGGAGATGCAGCCTGGTAACTGCTCCTGCATGCACTATAGCCACAGGTACTAAACACATAGAAAAGAACATTGTTCTCATGAAAGGCCTTGACGTTGTCAAATGGTTCAGCGTCAGAAATTGCTATGATTTTTATTAGTGGAAATGACCTTAAAGACGATGCATTAGCATCTGCTTTGCCACTGCTCCCTAGGGACTATAGGGCCCTTCTATCTGACTTGCATCTAAAGTCCTCTTTCTATATATAGTGTCTTCTCATTTGAATGTGACCAGGAGCTGTCTTACTTTTCTATTTATGCTTTGCACATAGTAGGTATTTGATAAATGCTCATTCATTCATTCATTCATTCCTTCATGTTGTATCAACAGAAAGAGCTAAGTTCCTCACTGAATCAATCAGGCAGGAAAAATTGATCAGGAGAAGCTGGCACAGCAGGTTATGTGGATAAACTGTTATAGCAGGGGTATAAATTTAAATTTCCAGATGTATAAAAATCCAGAAAACTTATTTTTGCATTCATTTTAGGCAGCTAGATGGTGCAGTAGATAGAGTGCTGGGCCTCAAATGAGGAAGATGCGAGTTCCACTCAAGCCTCACAGACACACACTAGCTACGTGACCCTGGGAAAATCGCTTAGCCTCTATTTGATTCTATATTATCCCAATCTATAAAATAGAGATAATGATAGCACCTACTTCATAGTGTCATTGTGAGGATCAGATAAAACAATATTTGAAAAGTGCTTAACACAACTCCTGGTACACAGTGGATAACACGTAAATGTCAACTATCATTATTATTATTCTATAGGACATAGTGAACAGCATTTGTCATATATCAAATTGATTACAAGTAGAGATTTAAATGAAATGATTATTTAACAGCACTGAGAAAAACAAAGCTTTTCTCAGTCGTTTTATAATGTAAGACTTGAAGAACACAAAACCAACCTTTTTTATTAGAGCTTCAAAGTTTACAAAGATCTTTTACATACATTGACTATTTTATTCCTCACAATAACTCTGTGAAGTGAGTAGAGGTTAGAGATAACATTATCTCTATTTTGCAGATAAAAAAAGGAGGCTCAGGAAGTCTGTGGCTTCCCTATCATCACATAACTAGGAAGTGTGAGAGGTGAGGATTCAAAATCTAGGCCAATATTGACTCCAGGTCTAGAATGCTGTCCACTGCTTCTCGTAGAAGCTGAAACAGTATTTAAAAAACTTTTTTTCCTTACTAAAATACTCAGTTTTCACAAGGCTACAAGGTTTTCTTATTTTCTTGTTAATAATTATCTTGACAGTAGTCCTAATTTTCTCAAGTTCTGAATTCCTTAGAAATATAGGAACAAGAAATGATCCACTGACTTCAAAACAAATACAATCATTTTGATAATTAGATCAAGCTACTTTATATGTTTCACATTTCCAGTTTTAAAACATATGAGGAGTGTAGTTGGCCAAATGGCTCTTGCAGATTAGGTGAACAAAATAGCTATACTTGAGAAAAGAAGAGCAGTTCAAACAGAGTCGTAGCATAGCTCTGGCCCTTTTCTTTTGACATTGTAATCATGGAACACTATGAAAGCCAGAAACATCTTTGACATTAACGCTAGCTACTGTACAGTTCCTTTTACTCCAGAGACCAGAGTATAATCTACTCTAATGGCACTCAATATGAATTGCTAGCAGAGCTTTCATTTTAATTTAAGAAACAGAAGGCTGCATTAGTGGACCAGTCAAGCGTACCTGGAACATACATTATTAATGGTGGATGACTTGAAATTTTGACGTAACAGCCAACTCCATGTGAAGAAGCTCATAATCACAGAAACAGGCAAAAGTTGTTTCTTTATTATTATATGTCTTTAGGCCTTCAGACCTATTACACACAGAAGTCAGTTTGATTCTTCCTTTGTGGAATTAATTTTAATTTTTAATTTCACTTCTTATACAGAAAAATATAGGAGTTCAGATAATTGTTTCAATACTTTAAAAGATTTCTTGTTTTTTTTTTTTTAACAGTGAGGCTATATATTGCATTAACAGATCATTACCCCATCTAGCCCTCAAAAAATAATTTTTTTAAGTTCTTATGGTTAAAAATAATCACTTTTTGGACAAAGCAAGTCTTTGGAAAATAGTTTCACAAAGTCATTATTAACCATTTTCAAAAGTTTTCCAATATAATAAAAACTATGAGAGTTTCCAGCATAGTCTTTGAGTTTCTCAGGCTCACCACCAAACCATAATGCTACAATGGATAAGGAAGTTAGGGAAAAGTAGTTCATTAAGTTAGCCAAATAATAACATTTCATGGGCTTACCATTATTTCTAGAAGTGCACCATTCACTTTAGAGGCAAGGAGCTTATGTTATCATGGGATTTTTTGAGCTATCTAAGTCATTATAAATATAGGAGAAATGACATATATTTTAGTCAATTTTCAGAGCTTAGACATTAAATACACTTAGTGAGCATGGTTAAGGTGATAACAAGAATTTTCCCCTAATAGAATGCTTCATATTTGTCCAATTCTGAAATGTAAATGGGATGAAAAGATTACACTTCATCTGAGAATACTTGAAACCTGTTTAAGACTGCAAATCTCAAGTCTTTTTAATTTAAAAATCCTTCAATAACTTTTAATCTAAACTACAATCTACTACACATTTAAAGATATCAATGTGTACACAAAAGCTGGTAGCTTTTTAGCCATCAGCATAAATCTTCCTTCTCTGAATACAACTTTGTAATTCCTCCATTCCATAAAACACAAGTCTTGAAATGAAAGAAAAAAAATAACCTAAACTAAAAACTAAAATTGAAAATGGGAACCTCTGACAAGTGGATCATCTCATTTCATAGCCACAGCTAGTGATGTGCAAAGTCCTTCTGAAATTACAATTACAATTACAGTATGAGAAAATGAAAAAGTACATTTCACTTCAGTGACTGTCCCTCAGATAAATGATAGGACAATCATGAAAGCATTTGAATTGTCTTTGAACTAGAGTCCATAGAAATACTTTCTGATCTTTCTCAAGAATTGAAAGTACATCATGCCTTTTTTCCCCACATGTATGCACAGTATTGCATTTAGAGACTACATCGCTTTTAAAAATTGTTTTCTATTCATGAGTCCCATCCTTTTCATATGAATAACTTTTGGGGAAATCAAAGAGGAAAAAAGCAGGAACCTATGGATCATTAAAGAACTTTGTAATATTTTCATTCATTCTTTGCCTGCTCACTGATCATGTCTTCTTTCCACTTTGCCTAACAATGATCTCTTCCATAGCATTGTTTTTCACCTTTCTCCTCAAGGCTGTGGAACAGAAAGACCAGAAATGAAGTCCTGCTCAAACTATATTGTTGAATTAAAATCCTCACAGAGAGCTGTCTAATCAATGACCTGTCTTTAGACTAGATTAATGAACGCTATTTCATCTCTTAAGTAAAATTTCAAAGGAAATGGTTTGCAAGTTCCAAACAGTTGAAACCCATGCCTGTATTTTTTCTTTTCATCCTTTTTTTAATTTTTAAATACTCTATTTTTTTGTTCCAGTGCACATTATTTTATTCACATCCTATTTTATTTAGATGACCAGGCAGCACTTTCACTCTCATTGCCTAAAACAACAGCCTACTATATATTTTATATATAGCTTATATATAAGCCTACAAATATTTTATTAAATGCTTAGTACATGTTAGAAATTGTAACACTGTTTTTTTCCCCTGGTAAATCATTTGACATTTTAGATCTTTAGGCAATTTTCTGAGGCTATAAATTGTAGAGGGGGTACCTACCTGTATTGGTAGAGGGAATTAGCTCACATGGGGAGTTCTCTATGCCAATGAAAGCCATTTCCTCATAGATAAATGATCAAGTGATATGTACATCGAGTACTCAAAGAAGAAATGAAAGTTATCAAGGACATGAAGCAGTATTCCAATGTATGACTAATGACTAGCATTTATTTAGCAACTTCAGGTTTGTGAAGTATTTTGCATATATTACACTATTTTATCCTCACAACAACTCTGCAATTAGATGCTATAATTAGAATTATTGAAGAAATTGAGACTTAGAGAGAAGTGATTTGCCTAGGATCACATAGCTGGCAAATGACTAAGATGGGATTTGAACACAGAATACCTTGACTCCAAGTCCAGCATTCTATCAATTATGTCATCTATCTGCAATAAAATAATAAAATAAAATTAAACAATTTTAAGGTTCTACCTTATACTCATAAAGATGATGAAGGCAACAAAATTGGAAATAACGTCAGAGAGATTATAATAGGACAGTAATAACCATTCCGGAAAACAATTTGGAAACATACCTCAAATGTCACTAAATCAATCATACACCTTTTGATCTAGAGATATACCCTAAAGAGGCTAATGAAAAAGAGAAAGGACAAATATGTACTAAATGATCATAGCAACATTTTGATATGATGAAGAACTGGAAACAAATTGGTTGCCCAAGATTTGTGGAAATGGATAAACAAGTTATATGACAGGAATATAATGGAATACATAGTACATTGATACATATACATAAATATATACACACATGCATATATATTTAATATATGAGCTTTCAATCTGTACACAATTGAGCTTTACGGTATATGTGAAAATGTTCATGCTTGTCAAATTAATGATTTTTAAGTGGAAAATGATTTTAAAATAATAAATAATTTGCTTGAAGTACTGTGTTAATTTAGAGAATTAGCAACAACTCCCAGATTTATATATAGTAAGTGATAATATGCCTGAAATGGAAGGCAATTAAAATTAGTCTGATTTAGTCTTGTTTATTGGGGAAAGACAAATTAATCTAGAGTCAGAAGACAAGGATTTATAAGGTTCTCTATCATATTCTAGCTATATAACCTGGGCAGGTCACTTAATCTTTTTGAGCTACAGTTTCTTCATCTATTACATCGTGTTCTACCTATCTCATGGTTTGTATGAATATCAAGTAATGTACATTTCAGCTGTTCTGGGTACTACTTTCTGTTTCATTTTAAGTGGCATTTCCACTTTCTCATATAGAACATTAGGGTCTAAGTTGTTAGGGCACGATTTTGTGCAATCATTATCAATGAGGAGCCATAGACAATAGAAATGTTGCCAACATTTTTTTTTTCCATTTTCCCCTCTATTCTTATTCTATCCATTTTATCTATGAAGGCTCTTAGCATGTGTGGCCCAATTGTTTATTGCAAAACTTTTTTAGATTTACTTTCACTTTCTTTGCTTTTCACTATGTTATGAAGTGATAATGCTTTTAACATACTGCCAGTAATATTTTAGAAAGAATTTGTATTTTAAAATGGGGCTGCATTTGTCAAGGAAATCAATTATCTTCTGTTTAAGATGGTTTCTAAGCTCTTTGGGACTCTTCATTGTGATGATTGCTTAAAACTGCTTAAACTTCCGCAGTGAAATCTCCACTAAATAGATATTTGCTGAATTGAAAATTTCATTTGAGACAATGGACGTGAAAATTCTTTGTGAACCATACAGCACTTAAAAGGCATTAAGTAAAAATCAAACTAATGTTAGCCAGAGAAAAGAGCCTGAAGTACTAGTATTCACTTTATTTTCTTTGTTAAGTCAGAAAAGGCCAGTTATGTGGTGTGCTGGATGGAGAACTGGACTTGAAATCAGGGAGATATCTTCATTAGTTCAAATCTGCCCTCAGACACTTACTAGCTGTGTGACCTTGGGCAAGTCTCTTAACCCTGTTTGGCTCAGTTCTGCATCTGCAAAATGAGTTGGAAAAGGAAATGGCAAACCACTCCAGTATCTTTGCCAAGAAAACCCCAAATGCGGTCATTAAGAGTTAGATATGACTGAAATGACTGAATAACAGCAACAAAGCCAGGAAAATGGTTCTTGAATATGACATACCTGCTGAGTGAAATACAAACAAAATGTAGTTTATTTGCTTTGATTTAAAGGTTTGCGTACCAGAAAGAAAACAGGAATCTTTCATTATGGGAATCCTGACTGATTTCTGTAGATTGAAATGTTTTATCCCATTATACATGTAGATAATACAGGAATATACCATTTCATGATAAATTCTGAGGTTGCTTGTTGACATATGGAACTTTTTTTGGAAAAAAAAAATGGAAATGTGTGTGTATATGTGTGTCTGCATACACACATATATACATATATATTTACATACACACACTTATACATGTATACATACATACATACACATGGAGTACATATACAGTGAGTTTTCCCCTACCATAGTTTTAAAGAACTGATTTATAATATGAGTCAATATGTGTGAAATCCAGGAGGAAACATTGTTTCTTCTCATAGCCCTAGTATGTACTCTCCTTGAATACTTGGTTTTGTTCTAGTCTTCACAATTTAATATAGCCTATAAAATATGTACTATAAAAAGCCAAGGAGAGCCCACAAAAATGGTAGAAAGATTGGAGAATAATACACATCAGAAGATACTGAAGGAGACCGATTTATATAGCCTAGGAAAGAGGAGACTCAAGGGGAACATGATCAGATCTATAAATGTCTTCTGGGTAGTTATATAAAAGAAGGAAGGGATTTATTCATAGCCTTAGGAGTTGGTGGGACAAAGATCAATGTCTAAGAGATGAAAGAAAGATTTATCTTGCCTATAGCATTATGACAAGTTTTAACAGCAAACACATTCAGGGGGAGAGCATTTAACTCTTGTATAAGACCTCTTCATCGAGGATGCTCAAGGACAATCTAAGCAATGAGAAATTACTATAAATGATATGCTCAAAATGTAAGTCAATAATTTCATTCCATAGCATGATTATAATTGTTTCCAATTAGTATTTATTTTAAACCCAATATTACTTTCAAATAGTAAAAAGAAAAAAAAAAGCTAGACTATGAAGCAGTCCATGAATCTATCTTATTGTAGCACATCTCTTTTCAACATATACAAAGATGATAAAATAAATGAAAATAGATTAAATAGTTGAATGGCAACCTAGATCAATATATTTAAATCATTCCAGAAATGCCTCAACCTGAAGGGGTAAGGATGGTGGACAATATTTAGGTTTCAATGAAAGAAAGGTGTAAGTTATAAATTATAGCCCACCAAATCAGATGGATGAAATAGATGATGAAATTCTACAAAGATCATCTTCAGAAAGATAGGAGGTTGTGATGAGGGAATCAAACTATCCAGGCATCTGTTGGAAGATTCTCTCTGAGTAAAAGCATATCATATGACAGATATTTTACTTGACTTGCTGATAAATTTGTTTTTTAAATAATATGAGAAACAACAAAAGAAAATCACAACTATTTTGGACCTGATTATAAACACTAAGGAGAACTTTTTGTTCAGTCATGTCTAATCCTTTGTGAACCCATTTGCAGTTTTCTAGATAAAGATACTGGAATGGTTTGCTTTTTCCTTCTCCAGTTCATTTTACACATGAGGAAATTAGGCAAGCAGGATTAAATGACTTGTACAGGGTCCCACTGCTAGTAAGTACAAGAGGCCATATTTGAACTCATGAAAATGAGTCTTTTGGGGGGCAGAGCCAAGATGGTGGCTGCAAAGCAGGGACTAGTGTGAGCTCCCCACCGAGTCCCTCCAAAAACCTATAAAAATGGCTCTGAACCAATTCTAGAACTGCAGAACCCACAAATTAGCAGAGGGAAGCAAGGCTGCAGCCCAGGACAGCCTGGATGGTCTCTGAGTAAGGTCTATCCCACACAGAGCTGGGAGCAGAGTGGGGCGGTGCAGAGCAGAGCCCAGCATGGGTGGCGCAGACCAACTAGACCAGGAGCAGGGAGGATTGTGCCCTAGCACCGTGAATCAGTGAGCTGCAGCAGTTACCAGAATTTTCAACCCACAAACACCAAAGACAACAGAGAAGGTTATTGGGAAAAGCTGCAAGTGGAAGGAGTTCCCAGTTAGGCCACTGCCCCAGGGGCAGTGGAGGTGGGGTAGCTACATCTTTGGGAGTTCTCAGGCTGACTGTGGTGGTGGGTCAAACAAGTGGTCAGAAGGGAATTTCAGGGGACTCTTGGTGGGCACTAGCTACAGGACCTTGTTGAATAACATACCTACTTCAGGGTCACAGTTTCAAGGACAAAAGAAGGAATAGTACTTGTGGCCCCAGTGGGACAGGGACCCTGATCAGGTTCCAGGGCAGAGAGAAATGCTTGTGATTGCTCCCTGGGGAGTAGGGAAGCTGGTCTCAATTCCAGAAGGAAGCTCTAGCAATTATGGCTGCAGAAGAGGGAAGGATCTGGTCATAGTCTTGGGCCCAAGAGGAGTGATAACACTGGCAGCAATTCAGGAACAAGGTCTCTTCCTGGAGAAAGATTAGAGCATAGGCCAGGATAGCAGTGGACACAGTTCGCCTTAGGTCTTACAACCTGGGTAGCATTGAGGAAAATTAGTTCTGAAAACAGTATCAAGAAAGGCCTGAAGAGAGTGCTCTCTCTACCCTGGGAGCAGAGCCCAACTTGAACAAGAAATAGGTTGGAAAAATGAACAAACAACAACAACAACAACAACAAAAATAACTTAACCCTAGAAAGCTACTATGGTGACAGGGAAGTGCAAGACACAAACTCAGAAGACAAGAAAGTCAAAAGAGTTACATGTAAAACTTCAAAGAAAAATGTAAATTGGTGACAGGCCCAAAAGTATTCCTGGAAGACCTCAAAAAGGATTTACAAAATGAAATAAGAAAGGCAGAGGAAAAAATTAGGAATAAAACAAGAGTGATACAAGAAAATTATGAAAAAGGAGCCAACGGTTTGGTAAAGGAGGCACAAAAAAGTGTTGAAGAGAATAATTCCTTAAAAAGCAGATTTAGGCAATTGGGTAAAGAAGCTACAAAAATTCATTAATAAAAATAACTCCTTAAGTAGATTTGGGCAAATAAAAGCTAAATACTCCATGAGACAACAAGAAACTATAAAACAAAATCAAAAGAATGGTGAAAATAGAGGAAAATGTGAAATAATTCATTTGAAAAACATTGACATTGAAAATAAAATGAAGAAAGATAATTTAAGAATTAGCTTAAGCAAAAAGCTATGACCATTGATTAGAGAAATGCAAATCAAACAACTCGGAGGTGCTACCTCATACCTATCAGATTGGCTACTATGACAGAAAAGTAAAATGACAAATGCTGGAAGGGATGTGGGGAAATTGGGACACCAATGTACTGTTGATAGAGTTGTGAAATGATTCAGCCATTCTGGAGAACAATTTGGAACTATGCCCAAAGAACTAAAACTATATATCCTTTGACCCAGCAATGCTACTAATTGGTCTGCACTTCAAAGCAATTAAAGAAAAAGGGAAATGACCTATGTGAATGAAAATGTTTATAGCAACACTTTTTTGTGATGGCAAGAAAATTGAAATTCAGAGGATGTCCATCAATTGGAAATTGGCTGAACAAGTCGGGGCATGTGATTGTCACGGAATACTATTGTGCTATAAGAAATGACAAGCAGGGTACTTTCAGAAAAACCTGAGAAGACTTGCATGATCTGATTCAAAGTGAAATGAGGAGAACCAGAACATTTTATATAGTAACAGCAAATGATCAATGGTGGATGACTTAGCTATTCTCAGCAATACAATGATCCAAGAGAAATCCAAAAGGACTTACATGAAAAATGCTATTCAATTCCAGAGAAAGAACTGATGGAGTCTGAATGCAGACTGGAGCACACTTAAAAAAAATAACTTTCTTTAACAACATGGCTAATTTGAAAATGTTTTTCATGACCGCACATGTGTAAACTGTATCAAGTTGCTTGCCTTTTCAAGGGGGTTGGGGAAGAGAGAAGAGGAAAATTTGGAACTCAAAATTAAAAAAAAAAAGAGTAAAATACAAGTTAAAATTTTTTATGTACAAGTAATTAAGAAAGAAATTAAAAGAGAAACAATACTACTACCTTCAAGATAATGTAAAACTTTTTCCAGAATGTATTGTTTCCTTCAAGATTTCTTTTTTAAAGGTTTATTGATATTTTCATTTTATTACCAAATGTACATATGTCTCCCTTTTCTGTCCTGAAGAGCCATCCTACATGATAAGCTTAATTCCTTCTTATAAAAGAATGTAAACTATAGAAGTTGTCCTTCTCAAATTTAAAATTTAATATCATATTCCAGTATTTTTATTAGTAAACCAAATGAATTTTAATGTGTGCAATCATTAGATGACAAATAATTTGCTTTAATGTGCTAATTTTGTTTTGGACTTGAACTGTCCTTGTCTTAGCTTAAAGATTCTGCATCTCTTCCTGATTAGAACCTAAATCCCATATAATCAAATAGCAAACTTTATAAAACAATCACATGAAATATTTGCATCCAAGTGCTGATGAAGCTTGACCCTATTTAGAATCCAAGAGAAGATGAGATCAGTGACATTTAATATGGTACAGCAATTAGAGTTTGCATGTAGTAGTGGATATATGCTCCTGAATTTGTCGTAAGAGTAACTTATGTTTTAATCTTACCTGTCCTAGATGACTTCTATATTCTCTTCCAACCAGCAAACTAGGGAACTCTTACCCAGGCTTATATTTTATTTTATTTTCTGTGATTGCTGTCATTGTTGTTATGGTTAAATATAAATAAAAACAAAACAAAAGAAAAATAATATAAGTTGCTAATTTTTAAGATACTTCCAAAGATTAAACTTTAAAATTGTTATCTTTTCTCCAAGTAGTCATTGCTACTCTAATTTATTACCCAGGTACAGTTTTCATAGATCAATGCAAATTACCTATACTTTTAGGTTCTACCTACACAGTTCCAAAACAATGAGTCTACTCAGTCCTATCACTTAACATAATCCAGTCAAATCAATTATTTCCTATCAGGAAGGCAGAATATCCAGAAGATGGACTGAATCACTGACAGAAATGACTAAGTTAATTCTGAATTTGGGTGATTTGAAAATCTTCCGAGTCAATGTCATTGTATAGATTATCTGGACATCCTTCCAAATTCTTGATTTTAAGGAGTGAATGGCCTAAGACAATTAAAGACTTGAAAAATCATTTTGTTAAATTATTTAACATAAACCAGGAGACACATTCAAATAAGTGAAGCGACCTGACCATGGTTGGCTAGTTACTTTCTATGTTAGAGAGAACTACCACCCAATTTCTGTTCTTTTTCCAATGATATTACATTATCCCACCTTAGCTATTGCAACGTAGAGTCATGTAATGTTAATTGGAGGTATGTTAGTGCTATTTAGTTAAATGCCTCAGCCTAAAGTTTCTATTATATAACATTCTCTTACATGCTTGGTGGTCATCCTCCCTCTCTTAAACCCTTCTGGTAATGATATTTAATTTAGAACATCCTCCTCTAAATAACATGATGAAGAAAGATTATCATTAACAAAAGAGAAAACTGAATCACTTATATGAAAAGTGAATATTTTTTACAAAGACTAAAATCTCTCACCACCCTGCTTCCCTATAAGGTAATTGAAGGTCAACAATGGTGGGAAAGAATATCTTCCATCTGTTCATCTCACCAGAGAGTAAAAGCTGATTTTTCCCTTTGGGGAGCCAACCTGGAGCTTAAATCTGAGTCCATGGACTATTTGGTCTTGTCTTTCATACTTGAAGATTTTTGAGGGCTTTAAGCAATCACTGTGTCACATAAGTTGTTTCTAACCTGGTGAGAGTTTTTTCTCTAACAAAAACAAAAGTATACTATTTTTAGAAATTGACATTCTATTTTTTACAAGGCATTATTTCATTTTGGGTCCTTGACCCAAAGATCTGAAATAAACATCATAGGTAACTAATGCAATGATGTTTATTATTACAGTTTTAACTAAGATCAAGTGCTTATTTTTTAATTACATTTAGTAAATTAAGCCACAAAGGGATAGAAGATAAAGATATACATTTCTTCCCAAGTAAACAATTCAAAATTGAGAAAACACATTCTCCTAGTCTTACATAAATAAGATTAATGCCATCTTCTTCCAGGCACCAATTCAAAGGCATTATTTTTTTCCAGGGAAATACAAAGAAATCACTCAGACTGGCATGGTGGGAAACAAAACTCACTGGGATGTGTCATGTGTCGAACATTACCAGGAGAAAGCAAGTGCATTTTGATTAGCAACATGCTTGAGAATTTAAATTAAATTATGGCTAATTTTAATGGTAGTGTGGCAAAAGTAAAATGAAGGAGGAATTAATTATGGTGTAGCCAACCAGAAACTGTCACTCAAAAAGCTGAAGTAGAGAACAGTTCAAATCCTGTTGGGAAGACAGCTCTTTATTTATTGTACTGACTGCTTGATATAAAGAACTATATCAAATCACTGTTGGTTTAAGTATTAAAGGGCATGGAAATAATCTTTTTTTTTTTGAGGTTCAGTCTTTCCACAGGCTTAGACATATACTCAAATGTCTTAAAGCTGCTATTTAAGGTTCTATTGGCTTACCAACGATAAAGCCCATAAATTTGTAACAAATATGACTTTTTCTCAGAGTTTACTTCTCCAACCCCTACTTCCATTGAAGGTGTGCCAGTAAGGCAAAATGGGCTTAGTTTGGGGGTACCCTTTAGGAGTTTGGCTTTTGTCCACCTTGAAAGTACTTTCACCTGTTAAGTGCTAAGCCCCAGGCCCAAAGCCCTATCAGGTGTGAAACCTGTATGGGCGTAGATTGATGACTTAAGAGGGGCCAACTCGGGAACCAATGGGTCTCTGGTTTCTGGTCATTGAGGTGGGGCTTGAGAACGCCAGAGGCTTGGCTGCGAGGAGAGGTGAAAAACTACAGCTGAAGCCAAAGCAGAGCCAACCCATGTGTGGCCCAGGAGTTCGAGCAAGGACTTGATGCCAGTGAATATGATTTATGCCATCATGCTTTTCTGTGGGCTCCTGGCTACTCTTGTGAGGCAGGCTTATTGGGCCTGGAGGCTTGTGATCACAATATTGGAATGGGGAGGTTGGTTCGCTAATTTGTCACTGTGGGCCCTGAATAAATTTTTTGATGCCTTCTGCTTAGAGAATTCTATATACCTTGTGATTTCGAACCATTCAGATATATATATGATCCTTTTTGAGATCATAAATTCAGCCTTCCTACTACAGAAGGTCCAGGTCTCCAGAGAGTGCTTGACTACTAGTTTCCTCATGGTCCTATGGGTTATTTCAAGGGGATGTTTCCAGTACTGTTTGTCATGAGTCTCCAGTAATGTGTTTCCTATTGACAATCAAACAGCTAAACTTAATTTACTTTTACAAAAGATATTGCTATTAATAGCAACACTTTTTTGTGAAAGTTAAGAATTGAAAACAAAGTCGAAGTCCATTAAAGGCTATTTACTAAAGTATTAAAGAAACAACAACAAAAAATCAGGTCAAAATATTAACCACCCATCACCCCCAAAGCTTTAGGGAACACTCTCCCACAAGTCTATGTAGAGTGATTTAGAGTACAGTGGTAGTGAGGCACGCATGTAGAATACTTCTAGTGCAAAGGGATGTCTCAACTCTTGAAGAATTCTTTCTTGAGCCTATAGCTAGAACTCTCTTCTGGTAAAAGGAATCATGCCTTTGAAACTCCTTTTTCCTTTAGGTGACCATGCTTCTACATCTTTCTGTGTCCCTCTTTCTCTTACAGTGTATCTCCTTTTTTTTCTTTTCACTATTGAACTGTTTTCTATTAGTTGTTGAACCTCTCTGATGAAATAGTTGTTGGAGGGAGAGAAAGAAAGTTCTCAAGTGCATAACTTCATCTCTTGAACGATAATCCTTAGTTTCCAAACTTGGAGTTCCCCACCAATAAGTTGTTTTACATCTAAGCTTACTTCTGCTAAAATTTTCCCAGCTATGTTAGCTCCAGGGGCTGAGCTAGTCCATTCTGGCAGTGAATCCTCTATCCCTTCTTAAACCAATCAAAGATATTTACATCTCAAAGTCAATCAAAAGTGCAAACCATTGTGTTTACACATTTAAAGCCTCATCATATCCTTACACTTATTATACTGTATTATATTAATTGCAGTGGAGTGTGGTATTACTTCTAACTCTCTGACTCTAACTCTAAGCCACCTTTATTATGGTCATCCTGAATCTGGCAATTCAGTCTTTAGGTACTGACAGGGCCATGTGCAAGACATGTAACTTGCTGAAGTTCTTGAAGGAAGGAAACTTGCAGTATTGGCACAAAATCATTCTTTACTCCATTAGAACCTTTTGTGATGCACAGCACCTTTTCTATGATCCCAGTAGTCATTTAGTCCTAATTATATTGTGCTTAATTGAATGATAAATTTTAAGTTGCAGAAGAAGGATGGAAAATGGATCAGGTAGGCTATACACACATGCCTCAATCAGTCAATCAGTGTCCCTTTTCCACTTCTGGAAGAATGAGCAAATGTTTGAACAGATGGAATCCTGAGCTAGTAAACTGATTCAAGTCATATTTGCTTTAATCACCATTTTAAAGGAATGTTTATCTAGTCACAATGTGATTTAGTAACAGAAATTTTGTTGACTTTGGGAACCTTCCATAGTATTAATACATTTAATTCTCATTATTAATACTATTTAAAATGATAATGTTTATAATGATACAACTAATTTTTGGAACCCTGATTCTTTTGATTAATAGTTGTGTAACCTTAGGATGTATCATTTCACCACTGCATTATTTCCTAAGTAAGAGGGGAACAATAACACTTGGATTATCTATTTGTTGTCTGGGATGTTGGGAGAATCAAGTAAGAAAATAGAAATGAAAATAATATGTAACCATAAAGCAGTGAATAAAATAGTTCTGAAACTATGGACATCAAAGAGAAGCAATAAAGCACACAGATCCTTTCTTATTTATTATCTAGCCATGGAAGTTAAGAATTCAATGATATTCATATGGTAATATCCACATGGTACTATCATACTCACTAAGGACAGTGACAGATACTATATTTGTGAAGGTTCCCTTTACAGAGATTATGGATATAAATCACAAATCCTTTGAATATTGTACACTTTAAGTAGAAATGCTGTATAAGATAATAAAACTTTGTGTGATCTCAAATAACAGAAAATTTTGGAATTTTCCAATACTTTGCATGCATTTGAATAGATCTTTTCTTAAACATTTTCTGTAGCTTCAACTCAACATCAAAGTCAATTCAACAAATATTTATTAAGCATGCAAAGAACTCTGCTGGAGTTCAAAGATAGGCAGAAGACAGTTCTTGCTCCCAAAGAGTTTGCAATCTAATGAGAGGGAAGGACAAGTATACAAATAACTATGATGCAAGAGGACAGAAATAAGGGCAAAAAAAGATCAAAGCAAAATATTAGGAGAAATATGAAGAAGGATATATAATTTTATCTATCCATGGAATTAGGCAAAGTTTTCAGGGAGGAGATAGTAACTGAGTTAGAACTTAAAGGAAGGGGTTCTCCTTTAGAGGGAAATTAAGGACTAAGGACACAAGAAATTCATGCTAGGCATTGGAGAACACGAGCAAAGTAATTAAGATTTGATGGAGTGGTGGAATGGGAATGAATAATATGACACAATTTTGATTGGTAAATTGGAGCCATATTATAGAGGGCTTTGAATGATAGAATCAAGAAAATGTAATTCATTTCAGTAGGCAATAGTAGATGCGGAGGGATTGACCCCATTATAAATAGCTAGAATATGGACATATTAAAGAGCATTGGATAATGAGAACCCCAAATATTCCTTAATAGGGCCAAATACAAGTAAAAGTAAACGGATAACTGAGGCCAAAAGAAGTTAGAGTCATACCGCACATTATTATCATCATACTATTCATCCTCAGTAATGTCATCAGCTAAATATACCAGATCATTGTCATATTTACATTCATTGAAAATTATACCAACATGGTACTGTGAAACAACAACAATTTTCTTACTGAAAGAAATAAGGCAAACAAAGTGATTAAAATGTCTATACCTTTTGAATAAATTATTCCACTATTAGACTTATACCTCAAGAAGATCATTGATAAGAAGAAACTTCCCTCATACAGCAAAATATTTATAAAGGCATTGTTTGTAATAGCTAGGAGTTGTAAACAAAATTGATGCCATTGTATGCTGAATAAGTAGCTAAACAATGGTGGTACATGAACATAATGGAATATTAATGTATTGTGAGAGACGGCAAATATCATGACTGTAAAGAAGCATGGGAATATTTATATAATATAATGGAAAAGAAAATAATAAGCACAATATAAATGGAAAGAACCAGAAAAGAATCAAAAATGGATGTTGCAAAATTGCAAAGAATAAGCATGGACTCAAAGAAGAGAAATGTAGAAGATCCTTCCCATATCTTTCCTTTGCACAGGTGTGTCATCCATTTATATGGCACCTGAAATATATTTTCATACTTTTTCTTTGTATTGATAAGTTTTACTCATAGTTTTTCTCTTTGTCTTCTCTTTTTTTAACACATTATTTGTAATATAAAATGACTCTGAGGAGAGAGAGGAAGGATATTGAAAGAATTTCTGATGATATACAAAAGATAGCAATAAAATTGCTATAACACTACAATTTAGGTTCTGTAAAACACAGAATAAATATGAGATGAAATTTATTAAAGGCTCATAATTTTGTACACCCAGTGTAATCATAGTTTACAGATGGAGAACACCTGAAAGAAAAGCATTATTATAATATTTGGGAAAAAAGTGATGTATGAATTAAAGCCGTTAATAAAAATGTTTTTAAAATAGTCTTATATTTGTTGTATTTGTTGAAAGTATAAACATAGTTTTAGATTTCTGCCTTTTATTTTTTTTTCCTACGATGTACATTTATAGATAAGAAATTGGGGCAGCTAGGTGGCGCAGTGAGTAGAGCACCAGCCCTGGAGTCAGGTGGACCTGAGTTCAAATCTGGCCTCAGACACTTGACACACTTATTAGCTGTGTGACCTTGGGCAAGTCACTTAATTCCAATTGCCCTGCCTCCCACCCCTGCAAAAAAAAAAAAAAGAAATTAACATACTAGAGTATATTCTGCCTTTACAACCTTGATATATAATTGAATGAAAAGACAGGCAAAACAAAGCATGGAACAGTAAGGAAAGTAATTATATCCTGTATTTTTTTTTTTTAAAGCCTGGGTCTCCCTACCTTTCCTAGGTGTTAGAAGTAGAGCAAGCATGCATGAGCTGGATCCCACCATTGATAAGTATAAGAGTTTTGACTTGCTCTGTTTCCAAAATGGGCTGGTTTACTCCTCAATAGGCAAACTGGTAGAATCCTTGCTCAACAACTTGGTTGTCTTGGTTTTCAACAGACTTAGGATGGACAGCTGCATAGCTTCAGCTCTAGTGCAACTTAGAACTCCTGAGGCCAAAAGAGCCACCAACCTCAGTTTCCCTCATCTGAAAGAATTTTAGGCATGCACCAACATGTCTAGCTCTAGTTTGAATGTCTAAAAGGCTGACTGGATTGCCATTGAAATTGAAGGAGAGAAATCCAACTGATATGCAGGGAGTTCTGTGGTGAAGTGTGTAAGCTCTTCAAAGACAGGGATTGCTTTCATTTTTGTCATTATATTCTAAGTGCTTAATAAATACTCAGAGCTTATAAATGCTTATTGAATTTAATTAAGGTGGAGTGAGTAGGAATGTTGTACCATTCACTACTGTATAGAGTTTTAATTTAACTCCACAACTTTGGAGTGAAAACTGCTTCTTCCCTTATTCTATCCCAGACTATATCTGTACTCTTTTCAGAAAGAAGATGAAGTCAAAAATATCAAAAAGCATAGATACATTAGGGAAGGATGGGAATAAAAAGACAAAAAAAACATTTTCTTATTGCTTTTCCCCCCATGCCTCAGGCCCAAAGGTACATGAGAAAGACTTCCGACAAAGCTATCCTGTTTGAGTCATGTGGTAAATATTCTCCTAGAAAGAAAATATCTATGAATGAAATAGGAAAGAAGCAGCTGTCGTTGATTGCAGGGTTTTTCCCTCTCAATTTCCACTTGTCTGGATTTCCAGGTATCATTTGTGCCATTAGAATTTAAAAAGTAAAGAGCTCTATATATGTGTAATTGGCTCAATTTCAGTACACACCTGTGAACTGTTGAGTTTAATTGCACTGCAGATGTTCATGGCAAGAATAAAATAAAGTGGAGTTTTAATGATTTGCTGTCTTCACATTTATAGTTTGTGGTTATTTCCCTTTCAGTAGTTTCAACAGGAAGTTAGTTCTAAAGTCATGGCTATTTGCCTTATAAGAGATGAAGCAGAAATGGAAATATTTCAACCCAGAACTGCAAGATTGCAATCATAACTATTCAATAACCTAGTCCATCACTGCTCACCTCTTTCTGTGATTCCTAGAGATACCTGACCTGCCTAGTCACTCATCTACTTTACTTGTTTCTTTCTTTCAATATTTTTACTTGCTTAAACTCTAAGCCCTAATATACTCTAAAATCATAATTTTTATTTCTAATAAAATATTATATTTGATCCTGGACATTATTCTTCCTCCTCACTGCTGACTCTTAGCATGCTGACTTCCTTCAGGATTCAGCTAAAATCTTACCTTTTTCAAGAGGCCTCTTTTGGTCAATACACTACATGCTCTTCTAGTTCCTTCTGCTATCAGATGGCCTTCAGTCTATTCTGAACGTATCTTCTTTGTACCTATTTATTAATATGTTAATTATCCCATTAGAGTATGAGCTACTGAGACTAAAGCTTTGGCTTTCTTTGCCTTCAGAACTTATCATAATTCAAAGAACATAATAAGACCCTGATAAATGTTGGTTGACTTGGAGAATCTAAAAACAAGTGATAGCAAAAGCAACAACAACTATAATTTGAAGACCAATACTCTCCTGGACCAGAACCATAAAAGCTGTTCCTGAAAGTACTTTTGATTTTTCTACATGAATGGAATTTCACAGCATCACTCTGGAAATTTTAGCTCCTCAAATCTGTTGGAGGCAATGTTTATAAAAGTTAAACTGCATAAATTGTGACAATAGACTAAGGACATTTGGGAGTAAAAGGATGTTCTCTTTGATACAATGTTATTTCTTTTTATCTCTATATATAGGCTAAGAGGAATGTTTAACTATATAATTTAATGTCTCTGAAGTAGAAAAAGATGATGCACGGCCATTAGCTGAGTATCCAGAGATCAGAATATCCAGCCTGTATGATGCCATTGGAGTTTACATCTGACAGGGAGCAAGGATGCCACTTTAGGTACTGAAGCACTGAAAGGACTTGTTTCCAAATTTAACAAAAGTCAATGGTCAATCCAGAAGGTGAAATCCTATTGAAACTAGAGAAACAGATTACTAAAAATAATGACAGCATTTTTCATGAAAGATCAGTAGCAAAAGGACTAAAAGAAAAACTCTAAAATGGTAGGAAAAGAGAGTGAAAATGAATACCTAAAGAAAATAAAAGAAAACATGAAATTAGAAGACCAGAAGAAAGGAATGATTGGTCAAATAATGAGGAGATAGTAGAAAAGTGAGGACAGTGCTAAGAGAAGTAAATTACTTATCATTTGTATAGACGTCAGAAATACTCTAGGATTAATAAGGCTCCCTGCCAAGCATTCAAACTACTATAAAAAGCTCAACTTGGATGGGCTCGTCATGTTGTTAAATTGCCAGAGATATTTGCCTAAAATACTATTTTCTGGAGAACTCACTCAAGGCAAACATACAAATAGAGGTCAGAAGAACCACTACAAGTACACTTTCAAGGTCTCTCTGAAGAACTTTAGAATCGATTGTGAAACAAGGGAGACACTGTTGCAGGGCTGCCCAGCCTGGTGTGCCTTATCAAAGACAACACTGTATTCTATTAGCAAAGCAGAATTACAGTAGCTCAAAAGAAATGTGAGATGTGAAAATTTAGAGCCATCTATACTCAAAATCTTCACATGGATTATTTGTGCCCCACTTGTGTAGAGCATTCTGAGATCAAATTGGTCTAATCAGCCACAGTCAGACATACTGTATTTTGACCTCAACATAGTAGGGCCATTTTGGTCCTCTCCAAGATTGAAGGATGGCAACCAACCAACCAAATTTCAAATTGTACTAAATTACTGAAAAATCTCTTCCAATATGAAATCTACGACTAAAAAAAAATAAAATAAAACATATAGGAGCAGAGGGGTAGCTAGGTAGCATAGTGGATAGAGTACCAAGGTTGGAGTCAGGAAAGTTAATCTTCATGAGTTCAAATCTGGCCGCAAATATTTATTATCTGTGTGACCCTAGGAAAGTCACTTAGCCCTCAGTTTGCCTCAGTTCCTCATCTGTAAAATGGGCTGGAGAAGGAAATGGCAAAACACTTCAGTATCTTTACCATGAAATCCCCAAATAGAGTCACAAAGAGTCAGACACTACTGAAATATGTGAACAACAACAATAGGAAAGCTGCATTAGGGAAAACCCCTTTGTGATTTTCCTATATTTCAAAAAAGCTATCTTTCAATATTATAATCTAATTAAACTGCATTCTCTTTCCTTTTTTTTTTCAAATGGAGGGACTATAGCCACTCTCATTTTTTCATCCTAATTCTCAATTTGACTTCTTCCTGAATTTTAGCATATTAACTGAAAATGATACTTTTTTAGCCAATGACCTCCCTTCTCACCAGTTACAAATTCCTTCTCACATTCTGCCCCCAACCATGTGGATTCTTTTTCCTACAGTGAACTGGGAACACTTCAAAGGCTAAATGCAAATTTACATTGTCCTTTATCCTCCTGGAGCCTGTTCTTTACAACCTGCACATACTAACACACGGCTCCATTCCACAGAGGTTGAGCATGTAAGGCACCTGATTCTCTGATCATGGGTTCTTATATACAAGGAAGCGTGTTTTTGTGTACAGAGTGATAAGGAATTCAAGTCCTGCCCAATGAAAGAATTCAAGACTTGCTATTTCATTTCGCCCTTGCCCTGTATAAACAGGTGTATAGAAAAGCATCTCATATGCCCCCTAAGAATTTAGCTGAGGATTCAGTGATAAGCCCTTTCTCTTCCTGGTAAGAGAGTGTATGTAGTATTGTAGAAAAAATACTAGCTTTCAAGTCAGAGGACATGGATTCAAATCATACCTATAATGCTCACTATCTATGTCACTTTGGGCAAGTCAATTATTTCTAAGAAATAAAATGTTGGATTAGATGGCCTCTGGGGTCTCTTCAAGATCAAGATCTATGTTTTTATGACTTCTGTACATGACTTCTTCCAGAAGGTGAACTGAACTCAATGAGAATTATTGGCTAATTGACTTTATGGAAATAGAAGATAAGGAATTTCTACATCCTATTGATCAAGATTTAGTTAAGCAGTATTCTCAAGTTGGTATTCTGAGCATCAAAGTTGTATCTTCTTCAAATATAAATAATAAATAACAAAAGACTTTTTGTCTAAAGTGTCCTGGGTCTCAGTTTTACCTTATTCTAGTGTTTCTATTACAAGGATGTTTATGTTGGCATCAGAAGAATAGCAAATACCTATTTAAGGTAATCAAAAGGAGGGAAAAAGTATAACCCTAAAAATGAATGACAAATTAAATGGAAAGGCTACAGAGAGTTATCAGAGACTGCTTGTCATCAAAGACTACATCAGAGACTGAGCAAGAACCAAGTAAGACAAACTAATTGCCAGAAGGGTAATAAGCTTACTGAATGAATCAAGACTAGAAGATGGATGTTAGGGATTAAGACAGGAGAATACCAGAAAAGGACAAGCTAGGAGGAAATGAAACACCAGAAACCACTGGAGTGTCAAGAAAACTAAGACATATGAATATATAGATTATATATAGATAATATATAGATATATATGTACACACATATGTACATATATATATATAATATATGTCAATGAAACTAAAACAATAAAATTAATACATTAAGTAAAATATCAATGGGTTGATAGACCAAAGCTACTTGGTTAGCTATAACATAAGGAACAAAATAGGACACAAGTCACTGAAAGTAATGGAACAATATGATTTTAAAGTGAATATTAGGACTTGAAATTCATAGAATATTCTAATATTCAAAGAAAGTTATTTTTTTTCTTTGTAATGGATTATGGAAGATGTAGTTTATCTAGGACACACCTGGCTTTCCTGTTCTTAACTTTATCATCATTTGCTTTGCTTAATTAAGGTTTTTGCTGATAGGTAAGGTTAGGATTTTAGGTATATAAAAATATTTTGTTGATATGGTATCTTTATTTATACTATCCTAGCTAGATTTCAGATAATAACCCATTTAGGCCCCCAAACTTAATCAAATCTTCAACTTAGAGAAGGTGTTAAGCTATGTACTCTACCTGAGCTCCTGGGTAGTTGGGGCATGGAAGAGAGGAAGTTGTATATGTGAAGAGACTATGGGAGGTGTTTGTGGCCTTTGGCTAGTACTCTCTCCCTCTCTAGAGACTTGCCACAGGAGAGGAGGTAACTGTCAAAGGGAATCCATTGTCCTACAATCTTTAGCCTGATTCCTCCAATTTAGCGGGGGAATAGAACGGAAGTTGTTACTGTTCCCATGATTACAGGGATCAGAGAGAGGAGATGAAAAATATTGGCTGTGAAAAAGCTGATGAATGGGGATGCTGAGAGAAGCCAAGTTAGGAACTTCATCAGAATATAGGAGCAGCCAGGCAAGAGGTAAGTAGCAGATAGCATATGTTATATTTAAAGGAACAGATTGTATGAAGCAGCACTAAGGCCATCTTCACTGACTTTTGCCATTCTTCACTTTGACTAGAGAGGGACCTTGATCTTGTATGAGCCTTTTTGAGAAGTCTATAGGGTCCCTTATCTGGAAACATCAAAATACCTAGGCCTGGATTGTTTCATACTTTCTCCTCCATACTCCACACTGATTTGAAAATATTTCTTCCTTACCATTTGTAATAAAAATGTTACTTGTAGCTACTGTGGAGGTGTAAGGCCAGTAACACCAGAACACAGGAGGTCTGCTAGTAAAGGTTCTTTGATCTGCTTTTCTTAAGGAAAGCAACGTTAAGGGGGTATAACAGTCTTACTTTAATTAAGCATACATATATCATTCACTTAGTTCAGGGGGAAAAGTCAGCACCCTGAACTTCAGAGCAAATACAAACAAAAATTACAAACAGAGAAAATAACACAAATCAAAAGACAGGCTTCTAACTATCTTACCATAGCAATATGTACGTAGTTACCAGAGAGAGAGAAGCACCAACATCTGGCTTTTTAAAGCTGGGGACATGGGGAGGGGCCCCTTAATGGCTACCCAGAGTCTCATCTAGCCAAATCACACAAACATTCTTCCAATGAGTGAGCCCCCAAGAAAAATGCTAACCTTAGAGTACATATACTGTTTTCAACCAATGACTCTTGATTCAATCAAAGACTGTTGATTCAAACAAAGGCAAGTCTCAAAGGCACTTGATTGCATTAGTATTGAGAAGCACCCCAAAGGAAAAAAAAACAGCAAAAGTGTCACTTTGTTTGCCATTACATCATTACCTCCTAATATTCCAGGCTTCCTTTAAATTATACCACAGGCGACACCTTCTACTCTGAACCTTTTACAACTGAGAAAATCAAGGCTCAGAAATAGTATATGACTTTCCTAATGTCACAAAGTTAGAAAAATATGTGTGCTAAAGAAATCATCAAGCTCTAATATTCACTTTGAAAATTATTTCAAAAGTAAATACACATTATTTTTATTATGAAACACTGTAGATCATTCATAACATTTTATCTATCTTTAGGAATAGACGAGACCTGTGATTTCGCTGATACAGTGAACTCTAGAGTAAAGAAACTCTCACAAAATGAATACAGACCAGCACTTTCATTGCTATTTAAAGTCTTAGAAAATTTCCTAGAGAAATAAGATCTTAACTGACTTGCCCAGGTTCATATAGTATGTGTAAGAAGGAACACTTGAACCCATGTTTTCTGGCTTAGAGACTATTTTTTTTTTCATTATGCTACAATGGTTCTCAGTAATTGCTGGTGCTAATTTAGATTGCATTTCTATCCAAAGGAATTTGATAATGCACGAATATTTAATTTAATTAATAAGAGACACAAAAATTCAAATATAGGCATTTTGTGACCTTAGTAATAGATTAAATTTATCACACAAACACACAACATATTTATTTTGTCACATACACATACACACATATGAACACAAATATACACACACACCTTTTCCACATTATTGCTCTTAATTAGGTGATGCACCTCAAAAATCAAACTCCTGCCTTTTTAAAGGAAACTTACAGGTATCAAAACATTCCCTTTTTACAAATATACCTTTCAAAAATATTTCTTCTATAATACAGATATAAAAAGAATGAGCGAAACATGTTACAAAAAGTAGAGGATATTGACAAATGTTTATGATCTTCCAATGTCCAAGATGATTTGCCTTTTCGCTCTTGGAAAAACGCAAGACAAAGCTGGTGTGTGTGTGTGTGTGTGTGTGTGTGTGTGTGTGTGTGTGTGTGTATGTTTGTGTGTGCATGTGGAGAGAGAGAGAGAGAGAGAGAGAGAGAGAGAGGGAAAGAGAGAGAGAGAGAATCATTTGCAGCTACGAGAAAATTCTGCAGCATGAAAAGGCCAGTTATTTGCGAGTTTATGCATAGATCCTATTCAGAATAATAACTTCAAGTTCTACTGCTAATGAAAGGTTAATTTGCTTTCAGTCAAATGTCATGTGTAAACACAAACTCTATCAAAATGTGATTATAAAAGCACTTTGATTCTACATTTAAAATGGGAAATTATAGAGGTTAATCAGCACAAATATAGTTGACCAGAATGGAACATAACCTTTCTAAAATGGCTTGCAACCTATGTTCCTTCATTCTCTGTTGATGAATGCTTATACAAGTACCCAATTAGTGAGTGTAGTAAAAGTTATAGACCCTTTGACCACTGAAGAGGAATCCCTATACAGAAAATTAAAAAAAAATAGCTAAGACATCAAAAAGAAAAATGATTAAATAAATTAATTCAATTGCCAATTAATTTAATTATTTTAATATTTAGTTATTACATAAAATATTTAATAATTAAAATGAATAAAGAAGAATGCCTTGACCTAGTCACATAAAATAAGAGAAAAGTATATGTGTATATGTATATGTGTCTACATATATGTCTCTCTCTCTTTATAGATAGATAGATAGATAGAGGTATGTATATTTATATGCATTATGAGAATATCAGATTGATTTTTAACAAGCATATCACAATTGCTATATATCCTTATGCATGTTATTGCCTTAATATCAGTCTCCTTGAACCTGTACATTTATCCTAGAGATGTTACCATTGTCCAGAACACCTTTTTGTTCCTTTTAAAACTAATTTGCTGCTTTTAGAAATGTTCAACAGTGACAAATTTTCATTCTTGAAGACTGTATTGTTCATCTTTAGAAGTGAACAAAAGTCATTCAGAGCTAAGATTAGTAAATGTAATAAGGAAACTAGCTGGAGAAGTGCTTTTGATTTAAATATTTTTTTCTCTTAATACTAGGCAGGGTTATTAATGTGCTGCTATTAGTTTGCTTATGTGTGATGTACACAGGTTATAAAGATATTTAAATGAGGACCTCTGCACATTTTCTAAACATTGACAGCATTATTTGAATAAAGATATGGTTTCCAAAGGTGACTACACTGATGGGCAGCATAAATAAATTCTACTATGCTTGTCTGTAAAGGTGTTTTATTACTTTCTAACCTACCTCATTTCTGTGTGCATGTCCATTTGCTTATTTATACACACTCATAGATGTTGATAGCCATAAAAAAGAGATTCTTAACTGTGAGCTTAGTTTATCTTTTCTTTTTTGATAATTTTATTTCAATTTAACTGGCTTGCTTTGTAATACTATGTATGTTATTTTGTGCATTTAAAAATAGTCTTCTGAGTATAGAGTGTACCCATAGGTTTAAACACACTGCAAGGGAGTTGAAGACAATGATGAACAGAAAGAAAGAAAGAAAGAAAGAAAGAAAGAAAGAAAGAAAGAAAGAAAGAAAGAAAGAAAGAAAGAAAG
>CM053622.1:223179993-223204034 GCA_028646595.1 Phalanger gymnotis | reverse complement strand
AGGGGAGCAAATTTGGAACTCAAAGTTTTAAAAAATAGATGTTCAAAAACAAAAAAATTTTTTTTTCATGCAACTAGAAAATAAGATACACAGGCAATGGGGCGTAGAAATTTATTTTGCCCTACAAGAAAGGAAGGGAAAAGGGGATGGGAGGGGAGTGGGGTGACAGAAGGGAGGACTGACTGGGGAAGAGGGCAATCAGAATATATGCCATCTTGGATGGGGGGGTAGAAATGGGGAGAAAATTTGTAATTCAAACTCCTGTGAAAATCAATGCTGAAAACTAAAGATATTAAATAAAAAAATTAAAAAAAGAAAGCAAACCACAATTATTATTTTAGGGGGGTGGTTTTCTGAAGTGAAGACTTGAACATTAAAAATGACTGGCTTACTTTCTCGTTTCTCAAATGTTATCATCATCATCATCATCATCATCATCATCATCATCATCATCATCATCATCTAATCAGAGACTAAGAACAGGAACTTATCTCAGAACTCAGCCAAGCCAATGTTTATCTGATGTGAAAACCCATGTACAAAGTCTTTAAGAAGTGGTTGTTCAGAAACTGCTTCAAAATATCCTTTTTAATAACTCTAATTATTGGGAAGCTTCGCTGGATTGATTATAAACTTCCCTCTCCTCAGCTTAACATCTACCAATTAATTCATCAATAAACAAACATGTGTAAAATGTTTACTTACATTTTGGGCACTGTGCTAAGAACTGGAGAGACAAAAGAAGAGGTAAATATAATCCCAACTCTCAAGGACCATACCTTCTATTGAGGGAAAAATATGTGCATAAATAGATATATAAATGATACACTGAAATTAAATTGGAGAATAGGAAATATGACAATATGGCTACAGAGTAAAAGTACATGGGAAGAATTAATGTGTAAGAAGACTAAGAACAAAGAAAAGGGGTTAAGTTGCAAAGAACCTAATTCTGTCCCTCCAAGATAAATGTTACCATTTAACTAATAGATTGCCATTCAAAACAAGTCTTATCCCCCATTATGTCCCACGAGCATTCCAAAAACACTCTGAGAAGCAGAGCCCCCCTAAAATTTCTCCCTTTAGAGATGGAAAAAAACTTACAGTGGTAAATTCTTCTTTTAGAGATGACTGTGTCTAGAAATATGTTCCTATTAAGCAAAAAGATTAATGAAAGCTTAAATAGGCCCTCTAAAATAGATTAAAATAGGTTCACATTAAGGTATATTTGTATCATTTTGTTTTTCTTCCCTTATATGTCATGGGGACTTTATGAATCATAGAGGACTATCTGAAACCATGAAATCAGTCAATGATAGGAAACTGAAGAGGACAGTCAGATATAGTATATTATGCACTGGGTTCAAAGATAGACGGTTTGGGTTCCAATCCTGTCTCAGGTATTATTACCCTCTATGTCATCTTGGGGGCAGTTAAGTGGTGCAGTAGATAGAGTGCCAGTCCTAGAGTCAGAAAGTCTCATCTTCATGAGTTCACATCTGGCCTTTGACACTTAACTAGCTGTGTGATCCTGGGTAAGTTAGTTATCCTTGCTTGTCTCAGTTTCAAAAAGAGGTGGAGAAGGAAATGGAAAATCACTACTGTATCTTTACCAAGAAAACTTCAAACAGGGTCAGGAAGAGTTGGACATGACTGAACAATGAAAATCTCTAATGTCATCTTGGGCAAGTCTCTTTACCTCTTTGAACGTTAAGTTCTTTATAGAAATGAAAGAAATTGATCAAATGATGTATCCTCAGTCTTTAAATTCTATAATCCAATGTGCCTCGAGAAGCAAGAAAGTATAGTAGAAAATAGATTTGGTGTCTGAGCACCAAAATTCAAATCCTGAATCTCTTACTACTTGTGTGACCTTAAACAATAAGTCTTCCTTGCTTATTATTTTGACTTAGTATAATTATGAATTAGTTTAGATTAAGATTGAGACATATAGCTTGTGATAAAGTCTTCATGGGACCTTTTATTTTCCTTTCTGTGTTTCAGTTCTACTATCTATAAAATGAGGGGATTTTATTAGTATCTAATTATGAGATTATTCTTAAAGTCCCTTCAAGCTCTGGCTCCATGATGGAATTGATGCAGAAAAACTTTTTCCATGTTAGAACCACCACTTCAGACTTTTTTTAAAGAAATTCTTAAGGATGCAAGGACCTTGGTCCTTCTTTGAAAGTAGTTAAAATTTCTTTCCAAAGATTTGTGTTCTCAGAAAAGGATTTAACTTGGCAGACTAAACTGGCCAGTTAAGTTTAAAACTCTAATCAGGTTTTAGTAACCCTGTGATATACAAATGAACATTTTATGCTTTCTAGGTTAATACTATATACACATAGAAAAATAGAGTATCAATTTTGTTCTTTTCCAAGGTCAGCTGAACTCTATAGCCAAATAACTTAAATAAAATATAGCCCAAGCAGGTGACTTCTTAGAAATGCAGTCAAAAAATGATCAACCTAATTGGATTTTCCTCTACCTCAGGCAGGCCAACTTGTATAAAAGAAAGACTTTGGTGCCATAAGTAAGAAATATGTTCAGGAAAACAAAAGCATTGGCTCAGATAAATTAGAGACATGAGTAAGGAAACAGGATTGTGCCATTATTAACCTGTTTGAATTAAATAACTTGATTTATCTACACAAATGCCAGGTTTAGTTGTATGAAACTTTTGTCATTCTTAGGCAGGACAAGCTTTTCCAGTATCTTAAGTATCTTACCTATTCTTTAAATAAAGGGATCAGCTCTCTCTTGTCAACCTTTATTGCTTAGCTGTTGCTATGAGACTTTACTATGGAGATTTTTTTTTTCTTTTTAAGCTACACAAAAGATGTTTTCCCAAAGTCCCCGCAGTACAAATGGAAAAACAATTATTATAGCATAACTTCCATCTTTTTTACCGTATATTGGCTTCATTCCAGTATATTCATGGAGCCTTTTATATTTTTATAGAGACTTGTAATCATTACTTACATAATTCATTAAAATCCATTTTGCAGGTCATCATATAGAAGAGAGAATGAACATTGGCCAAAACAAAACAAAACAAAAACCTTTAACTTTGAAACAAGGAGAACAAAAGCAAAAGCAAAAACCAAATTATCTCCTAATATGTTTTTCTCTTCATCCAATATTTCCACTTTCAGGGGGAGACATAAGTTGCAAACTGCCATCTCTTCTTTCTTGAATGACCTTTTATTTCAGACTCTGCTCATGAATTGTTCCAGTAGAATGCAACTTACATGTAAGCACGTATTGCTTGCATTGGTCTCTGTACTCCGCATTCATCAGTATTTTTTTTAAACAACACGAGATTAAATTGGAATGGGTTAGTCCTGGTAAGAAAATTCTAGTGAGGTCAAGAAATCAGTAGATAGAATACATATACAGAATGGATGGAAGGGATAAGCAAATAGCTACTAAAGACCTTGGAAAGGTCTCTTGGAGTAAGTTGGATGTAATAATAATATTTTAACAACAGCTGGCATTTACATAGAGCTTGCTATGGGCCAGGCACTGAGCTAAGTACTTAACAAACATTATCTCATGTGATCCTTACAACAACCCTGAGAGGTGGTTGATAATATTATCCCTATTTTATATATGAGGAAACTGAGGCAAACAGAGGCTAAATGTGAGTCCTGAAAGAGTTTTAGGAAAACCAAGAAGCAGAGCATGGGCATGGGCAAAAACTAGTGCAAAGGTCCAGAAATGGGAGATGTAGGTCATGATCAAGGAACTAGAAGATGGAAAGTATTTCTGGAACATAGATTTTATAGAGAAGAGTAAATTGAAAGAAGACTGGAAAGACAGGAAACAGAAGGTTATGAAGTCTATTCACTAGCAAATGAAGGAGTTATATTTCATCTTGGAGGTTGCAGAAAGGCACTGGAATTCATTGACTGGGTGGGTGATATAGTCAGACCTACATTTTTAAGAAAAAAAAATGACCTTGTATTGCTATCTATCTCCAGAGAGAGAACTGATAAACTCAGAATGCAGACTGAAGCATATTTTCTCACTGTACTTTTCAAGTTTTTCTTCTTTTTTTGCAACACAGACAAATGTGAAAATATATTTTGCATGGCTTCACATTTATAATTGGTATATTGGTTGCCTTTTCAGTGGTTGGGGGTAGGAAGAAAGTTTGGAACTCAAAATTAAAAAAAAAGTTTAAAATTAATTAATTAATTAAGGGGGGGAGGAAATTCTATAAAACAAAAACTAACAACAAAATGGAGACCACAATTTCTCAATTTTGAGTATTTACTCTTTACTATGCCAAACTCAGAAGGGCAGCTAGATGGAACAGTGGATAGAGTGCCAAGACTGAGAAGAGCAAAAACCCATCTTCTTGAGTTCAAATCTAGTCTCAGATACTTACTAGCTATGTGGCCCTGGCCAAGTCACATAACCCTGTTTGCCTCAATTTCTTCATCTATTAGATGAGCTGGAAAAGGAGATGGCAAACTATTCTAGTATATTAGCCATGAAAACCTCAAATGGGGTCACAAACAGTCAGACACTACTGAAACCACTGAACAACAATGAATGCCAAACTCAAAACTCTTTTCCCACAAATAACTCCTTCCCAGCCATATAAGGTGTTCATTTTCAAAGTCTAGAGAATCAGGCAAGAGCTGGGGCTCTTAATCATTTTTGTGACACAGATCTCTTTGGTAGTCTGGTTATGCCTACATCCTTAATGGAACGCCATGCAAAATTCCAGTTAGAATTTAGTGAAAGTAAAAATTTATTTTTCCCTCCAAGTTCCTTGAAATCTATCCATGAATTTCTAACAGTGGCTTGACCCCAAATTCAAAACCCCCATACAAGAGATTGAGTGTTTGTACAAAACAACATTGAGTGAAAATAGTTTATTTCAAAAATTGTAGTTTAGTTTTAATGCTTAATATCTTAAAACTGAACTAAGACTTTGGGAATATGCTGTATTTTATCCCAGGCAGGCAAACTGGGGAAAGAAAGCCATATGGTATAAGTAAGAAAGAAACACCTAATGATCCTTTCCTCTCTCACCCTTCTATCACATTTCATCAATTAGACTGGTTTGAGTCAACATTCTCTTAAAGGTATGTAAATACCTCCCCTCACATTTATTCACACCTCGATACCAACTGATTTTATTAGATAATAAGCTTTCATCAATAAAAGAAAGGGGTCATGTTGGCAAAGGGGTTGGGATAATTTTTAAAACTGAGGGATTTCAGAGTGAGGGCAGCAAGGAATGGTGATGAATAGGTGGTAGAAGTCGTAGAGGAATTCAAAGACATGAGTAGGCCTCAAGGATTGGGATTATTTTGAAATTCAGGTGGCATCTCCTATAAACATTGCAAATCATTTCATGCACTGTGGCAGATGTGCCTGCTATACACTGCCTGTGCCTGTGAATTTGGAAATAGTTTTCAATTCCACAAATTCTGGTCCACTGTGATTCAGCCCAGATTGTCAATTCCAGATTTTCTCTTCTCAATGCTGAATTATCTGTACTGAGATGGCATTTGACTTGAGCATAGTCACGAAGCTTGTAACTGTCAAAGGTGAGACTTAACCCAGATCTGTCCTGATTCCATGTCCAGGGTTGCTCTTTCCTTTACTTATTAGAAATTCCTAGATCTTTGACCTTATTGGTCATCTATTTAATACTCATTTTTAAAATGGGGAAATGTGGCATGCAGTTAGATGAAGAGCCATTAGGTCCAAATCCCTCCAAAACAGCCTTTTAAAAATCTAAGCTTATCATTTTAGAAAGCTCTCTTTGCATTTAAAGAGTTTCCTTCTTTTCCTTCTCATTTGGACTACTTGTGGATGTACTTTCATGAGAACCTGGCTTTAGGATCACAAATCTAGAACTGGAATGGACCTAGTGGTGATCTCTTCTAGCCTGATTATTTCATAAATGAGAAAACAGAGGTCTAGAGGGGATAAGTGACTTGTACAATTCCACACAGGTTAACCAGCAAAGCTAGGATAAAAATCCAGGCTCCAATGCTCATTCCACTGAATGGCACTGACCTTTATCTCTCATTTCATTTTCCCTTCTGATGTCTCAAGCTATAAATTCATACTTCTCTGGTACATGTTTGCCCATGGTCAATGCTCCTTCCAGGGTTGTTATGAACACTAAAGTAAGTATGTCCCTTTCTCTTTATTTTCTGACTCTATTCCACCATTGAATTCTTCTCTGTTGAGCAAAATTAGGTCCATAATAGCAGTTTTGCTCCTCACTAACATTATCTTCAGGAAGATGAGGTTTAAATGAAAGGAAATTTGTCAATGAATTTGAAAAACAAGTATTTGGTGAAATTAAATTTTCAGTAGGTGGTTAGTTAGTGTAAATCCCCATCACTATTATAGTTTGCCTTAGTGCCAATTCTGTGGTTTGCATTAGAAAGTAGCATTGAACAAACACTAATTTAATGCAAACTAAATGCCAGAGATCAGGAATACAAAGTCGAAAATGAAACTATCATTCCCTGTCCTCAACTACCACCCTGGAGAACCTTCAGTCACCTTCTGATTTGAGCCTTGCCCCTAAATCTTTCCATGGCAGAGAAGGCTTAGAGAGTATAGCACTTTTAACATTTGAATAAAATGTATTCTTCCATAGCTGTATCTTAGTCTCAGGTGGTATCCTACTAATGTCAAAGATAATTTATTAACTTGTTTTTTTGTAGAAGCAGAGCAGATTAGCTCTAGAAGAGATTTTTATAGATTATCTAGGGCAACTCACTCCCGTTGTAGACTTGAGGAAAGACACAGAGAGATGAATGACTTTCAAGTTCACATAGATGGTAAATGACAGAAATGAAATTGAAAACAAAATCTTTGGAATCCAAACCCATTGTTGTATTCATGATACCACACTTCCTCTCAGTTAAAACTTCTCATTCACCATACCGCTCATTTAGTCACATTAGATCCATTTAGCCACACCTCTTTTTTTTTCCTTTGAGTATCAAACAAGTTATACCTTTTCCTTACCTTTCTATTTAAAAAGCCATATAAAACCTGAAGCAGCAGCATTTGAATTGATTAAAAAAAAGTTGACCCTCTAAAAATTCATCTTTGTTGGTGATCACATGTTTTCAGAAAAAAACTTTTCTCCTCTTTTGTTATTGTTCAGTCATTTCAGTCATGTCTGATTCTTTGTGACCCCTTTTGGGGTGTTCTTTGCAAAGATGGTGGAGTGGTTTGCCATTCCTTCTCTGGCTCATATTACAGATGAGGAAATTGAGACAAATAGGGCTAAGTGACTTGCCCGGGGTCACATGGCTAGTAAATGTCTGAGGCCAGATTTGAACTTGGGTTTTTATGACCCTAGACCAAGAATTCTATCCACTGCACCACACAGCTGCTGCCTCTCCTCTTAGTCTATTAGAAATGAGAAGACACTGAATTTTGGTAATGTAGTTGTCTCTAAATTTTAAAACTATGATAAACTGTATAGTATGCTATACCCTATGCCACAGGATGAAAACATGCAATAATGAAAATTGTGTAAGTAAACTAGACTGGAAGTAAAACCTACATTTATTTCATTCAATAAAACATTTAATAATAATCAGTGTTTTGTTTGTAGACTGTATTTTTATGTCGAGAAGGAATATAAACAGATATATTCCGAATCAGACTAAATCCTTCAGGAAATTTAGGAAAAGTCTAAGGTTCTAGGGGGTTATGCTGTTGGACAAGGGCTTAGAAAACTCTATTTTTACTGGGTAAATTATAAAGCAATATGGATATGAGGAGGTTTTTGACAACCAACTGCTGACTATCTTAACAAATAAATCTGATACATAATGAGTGATTTCCTTTATTAACAATGGTTTCATCTGATGTTTACTGAACTAGAATCATTCCCATGTTATTTTATGTCTATGTCAAATTCTTCAAAGACATGCAAAATCAGGATCATATTTTTTTTCTAGTCATGGCTGAGATCACTGCTTCGCAGGGTTGTTAGGAAATTGTTCTGTAAAACTTGAATCTCTATGAAAGAAATATGTAATCTTTTATGTGTGTGTCATGGAGTCTTTTGCTAATTTTGTGAAGCCTATCAAATGCTTAGAATATTATATTTAAAAGATTACTATAAAAATATGCAAGATTAAAAAATGAACCTATTATATTCAAAGATATAATTGTTTTTCCCTCTCCAAGTTCATGGAACATTGGGCGATTGTCTGTGGACCTCAGATTAAGAACTATTCCCCTGTGTAAATGTGAACCTCTGCTATATCTATCTATCTATATACATATATATGGGGCAGAGAGTTGGTATAGTAAATAGGGTGTTGGACCTGGAGTCAGGAAGACTCATCTCACTGAGATCAAATTCAGTTTCAGACACTTACAAGCTAAGTGATGCTAGAAAAATCACTTACCCTATTTGCCTCAGTTCCTCATTTATAAAATAAGCTGGAGAAGGAAATGGCAAACCACTCCAGTATATTTGCTAAGAAAATCCCAAATGGAGATGTAAAGAGTCAGACATGACTAAAACAACTAGACAACAAAATAAATATATACATACTAAATGTATACAAATGCATACACACAAATACCTTTTTGGTCCAGAGCTATGATTTCCAGCAGTGGGGGGAAAAGGCTTTTTGAGGGGAATCTTTTATTACAGATACAGATTGGAAATTTCTGTATTACTTCTAGTCTTATACAGTTTCCTAGGTAGCTGTTAAGTAAGGTGCTTGACCCTGAGTCACACAGCTAGTAAATACTATAGACTAAGCGTACACACACACACACACACACACACACACACACACACACACACACACACAAATGCATATATGTGTATGCATCATATTGTTTATTTTTCCACTTCCTACGTTTCCACCTGTATCTATCTCCCTCCCAGATAGATAGTCCATATAATAATGAATCTTTTCAAAAGAAAAAGAGGAATATGAGAAAAAAAATGAGCAAAACAAATCAATACAATGAAAAAAACCTGTAAATATATTTAATGTTCTTCAGCCATGGGGGGCTCTGCTTCTACTTTATAATTTTGCAACATTCTTAGTTATTTGTTTTGTGATTGCTGTTTCTAATTTACAATTCTGAAGTCATATATATTGGATTATTGGCTTAGCTTACTTCACTCTGCATCAGTTCATATAAGGCTTTGCATGCTTTTTTATATTCATCACATTTATTATTTCTTATACCATAGGAAATTATTCCATTCCATTAATTTACAACCTTTTCTTTATCCATCCCCAATTAATGGGCATCTAATTTTTTTCTAGTTTTCTACCAAAAAATGTGCTGTTATAAATGATTTGGGGTATGTGATAACTTTCTTCCATATCAATAAACTTGCTGGAGTAGATATCTAGGAAGCAATTTTCTGGGTTTAAAAATATGTACATTTTATTATTTTATTTGCGTATTTGTAAACAGAGAAAAACTTAAATCCAGGTATGCCTGTCTCTGTAGTGTAGCTCCCTATTAAGCCACACAAAGTTCTTCTCAATGAGGATGATTTTTTATCAATAATAGCAGCATTATCACCATTTAACCAGTTTCCTCAACTATAAAATGGGGATAATAACAGCACCTGCCTTGCAGGGTTGTTGTGAGGATAAAGTGAAATATTTATGAAGCAATTAGCACAGGACATATAATAGACACTACATCAATGTGTAGAGTTATTTCTCTCCTTCCCCTTCCCTTCCCCTTCCAGTTTCTTTTCCCTTTTCGATTTCCCCTTTCCCTTCCCCTCCAAAACACTCTTTGGATAACTTTACTTTCTTATACTAGGGCAATAGAGCATTAAAAAAACAAAAACAAAAATAAACAAATAAAAAACCTTTATACTTAGCACTTTAAAGTTTGCAAATTGATTCGATATATTATTTCATTTTATATACATAACAACCCCAAGAAGTAGTGAAACCCCATTTCATAGATGAGGTGACAATAGTTGATATTTGAAGTTAATGGAAAACAGAAGAGATACCATAAGATTGAAGAATGGCAAATATCCTGATTAAAAAAATAAAACAGAAGAGACTAGAGTCTGAAAAATATAAGCCAGTGAACTTGACTGATTCCTAGGAAAATTCTAGAACAGATACTAAAGAGATGTCTGGCAAAGGACTTGAAAGTGAAGCATTGATAGAAAAAAAAACAACAGCATGACTTCATCAAAAAAAGGTTGTCAGGAAAAAAAAATAAAACATTTCTTTTTTTGGCCTGAATACTATATACTAGATATGTAGATGGATAGATAGATAGATGATTTTTGATAGAGATAGATAAAGTTTTACATTGTTCTTGTAGAGAAATGTTTATTTTCCTTGGTTTTGAAGATGACCCATGACATCTCGTGCATGAATTGATTCAAGTGTTTTTACAAAGTCATCAGCTTCACTCACGTAGAGTATTGTGTTCAGTTCTTTGCACTGAAGTTTAAGAAGGGGATTAATCATCCTAAAATATTCTAGAGGAAGACAACTGAGACTACGAATATTACAAAATTTACAAAGTACAAGTGTAGCCCCTTTGCAAAAGTAGAAGGTCCATGGCTGTGGAACATTAAACATCTTTTCAGATTTTTTTCAATATAGCGATTGGTTTTGCTGATTTTTTTATCTCCTCTTCTGTTTCTTTTGAAAAGATTCTTTGTTATATGGAATGTATCTTTGAAATATGTTCCTATGAAATTTGGTTCACAGTCCCCTTAAAGTCCTGGCCAGTAAAATTTCTATCTAGCCAAGCATCAGTAGGTAGAGGGATTCAGGTAGAAATCTAGGCAAGGGAAAAATTAAAAAATATTATTTTTTTAAAGTTTTGTCAATAGTATCTACTAACTGTGTGACTCAAGGACAAGCATCTTACTTATCAGCCTCCTAGGAAACTGTATGAGACTATGAGTAATAGGGAAGTTGCCAATCTGCATCTGTGACAGGAGATCCCACAAAAATGCCTTTCCCCACACTGATGAAATCGTAAGTCTGAACCAAAAAGATATGTGTGTATGCATTAATATACAATTAATATGTGTATATACACACACACGCACATAATACATAAAGTTTGTTGTTCAGTTGCTTTGACTCTTTACATCCCTATTTGGGATTTTCTTGGCAAAAATCCTGGAGTGGTTAGTCATTTCCTTCTCCAGCTCATTCTACAGATGAGGAACTGAGGCAACCAGGGTTAAGTTACTTGTCCAGCATCACACTGCTAGTAAGTGTTTGAAGCTGAATTTGAACTCAGTGAGATGAGTTTTCCTGACTCGAGGCCCAACACTCTTATCTACTATACCACCTAGCTGCCCTATATATAGATATCTATATCTATATATAGATATAGATATCTATATATATATATCTACATATACATAAATATATAGATATAAGAGAGGTTCACATTTATAAAGGGGAATAGGGCTTTGTTTAAGAAATGGTATCAACATAGCTTTCTTTCCATTTTTTTACCAGCTATATTGAACTTTTCATCATGCTACCCACTAAACCTGTACCTGCTACCTCTTCTCCTCCACCTTCTAGATTTTCAGCTTCCATCTGTGGGTTATCTTCCTCAATTATACTGTAAATTTCTTGAGTTTAAGGACTTTCTTTTTTTAACTTGAATTTTTGGGGCGTAATAGTCACTTATGTTTATTAACTGACTCATCATGTCAACCTAAGTCTCTTCAAGACTAATCATTTCTGGTACATTTGTTCATTATTTGTGTGCTATTATTTTAAGGACCTTAACTACTTTTGCTGTCCATGTCTGGATTTTCCCCTACTTTATGAGTGGCATTTCCAAACTGTCACCTCTACAACTGAATGAAATACTTTAGACGTGTTTCAACAAAGGCAGAGCAGAGCAGGCTTATCACTTCTCTTGTCCTGGACAATATGGCTCACATAACAGCACTTTTGTGGCACAGGAATTCGAGCACTGGACCTAGAGTTGGGAAGACCTAGGTTCATACAGCCTCAGATACAATCTGTGTGACCCATGAAAGTCACTTAACGTCTATCTGCCTCAGTTTCCTCATTTACAAATGGGAATTGTAATAGTACCAACCACCTTGAATTGTTGTGAGGATCAAATGAAATAATATTTGTAAAGCATTTGCAAGCCTTAAAGCATTACATAAATGCTATCATTATCACTATCTTATTATTACTGTCTAAGATTCTATTAGCTTTTTGGCTTCCACACCACACAGCTCAATAATAATATGGGCAGGCATGATATGGTGACTGGAGTGGTGTACTTTGAGTCAGAAAGAGTTAGGTTCAATTATTACCTCCAATATGTACTAGCTGTGTGACTATAGATGTGTTACTAGTCTTCAGTTTCCTCATCTGTAAAATAGTGAGAAAAATTACTTTCTAAAATACTATGAAGATTAAATGAGGCTCACAAATTATTCTAAGGCTCAAATGAAATAATATATGAAGAGTTTTTTGTGACATTTAAAGAACTTAATATAGAAATATGTTCCTATGAAATTTGGTTCACAGTCCCCTTAAAACAACCATGTCCTGGTCAGTCAAATTTCTATCTAGTCAAGCATCATCCATCTTCTACCTGATGAAAAGATTGTTTTAAACACACTTATAAAACTATGTATGCATTCTTATTTATTTTTTTTATTAGATTTGGGTAGGTGTTTTAGCCTAGAGAGATTAAAAAAATTTCTGTCATATCTGACTTAGGCTAAAGCAGTTATTTGAGAAGGAAAGAAGAAAAGGGAGAGGAAAGAAGGAAGGAAGGAAGGAAGGAAAGAAGGAAGGAAGGAAGGAAGGCAGGAAAAGAGGGAGGGAGGAAGATCAGGTCTTTCCTTAACTTTTCCTCTATTCTGATGTACTTTGCTTTTACTTCTTTTACATTAACATGTTGTATGTCCTGATTTTTTGACTAAGACCTAAAGAGGCCAGGGGTTAACTAGATAGAAACATACATTTAAATTAGGGCAGACAGCTAAACCTCGCCCTCAAAATTAGGAATTTTCCTAACTAAGGTCTCAGATTAATTGGCTGTACTAACTTTTGCTCTGGCATAAACTATATAAAGCAACAGAGAAGGGGACCAGAGAGGTAGCAGGTAGACCAGAGGGACCATTGCTTTTACTTTTTTCAGCTTCTAGGCTAAAAAAAAGCAAACTAAGTATAGTAACTGGGGTGTGGCTGATTAAATCTCCATAGATAATGTGCTAGGAAGAAGGAAGTTGTGATAAGTACTGGCCCACTGTGCCCTCCACTTCAGTACCTTCAACCATTACTTCTGTTATCAAGCTGTTCAGAACTGGAAGAAGAGGTTCTAATTGCCTTAAAATAAACAAAGGGATTTTTAGCTAATGAGACCTGTGAGAGGGACTCATTGTTTTTCTTACTAGCAAAAAGCCAATCTGACTTGCTTGTAGCACTTATTTTGGGAGCACTGATTTTGATTTTACTGATTTAAAGTAGATAATAACAGATAACTGTGCATGTTTCCAATGTGGCTGTTAAATTTTCTATAAAATTTAGCATGCTTAGAAGGAATGATTGCTAATTATATCATCAATATATATAATCAAGCAATCTTTCCTGAGAATATTATATTTTATGATTATTGCTAAAGCTCCAAATGTTTAGTATAAACTCCAGAAGTTCAAAATGTCATAACATTTAACAATATTTTTTTTCTGCTACATAAATTCAGACTCCAAAAAGCTACAATTAATGTCAATATTTTTGCCTTGGATTCAATATCATAATATATTATGCACATAATCTTGCCTACCAAGAAGGAAATAATGACCTGTAAGACATTAACTACTTCAAGATCAGTCACTATTTCTGAGATATTCTAAATATTTCTTTCAAGTTTTTAATGTATAAATTTACACCATCGTCATCCTTTACATCCTGGAATAAGGACTGAGAAGCTAAGCTTTCTTTAATTATTAGACTACTGTGAAGACTTTAAAGAACTAGGCCCTTTCTAATGTCTTGAATAGTACATTATAAACTACCAGATATGACCACAACATTGTAGTTATTCTAAATGCCATTTTGTAATCTTGATGTATAATTTCATGGATTCTACTGCATGCAACTCTCTCTCTATCTGAAATAGATATGTCTATATGAATGAATATATGTATACATATATGTATACTATACTTGTATATTTTGTGTATCTATGTTTATATATATGTGTATGTATGTATGTATACACACATATATAAACAAACACACATAGAAACATTTTCAGCTCTTGCTCTTTACTTTCATGGTTAAAGTTTTAAGGAAAAAAAAAATTTGCATTATCTTCAGAGTACTAGATATATAGAATCAAAAGAAAAAAATTGATAAAATACAACTTGTTCTTATTTAAAAAGAAATAACTTTAATTTTGGTCAGAATTATTTCATAGGCAAAGATTTTAAACAATTTTATGTGTATTAGATGCTCGTCCTACAATTTCACTGACAGGTTTGGTCCCCCAAATTTGACTAAGCTCTAGGAGCAGGTCTGAGATTACCTAGATACAGTAGTATCTTTCTAGTGTTGTATGTCATAAGCTGACACTTTGGGATCCCCGTCTGCCCTCAATCACCATGGGTATCTATTAATCAGCCAGTTAGCTCTCAGAAAGATGTATTTAATAAGGTAAGGCATCTAGGTGGAGGAGTAAATAGAGTGCTGGGGATGGAGTTAGGAAGACTCATTGTCCAGAGTTCAAATCTCGTCTCAGACACTCACTAGCTGAGTGACTGTAGGCAACTCACTTAACCCCACTGGCTCAGTTTATGAGATAGAGAAAGAAATGGCAAATCACTCCAGTATAGTATCTTTGCCAAGAATACTCCAAATAGGCTCAGAGTCAGACACAAATGAAAACAACTGAATGATAATAATTTACTAAGATGGAATAGTAATAACTGTTAATATAAACATTCCCACCCAAAGTCTACACACACTACACCTAGTATATTCATAGTTCAGAGAAGAGAGGGTTCACACATAGAAAAATTAACAAAGGGGCAACTTATAGCTCACAGGAATTTCTTTTGCTGGAGTCCTCAAGATAGTGATCTCAAATTTTTTTAAGGACTCTTTTTTTTCCCCCTGAACTACTTATAGAGTTTTGAAACTACTTTTCTTCATCACATCTGTCCTAGGCTCTTGATACAGGCATGACTGCTAGTTCTGGTTGTAATAGGACAGGGCAAGCTTACTGATATGATACTGATGGTAATAGGAAGCCATTAGGGTTTATTGAATAAAGGAGTTGTCATAGTAAGACATAGTAAGCTTTAGGAAAATCAATTTATAAGCTGAGTAGAGGACAGAGGAGAGTGGAAAAAGACTTGAGGCAGAGAGACAAAATAGAATCCATTACAATCGTCTAGGTTTGAGATGACAAGGGAAGAAGTAGTGTCAGAGGACAGAAGGGGAGATATATGAAAGATGATGAAAAGGCAAAATCTATAGACCTTCATAGCTAATTGGATAGGGAGGAGAGGGGAGAAAAGAGAGGAATCAAGGAAATGTTGAGTTTGAAGTGTGATTTTTTTGGACGATTGGTACTTCCTGTATTTATATTTGTTGTTTCTAACAGCACAGTAATATTCCATTACATTTCTATGCCATAATTTGTTTCGCTTTTCCTCAATCAATAGACATCTACTTTATTTTCAATTCTTCACTGACCCCCCAAAGTGCTGCTCTAAAGATTTTGGTATATATGGAGACTTTCTTCTTACGATGATCTCCTCGAGTACCTGCATAGAATTGGAATCTCTGGGTCAAGGGACTTAATTTTATCATTGGAAAACCAGAGATTTAGATAACTTCCTCTAGTCTAGTTGTAAATCGTATGTTCTTATGTTAAAATATAGAACGTTAAAATATCAAAATACAAAATAAGCATTATGCCACAATTCTATGCATCCTACTCAATGATATAGTGATACAAGATTCAGGATTATAAAAAAAAAAAGTTGTTAGATAAATATCTTTCCCCCAAAAGAATAGGGATATTTTAGAACAGTCCTAAATTCGACAATTAGGATTAGTTCAAGGTTTAAAATATATTAAACACTTGTGAGCTGTAAAATCCATTTAAATGCAACTTTATTAATAAAAAATAAAAGAACACAATTCTAGAATTTAAAAGGATATAAAATATTACTTCCTTCCAAAAATTATCAAAAAAGAAAGTCTACTACATCAGAAGCCATTCCATAGAGGACAGTAAAAGGTAAGTCAGTCTTCTAACCCTATTTCTCCCCAGGCTAAGCCTTTCATACTTCTGGCAACAGCAGAAAAAAGCTAGCTTCTTCCTGGGCCAGCCTAGTTAGCTTAAATCAAACTCTCAGCCACAAAATCCTAGGCAAGGCTTTTTCATAGAAAAGCTGGGAGGAAGAACAAAGGGGCAAAGACAAATGCAAAAGAAGGAGGAGTCTCAGACTACAAATGAGTTAGGACAACCCTGCCGTCAAGAATACCTAGCCTGGGTACCTATTCCTCATAACATTCTGTAACATTAAACAGTCTCCCACTAGAGTGAATGACAAATGTCCAGAACTACAAACCCTGATTACAAATAAGTCCTAACAACTCCATTAGTCACATCTGACTTTCTTTTGATTAGAGTTCTCAAAGGAAGTAGATTTTGTGGGGAACTTGTAGCCTTGAGGCTTCACTTGTGGACCTAGAGGGCCACTTGAGGCCTCAAAGCCACAGGCTCCCCACCCCTCAATCTACACCCTAGCGCTGTAGGAGTCAATGGGCCATCTAAAGCTAGCATGCCGCTTGGACTAAACTGGTTACTTTGGATTCTGCTATGGTATATATGTCTTTAATTAGTAAACCTGGGTGGAGCAAGCAGAGATGACCTTGAGGTAATAGATGCAAATATTTTACACTCTTTCTAAGAGTTTTAGAGAATCAGAGCATCACAGAATTGAAGCAATCTCAAAGGTCCTCAAGTCCAACTCTCTCTGAAAAATAATTCCTTTTGCAATATCCAACACAGAATTTATCAAGTCTTTGCACGACTGCTTTCAATGAGGAAGAACTCACAAATTTCCAAGCTAACTCATTTTTCACTTTCGAATAGCTCTAATTGCTAATAAGGCTGCTTTTGTATCAAGATTCCGTTTGATTCTTTGTAGCTTTCAGTCATTCCTACTATTTCCACCCAAGGACAAAACAGACCAAGTTTAACGTTTCTTTCAGGGTACAATCTATAAAATACTTGAAGACTGCTTGGTTGTCTCCATTATGTCCTTCTCTTATCCAGGTTAAAAATCTCTAGTTCCTAAAATTTAGCCTTAATATGACATGAACTCAAAATCTTTCCTCACGCTGGTTACTCTCCTCGATACGCTCTCTCTAGTTTGTCAATAGCCTTTCCAAAATGTGGTGCAAAAGACTGGCCCACAATACACTAGTTGTAGTCTATCTCACACAGAATAGAGGGCAAGTATCACCTATTACTTCCTCATTCCCAGAGGCATTACACCCATGGTTTGAATTTCTCAATAAAGCCTATATTTTAGTGTTTCAGCTCTATAATAGGTATAGAGATACTTAATCATTCAGCATATTTAGATCTATGATCTAGTGAAATCCGAGTCTCATCCCAAGTATAAAAAGCATGAGGATATTCTTTTTCTTACTGTACATCTGGATTTTTATTTTCTACTTTGCACAGGGTATACAAGGAACATCTTAACTACAGGTTAAAGGCAACTAGGTGGCACAGCAGATAGAGCATCAGACCTGGGGATCTGGAGTCAGTACAACCTGAGTTCAAATATGACCTCAGACACTTAGTAGCTGTTTGACCCCGGGCAAGTCACTTAACCCTTTTTGCCTCTGTTTCTTATCTATAAAATGAGCTGGAGAAGGAGATGGCAAACTACTCCAGTATCTTTGCCAAGAAAACTCCAAACAGGAGTCACAAAGAATCAGGCAAGGCTGAAATGACTGAACAACATCCTTTTCTACACAAAATACCTGCTTGAAGAAAAATAATTTTCCCCTGCATGATGTTTCAGCACCGGATACAAAGTAACTATGATTAGATTTGTCAGGATTTGGTGCCATATGTTATCTTGTGTTTTACCTAATAAGGAGATCGCCCCTTAGGGTATTACCCTTCTCCTGAAACAAAAAAAGGTGCAATTACTGTACTTAATTTAAGGAGATGATATACTAAAAATTGAATGTTAGCAACCTGTAATGTGCAAGGTTTTGCTGGTAATTAAAAGATAAATTTCATGCTATGTAGGAAGACTGGGCTCAACTGCAGATGTCTGAGTGACAAAAATTAGCCTTATATTTCATCATAATCCATGTAACTGAACTGGAAAAGAATCGTGTGTCTTTCTTATCCTTAATTTTCCTGGACTTACATACACAGAGGCCAGTGTTTTATAAAGTGCTAGATATAGGAGTTGATAAAACCAAAGCCTTCCAATTCTTCAAGGAGAGATTTTGCTTCTAAAGGAAGGGAAAATGGCAGTGTCATGAAGTGGACAATATTACCATGTGCAGTTTCCCAACATTAATAACATCTCTTTCCTCTTAGGGAGAGAATACAATATGCAACATTCTTTTTCAAGCTAATTACAAAATTGTCCTACAAATAATTCCTCTCATATGGCATTCCATTTCCTGTCTCCACGGCTTGAATGAGATGTCTCCCATAGCTATCTTTCTGCAGTAATTTTATATTGTTATCTCCTCACATGCTCTTCATTCTGGCCCAAAAGGCCTATTTGCTGTGTTCAGTACATAACATTCTATTTCCCAGATTCACCTCTATCTCTCTTTTTTTTTTGAATTTTCATATTTGTTTTTTCCAATTACATGTAAAAACAGTTTCTAACATTCATTTAAAAAATCGACTTCCAAATTGTCTCCCTCCATCCTTCTTCTCCTCTCCAAGAAGACAATTTGATAAATATTATACACGTGCAGTCATGAAAAACATGTTTCCATATTAGTTATGTTGTGAAAGCAAATGCAGGCTAAAAATAAATAAAAAAGAAAATTAAAGTAAGTAAAGAAGTATGCCTCAATTTGCATTCAGACTCCATCAGTTCTTTTTCTGCAGGTGGATAGCATTTTTCATCATGAGTCCTCTGGAATTGTCTTGTATCATTGTATTGCTGAGAATAGCTAAGTCATTCATAGACGATCCTGTACAGTATTGCTGTTACTGTGTACAATGTTCTGCTCACTTCCAGGTTTCCCTCTTTACAGATTTCTATTAGCTATCATTACTTTTTCCTTAAGGATAGATTCTTTCCTTATAGCCACTTCAAAGAACCCTTAGAACCCTTCAGGAATCATTTGTTCCACAATACCTCTTCAGATCGTCCTATATCTAAGTGCTCTCTCCAACCCAGACTTTGGATTTACTTTCATACAGGTCATATAAATGTGTATATGCTAGTTTTCTCCTCCCCCAAAATAGAAGGTAAACTTTTTGAAGATAGACATGATTTTTTTCTATCATATCTTCAATATCCAGTCTAGTAACTACAATATCATATATACTTGCTGACTTGAATCAAAAATTAGAAATGTCAAAGTCACTCAACATGGGCCAGATGCTGTAGACCAAAAGACTAATGTGAAATAATAACGGCCCTTCAGGAGTTTTCATTCTAAGAGGAGAGACAATTTGTAAAATGTAGGTATATAGAAAAGACAAACACAACACATTCAAGATTGGTTGGTTGGTGGTTTGGTTGGTTAATTATTCTTTCATTCTTGAAGAAGATCAAAATGTTATCACTATGCTAAAGTCACGTTATGGTGTGTCCAACTGACTGATCAGAACAATACGATCTCAGAACATTCTACCACAGGTAAGGCATAAATACTCATGTGAGCATTTGGGGTGGATTCTCTAAATTTGCGCATTTCACATTTGTTTTGAGCCATTTCAATTTTGCTTTGCTCATAGAGCACAGCACCTTCTCTGATGAGGGCATGCCATACTGGGCAGTTCTATGCCAGTGTCTCACATGTCACACAATTCACTTCCAGCATTCTTGAGAGACCTTGAGAGTGTCCTGGTATCACTTCTTCTGACCTCCATGTGAGTACTTGCCTTGTGTGAGTTCTCCATAAAATAGCCTTTTTGGCAAATGCACATTTTGCATTTATATATGTGGCCAGCCCATTGGAATTGCACTCCCTGCAGTGGAGTTTGAATGTTTGGCAGTTTAGTTAGAGAAAGAACTTCAGGGTCTGGTAACATATCCTCCCAGGTGATCTTCAGAATCTTCCCAAGATAATTCAAATGGAAGTGATTCAGTTTCCTGGCATGGCAGTGTCCAGATTTCACAGGCATACAACAACAGGGTCAGCACAATGGCTCAGTAGACCTTCAGTTTGATAGTCAGTCTAATGCCTCTTCCTTCCCAAACTTTCCTTTGGAGCCTCCCAAGCAATGAGCTAGCTCTGGCATCAACCTCATTATCAGTGTGTATGTACCTGGAAAGTATACTACCAAGGCAAGTGAACTTATCCACAGCATTCAAAACTTCTCCATTTGCTGTAACTGATGGTTCCACATATGAGTAGTGTGGTGGTGGTTGATGGAGCACCTGTTTTCTTGGTGTTAGTTGTTAGGCCAAAATTAGTACAAGCAACAAAGAAATGATCCATAATTTGCTGCATATCAGTTTCAGAGTTTGCATTGAGTGTACAATCTTCTACAAATACAAAATCATGTACCAACCATCCTTCCACTTTGAGGAGGGGATAGACTTGATGCTGAAGCAACTAGGAAAGACCTACCGCATAAGGTGGCTCTTGAGCTGCATTTGAATGAAACAAAGGAATTGCAAAGTACAAAGTAGGGAGGGAATTTACGCTTGGAAGGCACAGAGTTATTCAGTGTAGAGGTTTGGAGAAGAGATTGTGAGGAATAGTCTAAAGGCAAGTTTGGCTGAAACAAAGACTATTTAGAAGGGAATATTGTGTAATAAGGATGGACAGGTATGGTGGAACCTCATCAGGCTAAATGGAAAAATGAGGATTGTATTTGATCTTGAAGGTGACCACGACAGTTTACTGGGCAGGGGGAAACATAGCCAGACATGTCCTTTAGCAAAAATCACTCTAGTGGCTCTGTGGAGAACAGGTTGGAATGCAGAGGGATTTAAGGCAAGGATACTAATTAAAAGGCTTTTGCAATATGCCTCCATTGTGTGAGGCAATGAGGGTTTGAACTAACATGGTGGCTGTAAGAACATAGAGAAGGGATATATGTGAAAGATGTGGAGGTACAAACAATAAGAGCTATCAAAAATTTTGAATAGGGAGAAATAAAAGCTAGCAGGGGTTGTGAACCTGGGTGGCTAGAAGGATTGTGATGCCCTAGCTATGAACATAAACACAAAAATACAGGTTACTTGTGGAATTTGGAGAATTTGGACCTGTTCCCTCATTTCCCCACTCAGTCTAGCATTTGGAATCGTAATAGGAGGGTAGAAATTTAAAGGGTGGAGAGAGCTCCAATAAAGTTTTAAGGCTGAGTACTTGGAGCATATTCATATATCTATATCTATACATATATGTACTTTATATGTTTATTGTCCCCATCAGAGTGCAAGTTCCTTGTTAATAGAAAGTTAATACATTTTTCGTATTTGTTTCTTCAGTGCTTGGCACACAGTAGGTGGTTAATAAATGCCTGTTGATTTATTGACTTACTGATACATAAATATTATAGAGAAAAGTTAAAAAAATGCCTTCCTACTGCTAGAGCTATCCAGACTCTCATTAGATGCTGATATAAACTATGCCCACTTCTGATTTGTATAACTCTGACTGTGAAAGAATGTGATCCCCAAGGATGTCATCAAAGCAGTGACAGATATTTCACATAATTCCTGTAGTGAGAAATAGAAGTTTAATGGTCAGAAATGGCCATCTCAAAGGTTACAGAGATAAATTGCAAGTGCATGCTAAGTATATAAATATCCCTTGCACGAGAGACCTAAGCATAGATGTGCCTAATAAGTGAAGAGCTCTCTCTTTACTTCAGATATAAAATTTTATTTTCATTAAATGTTCAGGAAAAAAGTCTATCTTTTCTACAGTTCCTTTTTGCTTTATTATTTTGCTCACAGATTTCCTTTATTGCATGTATGGGATTATTGATTTAGTGTCCATTAATGTGCCCCTGGTATCTTTACATAATTGTGAGGATTCTAACAAAGGGCAATGTGCTTGCCAAATAAGAAGCTAGCATTCGGAATGAATCAATATGCATCATTTTATATAACTTCAAGGGTCCTTGTTTATGATTCACAATAAATTCAATCAGGAGGGGTTCTGAAGAGATTTCCATTTCAATTATGTGTGCCTCATTATCATACTTTTAGTGAAGCAGAAAGTGCATTACAAGGTGAGAGCTAACTGGGTAAGAGAGAAAGCGCAAATTTATAAAAAAAAATATTCTTGATGTACTTTAAGCACCGAATGAAAGATATAAAATACATCAGGCAGCCATATAGTCTACACTCCTGCTTTTGGAAATGTCTGTACTGATTTCAAAAGAGTAGTTCTCCTTAAGTCTCCCAAGAGGGGAGTCCATGAAAGGATTTTATGATATAAAATCCATAATTAAACATCTTTTCAGTGGTCATCAAAGTCTCCAAATAAAGAATATGAGACAGGACAACTTTCCTTTGGCCAGAAAAAAGAATATACTGAAAAAAATCTGAAGGGGTTGTAGAGAGATGGCAACATGCAAGGCACAGAGGTTCTCCCATTTTTGGCTCACAATTCATTGTGGCTTAAAGATATATAACTCTACTAGGCCACCCAGAGAATTACCTCTAGATTCCCTTACCCAATCCTAAAATCCATAGAGTGTCCTCTAGATTCCATCACAGATCCAAGATAGGACAGATCCAGAGTGCAGCAAAGAGGCCAACCATCTCTAGAGTTTTCCAGAGATCCCAACTACCCTTCTCTCTCACTTCCCGTGAGTTACTTAACACTCAAGTCCAAGTAAGCCCCAAAACCTTCCTTTCCCTAGGCCTTTGGTTGTAAGTCAGCAATAGCACTCTCAGCTCAAGTCTTGCAGGGACCTGAGTTTTCACAAATATGTTGGAAGCATTAGCCCTGCTCCAAATGGAATAGTCTTGAGGTATTACTGAGCAGGTCTAATGCAGCACTTCTAGAAACAGAGTTTGAGGCTGGTCCAGTTCCTAGAGGACCCCAACCCAGTCCAGGCCTAGCAAAGCAGAGCAGCCTCAAATGACATTAGTGGCCATCTCCAAGCAGTAGAAGAAAGGGCCCAGGCAAAAATCCACCCTTAGCACTTCCAGAAACCCTATAGTGGGAACCCAGCCCAGGAGTAAATCCTGAGCTTAGAACCAAGGGAGAAGGACCTACACTAAGCACAAAGTAGTGAGAGGTTCCCTGGAGTCATGTGACAAGAGCAAACCTTCAGACAATGTCCCTAGAAGGAAGAGTTCTAGCATCCCTAGAAAGTAAGACTTAGTATGGCCCACTACTCTCAGGCCTACCAAGTCAGTTGCAAAACTTATAAGCACTGCTTACCCCTTGAGGAAACCAAGGAAAATTTAAACAATTATGACTAAGTACCTTTGTTGGAAAAATATTCAGGTGATATACTTACCCTTCCCCACCAAGAAGAAGACTACCTCACCAGCCCAGGCAAAGCCTCGGGGCAAAAAATTAAAAAAAGTTAAATTTTAATAAAATAAAAAATAGTACCCTGACCACAGGGACCAGATGAATCCCTGTAGGAATGAAAGAATACACATAGAGAGGAAAAGCTAGGGAACAAAATCTTGCTAAGAATATTGACACCTTATAGTAAGATGGAGAATAAAGAACACATTCACTGTCAATATTATAGAACACTAGAATGGAGAATCAAAGAAGCTTCTGAAATATCTATTCTCGATTTCTGTAAGAAGAGGCAGATAGAACAATGCACCAGGAATAAGGAAGATGGGAATTTAAATT
>CM053622.1:223160081-223173053 GCA_028646595.1 Phalanger gymnotis | reverse complement strand
AAGGAAGGAAGGAAGGAAGGAAGGAAGGAAGGAAGGAAGGAAGGAAGGAAGGAAGGAAGGAAGGAAGGAAAGAATTGTGATGGAAGTTAGTTTGTCTACAGAGAGACAAAATAAGTGTTGATGTAGAGAAAAACTTCTTAACAATTATAATGATCCTAATGTATAGGGGGCTACCCTGGGAGGTAGTATGTTTCATTTCACTGTAAGTATTCAAGAAAAGACTGGATTCTCTAACTCCCAACAGTATATGGCACAAAGTTTACTTCACTTAACAGCAAAGAAATATTTGGTAGAAAATATTTGACAATATTTCTTCATAAAATAAATTTGGTACTATTGAATATACAAATAGCTTATTAGATATATTCTGAGCTATCTCTTCTACAGAAATGTGAAGGTTAAAATATTTAGAAAACTGAAATCTATATCAAGTATAACAGTTGGCTATTTGACTAAGCCAGGCTAGAACCATTCCATTTTTTTTTAAAGTTGATTTAAATTTTATTACATACTGATTTATTTCTGTGAAGACAATGTACTCCCTGAAGGCTGAATGTGGTAAAGATGGCCTCTGTAACAATATAATCATTGATAATGATTTCAAAAACAACAGTAAGACTGTTAAATTGATAGCGATTCTTATTCATTTTAGGAATGCCATGTAAATCTTCAGAATTTCTGTGTAAGCCATAGAGAAGGTTTGTAGATCTAAACTCACATATGTATATATATATATATATATATATGTATGTGTATGTAAACTTGTATACATAAATTATATATTATATGGTACAATATATAACATTTCTATGTGCTATATGTAATATGTATATATGTTATATAAATAAATTGATATATAGAATATGTATACATATATAGATATAGAGTATGTATATATGCTATATACACATATATGTACACATACATAACACATTATGAAAATGTATATGGTTATAAGTATATGACTGAAAAGTTTCCCAGTTTGGGATGAAACCTATAAAGATACATTAAAACTGAAATATACTATTATGCTAATGTATTATTTGTAGGTTTTAAAAATAAATGTGTTTCATTAATTATTATTGCTTCTAAGAATATTGATAGATATTCAGAAACCTTCCAAAGGTTTAGAAACTGAAAGCCCCAAATCTCATGTATTTTGAATAAGACCAATCTCTCCATTGTATTTGTAACCTCTGTCTACACAGTGATTGTAGATTTTGCTATTACATTCAATCATTTTTCCTACCATTTTCACTATATATCTAAATTTGTTACCTAGAGCACTGTATGCACTATCCTAGAAATAATTAACTTTATCTAGTTTTCTTATTGAATTTAATATCTCCCTTCTGAATATCTTAATGTGATAGTACTCTTCACCAATGAGTAGCATATTTTAGGCTCTTTTGTTTTATAACAACTACTACAAGAGGTATTTAAAAGCAATAAACTTCAGCAAGTTTGTATTTTACAAATTCCCTGGTATTATTTTAGCTTTCTCTTTGTATTAATTGGGCCACCATTTATTTTTTCCATTCTGACTTAACTTCTTTTTCCTTTAGAGTCAGGTAGTTGGAAAAGTGGATAGAATGCTAGATTGGAATTAGGAAGTTCTAAGTTCAAATACAGTCTCAGACACTAACTAGCTGCATGACCCTGGGCAAATTGCTTGACCTCTCTCTCTGTCTCAGTTTCCTCATCTGTAAATTAGTTTGAGTCTATCTCTGTAACTCTATCTCCTGTTTATTCCCTCTTTTCTATTCCTATTGATTTCCTACAAGCTTTCTTATTTATAGGTTACATATATTGCAAGAAATAGTTAACTGCTCTCTCATTCTTTTCACTGGTTCCTCCATCCCTACAATCTATCCTGCAAATGGTTCCCCAATTAATCTCCCAAAATATTGTAGCTTGTCCAAGACCATAAAGGTAAGCATCTGGGGTAAGATCGTCATAGGATTGCTTAAAGTGATTAAGAGTAGAAAAAAAATCATCATCCTTCAGGTAACATGATAATGACCCTCTGATATTGACTTTGTAGGTCCTTAGACAACAGACATGGAGTTCATAGCTGTGCTCTTAACTTTAAGCCTTTACTGATTGATAAATCTTGAAACAGTTTGAACTCTAATGGGATTGCCGTAAAAAAAGAGGCACCTTCATAAAGTACTTTGAGCTTTAAAATACCCCAAATATATTTTCAAATCAATGAAGAGTAGTTTGTCAGTACATAAATATTAATAAACTACTATGTGACAGACACTGTGATAAATGCTGGGAATACAAAAGGAAGGGAAAAATAAAGCAGGCTTTGCCTTCAAGGAGCTCACATTGTAATGGGGGATTCAACAAGCAAACAGGTAATACATACAAACAAGCTATATATAAGATAAAGAGGATATAATTCAAAGAGGACCTCAGAGTCCATGAGCTTGGGTTCTCTTGGTTGGAGCATTGTGACACTGTAATGGTCTCTACATATTATCATCCCAAAGTTTCCACGTTAGTGTTTTCTGACCACCCAGAAGACTTCTCATGGGAGTCTTCTACTCTTTCTTTATCTTGAGCCACATATTCTTGGCAAACTACACTATGGTCACACTGGTAGGTTGCCCTGTGTTAGCATTGGTTTGCTGGTGGGTCCACTTTCTTATTTTCCTGTGAAGTTCTGGCTGATGTGTCTATTTATTTATTTATTTTGGCAGATATGGCCTGGAAGAAATAACCTACTATAGTTTTCATTGAATTTCTTGCATATTATTCAAGTGTACTGAAAGTTTTGTTGGAGTAGATTTATTGGAAAGGGAGGAAGAGAGGGAGGGAGGAAAGAAAGGAGGGAGGGGGGAGAGAAAGGGAGGGAGGGAGGGAGAAAGAGAGAGAGAGAGAGAGAGAGAGAGAGAGAGAGAGAGAGAGAGAGAGAGAGAGAGAGAAATGATGGATGCAATGAAATAATGTTCCAAAGAAAAAAAAAAGATGAGGATGGGATGTCAGGGACATACTTGCAAGTATTAGCCTTTGAAAAGAGAACTAACATCTAATACTTCAAGGAAGAATGTAAAGAAGGATGGGAAGAGTGATATGGGAGCTTAGAATGGATGAACTCAGTTCTTAATACATTATGAGGAGTGGTCATTCTGAGGGTGAGGAGAGAAGGTTTGGAACAATTGCTTTGGGGATTAGGATATAGATTCAATTAAAAATGAATACAGTGACCGTCATGCAGAGGAGAGGGTCCTTTTGAGGTTAGATAACATGAATTTGCAGTGGATCCAGTTAGTATGGTAATATCACTTTCTAAATCAGAATGGCTGACTAGTGAGAGGAGGGAGGAAAGACATGTTGCATAATTGAAATGATTCATCTTTGGTATTCACTGGCAGGAATAGTAGGAGAACAAAGATACTAGTGATTTCCAGAATAAAAGATAATTTCTTCTTGAAATGACCGTCTATAAGATCAAGACTGTCCAGAAAGCAAAGAGAATCCAATATGAGGAGGGACTGAGTAGACCAGAGATCAAAGTAAAAGGGAACTGGCTCAGGGGAGTGATGTGGTGGGAAAGTAAGAGGCTGGGAAATTGTGATCAGAAGTTTGATCTTAGAACAATTTTAAGTGCTGGTAGAATGGCCTAACTGAGAGAGAATGGTGATGGAGGTTAGGGGAGTTAGGAATTTAACAATCAAGGTGTTAGAAAGGTTGTCAACACAGGCATTACAATACCTAATTATGAGGGCAAGGTTTTGGTTAAATAAGAAGACTGGAGCGATCTACTGAAATCATTTTGGAAGATGGGAGAGTGCCCAATATGTTGGTCAATGACAACCATAAAGATCCAGACAGAGTGCTATATAATTGAATTTCATGGCTCCAAAGAAGGAAAAAAAATACTGAGTGATAGTAGCAGAGTGAGACCCGGGAAGTGGGGAAGGATGAAAAAGCAAGCTGCCTCTTCTTGATCCTGTGCACGTGAAGACATGTAAGAAGAAAGTCAGCCTTTAACAAAGGCTGGATGATGCTTTGTCAAGTATGTGGAGAGAGCACCCTTGAACAGGTAATGGGTTGGAATAGATGAACTTTGAGGTCCCTTTCCACTGAGATTATGTGATTTTATGGATTGTGAAGAAGCACAATTTGGAGGGTTTTTGAGGGGGCAGTATAGTTCAATTGAAATAAGAATGGCTCTAGAGTCAAAGGATGAAAGGTTTAAATCCTTCCTCTGATGCTTACTGCCAATGTGACCTTGAAGAAGTCGCTTAACCTCTATGGGCTTCAGTTTCAACATCTTTAAAATGAGGGGATTGTACAAGGTGGCCTCTGTGGTCTCCTTCCTACTTTACAGCTATGATCTATGATTTTCAGGTATTGCTTAGAAGGGATGGCTCCTGAGATCATATAACCTTGAAATTCTATAATTCTGTGATGTCGTGTCTTCAAGGGAAAGTCAGATTCCAAATAATGTAGTGGGTAGAGGAAGAGTAGGAGGAATAATGAAAGGGATTTTGTTAACAACAGAAAAGAGGTTGCAGAGGACACAGTATGAGTGAGGATCAGAGAATTAGGACGTGAGGATGTACAGTGCTAAGTTGGATGGGGATGAGAATAAGGAGTGAAGTAGAGCAAAAAATCTGAGTGATGGCTCTGAATGACAAGGATTAGGCACTTAAAGGTTTGTGTCTTATAGCCTTTGTGTAGATGGGGTTACAAGTAGGCAGAAGTTTTAGCACAGAGATGCAGCATGGTTCATTTAGAATGCTTCTGTAACTGTGCCTTTTTCATATTCTCCCTTCTGTTCATTTGATAACAGCAGGAAAAGGTGAGAGGTTATAATAGGGGGAGGAGAGTGTTTTAGGAAGATTATCTTCACTGTGGTATGCAAAATGGATTTGGAACCCAGAATGGCAACAGGGTGACCATTGAAAAGACTATTACAATTTATCAAGCATGGTAAGATAAGGCCCAATTCTAGAAGGGCAAGAATGGAAAAGGAAGGAAAATGCAACAAAACTTGGTGGCTCATTCCCTGTGGGTGGTACAGGAAGATGTGGTCAAAAATTATTTCAAGGATTTGAGTCTGGGTAACACTCACTGTAGTTGTATGATTGTTTTAAGAAAACAGTTCACATGGAGTTGCTTTAAAGCTTGTGAGAGGTCAATAAAGTTTGGGATAGAGCCTAACAAATGTTAACTAGTTTAAGTTCCTATATGATTTTGCCACTTAGGATAGAAATAGACTGGAAAAGTTATTACGTTGCTATAGAAATACATTCAATTTAATAGGGAAATAGGAGGAACAGGGAGAGAGGAGAGGGAGTGGGAGGAAAGGGAAGATTAAGGGAAAGATTTGTCAAAGGCATCGGTATGGCATATGAATCTTCCAGGTGAAGAAACACCTTTTACTAATGCAGGTAAATATTTTCTCTGCAATTTATCCATATACATGGTGACATTTAATCAAGACTAAAAGGACTTTCACCTTTTAGAAACTGCCCTGATTTAAGTCAATGAAACCAGGACAATGTAGAAATAAATCAACTTAAGATTTCTAATAATATTCCTCTGCCTTGTGATTAAGCAACTCTAAATTAGGTAAGTCCAGAAAGTTGTACCTTGTTGCTGTGATGTGAATATATATATATATATATACATATATATATGTACATATATATATATGTACATATATATAATTTGATGGACTAAAAAATAGGAAGCCAAACATCTCCATTTTTAAGCATAAAATTAAAGATGGGCAGAGAGGAAAGAAAGAAGCAACATTATAGATTAGTGCATACTTCATATGCATATACAGTTTATATACACATACACATAAATGTATACATATACACATTCATGTAAGAAACACATTCTTAAATTCGGAGAAAGCAATTTCAGATGAATAAGGTTGGAAATCACATTACAGAGAGTTGAGAATGAGAGGAATGGAAGAAGAGGCACTGATTGTAGAAGATACCTCAAGTTGATTAACCATGAAAGAAAGGAGAGATAGAATGACATCTACTAGAAAATATTGAGTCAAGTGAGGGCTGGCCTTTCCTTCATTTCTTACCAGACTACACTCATTCAGAAGTCTCTGTCATGCCACAGAAGCCTCTGGTTCCTGGAGGATCACTTCAGACCTGGAACTCACAACTCAGCAATACCCCCTGACCGTGGGTTCCCTGCCTATGACTAGAAGATGCAGAGATCTTCCCAATACCTCCATTTAAAGAATGAGCTGAGGCCTGCCATCTTTTATTTCCCACCAGGCTTTCCTTCTCTATACTTCTCTATCATGCCTAGCTAGATACCATATTCTCCCACCTCTTTTCCTGCTTCAGTCTATATGTTGTCTTCCCCATTAGAATATAAGCTCCTTGAGGACAGGGACTGTTTTTCTTTGGTGCTTGTATTTGTATTCTCAGTGCTCAGCACAGAGCCTGGAATACAGTAAGCACTTAATAAATGCTTGTTGACTGATGATTTTTTGAGGATAGGATAGATATGGTTGCATCTGTAGAGAGTAGGGATAAGCCAGGTGACAGGGCGAGATTAAAGATTTTTGAGAGAGTAAGGATGATAGTGTATAGTCTAAGAAACAGGTTTTCACTTATTTACTTAATTTGGTAAAGACCTGTGATTTCACTAATAAAAGGGAACTCCTCTATGAGGATACTTCCTTTACCAGTGAAGAGTCTGAATTGTTTTGTTTACTTAGTAGCTTAGAGTTTGAACCATAAAAGGCTGGGTCAGTGGAGACGGCACTGGGCTTGGAATCAGGAAGACTCATCTTCATGATTACAAATCCAGCCTCAATCATTTACTAGTTGGGTGACCCAGGGCAAGTCACTTATCCCCATTTGCCTTAGTTCCTCATCTGCAAAATAAGCTAAAGAAGGAAATGGCAAATCTAGTCTCTTTGCCAGGAGAACCCCAAGTGGGGTCACAAAGTGTGGCACACAACTGAAATGACTCAACAAACAATGATGAGGATGACAATTTTGCCCACAAGTAACACTACCGATATATGTCAGAAGCATTACCTGAGCCCTGGTCTTTCTGACTCAGGCTCGCTCTCTATTACACCATACTACTTCTCACCCACTTATTAAGAATTCCCAAATAAAATGCTTACAGGAGTAGGTATGTGAATGGCTGGAGAAAAACAGGGTAGCTATCTCTTATTACATCTCCTTGCCTCACTCCAGTGCAATACACAGTCCGCTTCCCCAGTTATTCTATTTCATTCCTCACTTAATTGTGAGATCTAAATAAACTTTGTCCTTCTCAAAGTGAGCTCTGTTTAAAGATTTTCTGAGTCATGGAAGAAATGGAAGAAATAAGCACAAGCTCTTGAATTTCCCCTTGAGGGAGAAGTAAATAAATCCCTCCCACAACCCCTCAGGCCCCACAAGCCCTAGGTACACTGTCTTCAGCTAAGCAAGCTGAAGGACAAAGCTGTTGCATCTGTGTCTTCCAGTGTCTCATTCTCACTTCTCACGTGAGCCAAAAGACTTAGCTATTGAAGGTGAAGGATTTCAGAGTCTTGGGAAAGTTCTCCTCCCTCTCTGGTCCAATGGGCAGATTTCTTTGTTATATGTGAAACCGGCTATATTCATATAATAAACCCTATTTATCTATCTCACAGCTAAGAATACATATTTTTCTCCAACAAGTATAATATTCTTTTTGAATAAGCACCTGTGTTTATGAATAGCCATCTTTCTTTTCTTTGTTTCCTACAAGGTTACTTTGAATAATGTTTAGCTTATGAATGCAGCCCAAAAACCTACATGTAAGGAGACACTTATGTCATGCTTAGAGTAGATTGCCATCCATCGTGCAATCTGCCCCTGCCAGCCTTAATGAACAGCTCTTTACTTTACTCTTAATTAACTCCATACTGCTTTTTTTGTGACCCCCCCCAAACTCAAGAACCCAGATTAGCAAGTAGTAACCCTCTTGAGTCTCTAAAAAATTCTATGATATTCTTCACAATCTGATTCCTTTCTACCTTTGCAGTCTTCTTTGTTTTAAATTTATTTTATTTTTAACTTATGCAGTAAAAAGCACTTTTAAAGCATAGTATAATAAAAAAGATGACTGCATGAGAAACAGCAAATTTATCATGTGTAAGTTGCTATTCCTTTTGAATATATGACAAAATTATAGCATAAATTTCTTTTTTCCTTCCCTCTCTCACTTTAGAGATGGCTAAAATTAGACACAAATATATAAATATATATATATGTATATGTGTGTATATACATATATATGTATATGTGTGTATATACATATATATGTATATGTGTGTATATACATATATATGTATATGTGTGTATATACATATATACATATAAGCAAACTTCTCACACTTTTATACACATTTCTATTTATCAGTTCTTTCTCTGGATGCAGATAATGTTTTTAATCATATGTCCTTTATTGCTAATTTGGGTATTTGTAATAGCCAAAATGACTTATTTGCTCAAAGCTGTTCTTAAAGAAATATTGCAGTTACTGTATACAGCATTTTCTTGTTTCTACCAATTTCACTCTTCATGATTTCATACGAGTCTATCCATGTTTTTCTAAAATCATCAAACTCATCATTCCTTATAGCACAGTAGTATTCCATCACAATCATGTACTACAACTTGCTCAGCCATTCCCCAAATGACAGGCATCCCCACAATTTCCAGTTCTTTGCCACCATAAAGAGAGCTGCTATGAAATATTTTAGAATATACGGGTTCTTTTCCTTTTTCCCTAATCATCTTTGAAAACAGACTTTGGGCATAATTCCAGATTGTTCTCTGAAATGGTGGGATCATTTCACAATTCTACCAACAATAAATTAGTGTCCCAGTTTTTCAACATCCCCTCCAACATTTGTAATTTTCCTTTTCAATTGTTTTAGCCAATCTGATATGTGTAAAAATGATATCTCAAGATCATTTTAATAGTCATAGGAAAAAATGCTCTAGGTGTTCTTCATCTTGATCTCTTGGCCTTCCAGGCTTCCTTTATATCACAGCTAAAATCCTACCTTCTGTAAGAAGCTTTTTTTTTCCCTAAATACCATTATGCTAGTGGCTCCCTCTATTGATTATCTCTGATTTAACCTATAGATATTTTCTTTGTACATGTTTATTCCCATGTTTTCTCCCCCATTAGACTGTGATTTATTTGAGAACAGAATTGTCTTTTTTCTTTTCCCTTTTGGCTTTCTTTGTATCCTCCTTGCCTCTACCTAGTAGGGGTTTAATAAAAAATGCTGGTTGACTGACTTGTTTGACTGGAACAAATTGTGTGTGTGTGTGTGTGTGTGTAGTTCACACGCTTATTAAGAATTCCCAAATGCACTCACATACATACACACACACACACACACACACACACACACACACACACACACACACACACACACATATATATGTCTGTATCTATATACACACATATACAGCTTCAATTTTTTTAATATCCCCTCTTTACTTGGTTTTTCTTTTCTTTCTACTTTTTTTGTTCCCCCTAAATAGTGCTTTAGAGAAAAGTGAAGTGACCTATCAGAGATTGATACTTACTTTCACTATATTGGTTTGGGTAGGCAAAGCTATCATTTAGAAAACAGCTCATTTTCTTTGCCCTGGTACCTATTTAAAAAAGAAGGTATCAGAATGTAGTTCAAAGGGAACGAGATTAGGAAAAAGAAGATCTGAGTTCCAGTTACAGAACTAGTTGTGATCATGGGCAAATTGCTTAACTTTGTGAGACTCAGTTTCTACTTCTATAAAATAGGAATAAAATTACTTATCTTACCATAGAGTTTTTGTAAAGATCAATAAAATTATCCCAGGTGTGAGGGGGTCCCTTGAGCATGTTTTCTTGAGTTGCCCTATTTTCCAGAGATGAAGCCCCTCGAAATGACATAACAGTTATCTTTTGCAATTGAAATTATTCAACTTTCAAGGCCCTTGAAGCCAAGCCAGCTGCAAGCCTGGCTCCAGCTATCCTAACTCAGACTATTAAACCATTTGTGCAGCTGGGACTTTTCAGATAATCAAGACCATACTACCTTCATGGTCTAGCAGTTCCCAGGAGGGACCCAGCCATACATCACCGTTCTCATAACTTGACTCTAGGGAATTCCCCGCCTTGCTCCCTAGTTCTCTTCCTGCAACTTCTAACTCTCACTGTAACATATAAAAACCCCAAGGTTCTAACTGCACTGCGGGCTTCACTGTACTTAGTATAAGGAGTTCCCATGTGTATGTGACTTCCTCTTGTAAAAAAGCTAGTTATTATTTATGTCGTGGAAAGTCATGATTTTTGGTTAACATGGGAAAACACTTAGCAAATTATGATGCATATACAAGGAGGAGAACCAGGAAGCCAGAATCTTATCTGAATTTTGTGTCATGACAAGGAAGTCTTACTTTTCCATTACTCCTTACCACTCTCTGTCTTTGGGAAAGTCCCAGTGTCTTTCCCTCTTTGGACAGGAACAGATTCGGTACTGGAGAGATTGGCGTTAGGGATATGAATGTTAGACTCACAAACTTATCCCACCCAAAGGGACCACGGCATATATCCAGCAATATGGGATGCACTCTAGTCCAAGCCTCCCCACCCCTTATACTGCTCAAGTGCTTGCCAGTATAACTGGGCATGCACTCTGACCCTTTCTTATGGGATATGCATATATTACAATCCTGCCTATGATAGAGAGATTGTAATGTAGAGCAGTGCTGTCCAAAATGCAGCCAGGGAGCCTCATATGACCTGCAGTGCTATGCAGCCCACCTACAAGCATAGGAATTTACATAAATGCTTTAGTAAACAAAGCCCAGCTACCACAGAGTTCTCACTAAAATGACAAATCAAAATATATTGTCTATTGTTCCAATAAAAACCTAAGGTTAGACAGCCTTGATGTAGAGGAAAACAAAAGCCAGAATCATCTCAAAATGTCTTGATAGACTCTCAGCTTTGCTTAGGGAGAAATAAAAAATAACATGCTATGAAAGAACAATAAAGTATCTAGTATTGTTAAAAAGAAACACAAACACAAAACAAAAACACTGGTTTTTAGTCTAGATGAGAGACACCTGAAACATTGTCTAAATTGTTTCCTTGACCCTGCTGTCTTAGTTACAGTTGTAAGAGCATTTGATCACTTCCTCTGTCTTGTTCTTGAGCAGGGAATTTTTTTCTTGTTTTGAGAGCAAAATCTGCCAGCTGCTTTGAAAATATCTCAGAAACTTCCCTTTTTCCTCTTGGCTGATTCCCCCTTTCTCTACTTCTTTCTCTCCTGTGAAAATTATTTATCCCAGGTTGCCAGAAAATGCTGCTGATTGGCTGTGTACTCTAGAACGAAAGGTTATAAAAGGTTATAATGACCTGAAAGGTTATAAAAATAAAATCTGTACCCTAGGAATCTGAGGCTGCTATGAGCAGGGAGTCTTCCTTAGCTTGCTAATAAATCTTTTTTTTCTCTTTTTCTTTCTGTTTGCTTACCCAAGTTATTCAACCCCTAACAGTGGATGTTGCTGGTGGATGATATTCTCCTTCAGCCCTGTAAGACCCCAGAATGAGATATTCACCAACAATGATCACATGGAACATCACTATAAATTTGTCAAATAAGTCAGATATAAGAAATGAAATGATATGCTACCACAGACATTATAGAAACATAGCCTTGTCTCTTGCTCTACTTATGAAGCCAAATGTAGACAAAGTGACACTTGACCTTCTTGCTGTTCCTTCTACACAATGTTCTATCTCCCCACTCCTAGTATTTTCACAAGCTTTTCCTCATGCCGGGAATGTTTTCCCTCTTTGTCAGTTTCCTTGGCTTCCTTAGAGTCCCTTCAAGTCCCGGCTAAAATCTTACCTTCTACTAGGAGTCTTTTCCAATCTGTCTTAGCACCACTGCCTTCTCTCTCTTGATTTATCTCTAATTTATCCTGCATATAACTTATGTGCATATAGTTTTTTTCTATGTTGTCTCCTCCTTTACACTGTGAGATGTTTGAGAGCAGAGACTGTTGTTTGTTTGTTTGTTTTTTTTAAATTGTTGTATTTCTTCCTATGACCAACACTTACCACATTGCTTAGGCAAAAGTAGGTACTTGATTAAATGAGTGTTGGCTATTTAAAAGGCATTAAAGCACTAAAATAAGGCACTAAAAGCTCCCTCATGATGGGGAAAAACAAAATCAACCAAGCAAACAAAAAAAATCTCTCTTAACTAGGCCCCCAGAGGGTTTCTCTGAGGAACTCAACAGCTAAAACCTAAAGAATAAGGTTCTACATACTACTTATTCATTTACTTTCCTTGGTAAATAGACTCATTCTTTACAATATCTCAGTTATAACAAGAAATGTGAAATCTAGTTTTATTTATTAGTTGAGAAAGAATAGGCTGTCTAAGTACAGAAAATATTTTAAAGTCAATATAACATCTATTTTTAAAGGGGAAATAAAAATCCTTACTAGAATAGAAAACAACACATTTTTTTCTGAAAATATTGGGAATGCAAGAAAGAATGAAATAAACACAAGAATTTTCACATTCTTGTTCCCTACTGAACTGTCTCCTAACTTTTAATGAGCGAAAAGACTGAGTGTCTTGCTAATGTCCCTTTTCAAAAGTGTTTGTTTTTGATTATCTTCATCCCCATCTGCCCTCCCTTCCATCATCCCCCTTTTTTATCTTCTTCCTCCTTCTTTCCTGTGGGGTAAGCTACACGACTGAGTATGTATGGTATTCCCTCTTCAGGTCAAATCTGATGAGGGCAAGATTCACTCATTCCCCCTCACCTGCCTTCTCTTCTCTTCCTACAGAACTGCTTTTTCTTGCCACTTTTATGCGAGATAATGTACCCCATTCTATCTCTTCCTATCTCCTTCTCTCAATATATTCCTCTCTCATCCCTTATTCATCTTCAGCTCATCCTATGCCCACTCTCT
>CM053622.1:223132859-223159581 GCA_028646595.1 Phalanger gymnotis | reverse complement strand
TTCCTTTTTCTTTTTAAATGTTGTATTTATAAATCTTTCCACTTTTCCAAATGAAAATATCCCTATTCCACGCGGGACATTAGACAATTAGGACAAAGTCGTCATTGTTATGCTCAAGCAGCAACAATTTGAAGTAACAGGAGGAGTGCATCTCAAACTGATTAAAGACACTGACCCTTGCAATTTGATAAACATAAAACATAAATCAGTTCAGTTCTTTTACTGCCCAATATGATTATTCATTAATTGGATGTAGCAGGTGGGATGCTATGAGAGCAGCTTTAGTTTGTGACCTAGAAATATAGTCATTGGAGACGAGCCAGAAAACTCTTTTGTTTACATGTGTGTATTGAATTTTAACCTGACACACTGAACAAAAATAAATAACTATTAACCGAAAGCCAAAAAAGTAAGCAAGCTAAGGCTACCAAATTTTGTTTGGCCTGCCTTGGAATTTGTGAGCTCAGGATAACTAGAAAAAAAAGTACATGAAAATAGTCACCACCTGAATTTCTTACTGGGCTAGACAGCTGCCTGAAGTGTAAAATTGAGTTTGTGAAGTAACTACAGCAAAGAAGTGCTTCCTCACTCAAAAGCCTTTACTTTGATTGAAGTTATAGACTATGATAGGTGAAATGTGTTGTGTAGGCCAGTTTCTTGGTGGAGAAATGGCTGTGTAGTTGTAATGAATAAACTACTCTCCCAACTCATATCTGAATCAGAAGATTCTCTCTCTGTGTGTGTGTGTGTGTGTATACACATACACACATACACACATGTATGTATGTATATGTGTATACATATATGTGTGTATATGTGTATATATGCACAGACATATATATATGTGTGTGTGTGTGTGTGTGTGTATTATAAATAACATTTTATTTATTGAAAACTGCCTACAGAAACATCTTTGGAAACTAACTACTAGAAGGAGAAAGAGATATCTATTTCAATGAAAATAACATCTACATTTCCTGACTGGGAGCCTCTAGAACAACACCAGACACATAGTAATAGCCTACTGAAATTGTTGATTGATTGACTCTGGTGTTGTTGCACATTCCTTATCTCCTACAAGCTGATTTTATAAATGCGCTGGGTTCAGGATAGGTGGTTTGACCATATTACAACCTTTTGAGAACAGGCCAATGATTCTATCTATTATAAAAATAGATTTATTTGTTTGCTTTGCAAACTGAAAAGAAAGTATATTGAGTTTCTGCTAGAAAACACACTAAAAACAAGCCTGAGCATTGAGGAGATATGTTGCTATGCTTGACAGGATCGTCTAAAATGGGTGGCATTGTCTATATTTTAAAATGACATTCAAGGTGTTTTCCATTGACTTATTCTTTTACCTTTATTTTTCCTTCCACAAAAGAAAAAGAGAGCTGCTATTTTTCTTCTTCGATCTCCTTATATATTGCTTCAATTTCTCCTCTTTTTATTTAGTTTATTTCTTATAATTCATATCATTCTTCTTCCATTTGTGGTGCTTCCTTTATGAATGACAAACAGTATTGCTCTTTAAGTAATTCACAAGCAAAGTAATCCTATGCTGTTATACTGTGTCAAATACCATCCTTGATAACTTATACCCAAATGGAAAGATGCTTATGTTTGTAGATGACACTATTCTAAATGTATTCAGCCATAGAATTTCATATTCTTCTAAAAGAGATTCATAATTGTTCAAAAGAATTTGGCATAACTACCCAACTGGGAAAAATTAGGGAATGAAGAATACCTTTTGTCCAGGCTATGATATGAGGTTGAGTAGGTAACCAATAGAGCTCATGCATCAGTTTATATCATGGAGGGCAGACAGAGAAAATGATAATGAATTAACCCCAGAATTTAACAAGATGAAGAAAATAGGCTTGATTGACTTCAGGAAATTGGGTAGTTCTATTAAAGACTTTGAACTTCTACCTGATATAAAGAGTTACCTTCTTGACATGAACATTCTTATAGGGATTGACATATGGCTACAAGTTAAGAAACACTAAGGTCTTTAAAGATCAAAACTGAGCATCACTCAAAGGCAATAGAAAGATGCAAAGCAGGGCTGCTTAAACTTTTTCCACTTGTGATCCCTTCAGTGCTTCTTAACCTGTGGCGTCATCATCCATAGTTTAAGAAGCACTGGGCTAAATATATGTTATAAGCAAGAAATTATGAAAGATATCATCAAACATGTGATCAAAAAGTGGAGATGAAGCATGTGGAATGCCAAAAGACAGTTTGTGCACTACACTAGAATCCACACAAAGTGATGAGGATGAGAAAAGAGGCCTCCATTATTTTAATGACACTCCTATGGCAAATTTAAAAGTTCACACAGAAGGGGCAGTGGACATGAATGTCTTGTTATCAGCATCAAATGAATTCCCAATTATAAAGATAAGAGGTCTATTTGAGCACCAATATGTATAATACATTGGATGAATACTCTAGAAAGGATTTACAACAGGACATGAGTGAATTATATAGGATAAGAGGGTCTAGATGAGTTAATCGTTGTAATCTACATCATTGGAGATAATATTTGCAGTAATGAGTTTATAGGTACCAAAAACTATGGAAGTACTAAAGTTCCCCAATGTGCTCTCAAAAGATAATGAAAATAAATTCTTAAATTTAAGAACTGGATGTGTCAGGAAATTTGGATTCTATTTGTAACTATGCTATAATTAGTTTTGTGAACTCGGACAAATCACACCTCTTTGGACTCCAGTTTCCTGTCATTTGTTGATTTAACACATAATAACTGAAAGGCCACATGGCACAATGGATAAGCCACTGGAATTGGAGTCAAGAAAACCGGAGTTCAAACTTGCCTCAGATACTACTTGGGAAACCATGGACAAGTACCTTAACCTCTCTGTTATTCATCTCCTTATCTATAAAATGACAGAATTGACCTTGATTGTCTCTAAATCTATAATCTTATGTTCCAGGCTTCTTATGTATTGAGGCAATTGGACTTGGAGTTAGAAAATCTAAGTTACTGGGCTTCTTGTCACCTTCAGGAGCTAATGTAAAATCCTTTGTTTGGAATTCAAAGCCCTTTATAACCTCCTGTCTCTACGTTTGTAGTCTTCTCACACCTTACCCTGACTTGTAATCTATTATACAGTGACACTGGCTTCCTTGCTGTCCCCTAAAGAAGACACTCCAAGTACAGGCATTTTCACTGGCTATCCTTCATACGTTAAATACTCTTTCTTTTCATCTTCACTGTCTGGCTTCCCTCAAAGGACCAGCTAAAATCCCACCTTCTACGGGAAGCCTTTCCTAATGTCCCTTAATTTTAGTTCCTTCCCTTTAGTGATTATTTCCAATATATCTTTTATATAACATTTTTGTACATAATTGTTTAGATATTTTCTCCTCCATTACAATAGCTCCTTGAGAGCAAAGACTGACTTTTTTTTTCTTTTCTTTGTATACTCTAAACTTAGCACTGTGGCTTCTGGGAGGTTTTTAATTAATGTTTACAGATGGACACTATTCACTATGCAATGCTGGACAAGCACTTAACTTTTATCTGCCTCAATTTCTTTATATTTAAAATAAGTATAATAATAGCACTTATATCTTAGAGTTGTTCTGAGGAGAAACTGAAGTATTTATAAAGTGCTTTGCAAAACGTAAAGCTATTAAGGCACTATTAAGGAAAAAAAAACTGATTAGTGAAATAGAAATGATAAAGAACTCTCTGAGCCTGTTTCCTCATCTATGGAGCACATATAGTACACATGATTAGATAACAGGCCTAGAGAAGCTACCGATTGCATTAGATTTTCATAAATTCTTTTTAAACTTTAAATACATTTTCAAAAGAAAACTGTTAAATGTTTAAATTTCTCACACTAACACTGACTTCATCAATATGAAAAAAAATGCCCAAATACCTCTACAATTCCTTTTAGGAAAGTGAAGAAAGGAGCACTTCAGGGAATTCCTCCAAGAAAAATAGTATTAGCTTGGTTGTAAGTAACCTTTTACATAGCCTCCTGCATTATGCAGTCCTCAGGAAAAGAAGGAACTCCCTTAGGTGAAGGTGTGCTTATTTTATAGAGAAGGTTGACCTTTGTCAAAATGGTGAAGTAGGTAATTTTCCTTTGGAAACTTCCTACATTTCTCTCCCTCTCCTCTCCTCCATTTCCTCTCTGTTTCTGTCTCTCTGTATCTGTCTCTGTATCTGTCTCTGTCTCTGTCTCTCTCTCTCTCTCTCTCTCTCTCTCTCTCTGTCTCTCTCTCTCTCTCTCTCTCTCTGTCTCTCTCTCTCTCTCTCTCGTAATTGTCCAATGTACCTGATTCTAGGAAAATATGCAGAATACTTAGATAAAATCATCTTCAAATACACATTTTGGAATATGTGCAGATATTTTATGACATGTTCTAATCTATTGTGAGGAAGGTTGACCATTTTAAAATTTTTGTCATATTTGATAATGGATGGGTTGACCATACACTAATTCACTATAGCCCTTTTCTCTTTGGTCTGTCCCTGGGCTGTCCAACCTTAGGTTAGTTTAGGGCCTCGTTAAAATAAAATAATTATTCAAGGGCCAAGCCTGGAATAAAAAATACAGTAAACTAATAGAAAGTGAGGGAACGCACATCATCAATAGGACAGGTGAAGGCATGCGCCACCCACGGGGCATATTTTGGACAGTCCTAGCCTATCTTATTCCTGCTCAATAGTCTCATGTGAGAGAAGAGAGATGATTCTCTGAGAGGCATGGAGGTCTTCCTATTTGAGATGGAGGCCAGCATGTGGCCAAGTAATATGGGCTTTGGTTCTTTATAGAGCCATTCATTTGTTTTTGTTTGTTTTGCTTTGTTTTAAGTAAAGGAGATTAGAGATAGAGCTTGGAGGTAAGAAGTCTGGAGAGTCAGCCACCCAAGGTCTGGGAGTCAGAGTGGAATACATGCTCAGTTTGGCAGATAATTCAGCCTTGAGGCCCTGAGGAAAAAGGAACAACCTGCAAAACTCAGCCCATCAGGAGCTGAGAGAAGAAAGCTTCCAAACCTCTATAGAAATGAGATTACATATGATCTCACTCACCTCAAAGACAGAGGTGATAGTAGAAGGGAAGCATTCCCCCTCAGGTGCAGAGTTATATACTGTCGTTGGTGTTTGGCTCTTTGTAATACCATTTGAAGTTTTCTTGGCAAGGATACTCGAGTGGCTTGTCATTTCCTTCTCCTTCATTTTATAGATGGGAAAACTGAGGCAAACATGGTAAAGTGGCTTGCTGGGGTTCCACAGTGACTGAGGCTGTATTTGAATTCAGGTCTTCCTGCCTCCAGGCCTGCTGCTCTATTTGCTGTACCACTTAGCTGCCTCCAAAGTAAATATCTCTTTGTAAAAGTTTTTGAATACAGCATGGCACAGTGGAGGAATAAATGCTGTATTTGAAGGAAAAAAAAACATTATTAGTGATAGAGTGGAAAAATAATTTGTTTCATTTAGTTGACTAAATGTGCTTGATGTGGCAATATTTAATTTTGTCTTATTCAGCCTCTGTACTTTTTAAAAGGACAATATAGTTATGTGATATTGAACTTGAATTAAGAATTTTGCAGATGTTTCCAGAGAAGTTATGTGTGATAAAGGATAGGAATCAAGAATTAAACTCAATAAATCTTCATTAAGCACCTATTATGAGCAATGTACTGTCATAGGCAGTTGGGATAAAAAAAATGGAAAGAAAAAGCCTCTACTTTCAAGGAACAAATGTAGCACTATATAGGGCTAAAATCAGGGGGAAATTTATGAAATAGGAAAAGTTTGAATTTGGTTTCCACCTTTCTTCTCATCCCTACATTTGGTTTCCCCTTAGAAAAATCGTGGTTCACTTTTCCTCTTTGTGCTTTGGTTACTGAGCTCATTTAAACATGAATTTCACTTTCCAAGTGGTGAATATCTGGCACATTATGTATTTAAATTCCAATTCTTATTGCATTTAATCAGTGCAAAAAAGAATTGGGTTTCTGGTCTGACATTTCAGTATAGGCACTGTAGTTAATGTCTAGAATTTCCAAATCTTCTGTCCCTTTATGCTTACACTCATTTCCATCTCTTCTCTAATATCTAGCAGACTTCTTTTTCTGTTGTATAAATGCCACACTGTACACAGAAGGATACAACTGACATAGGAAATCTGACATGTAACACAATACACTGGAGTTTGAATGGTGTTAATTCCTCTAATACTCTGAATTGTAATCTCAAGGCAAATGTAATAACACTTGCAAACATATTTACAAATAACCAGTCATAGTAGGGTCAGGAAACAGATTTCTTTCAAATTTACAATATTAATTTCATCCTTTGTGCCACTTATTAGTACCCAGATCTCCAAAAAGTGACCTACCCTAGAAACAACTAATGATGTTTGCATTAGACAAGAGAACAAAAGGTTAAAAAATTCTTTTTTTTCCCTACAAGCCAACACTTTCATATTCTTGAGATTTCTGTGGCTTGATCAATTTCCACTTACTTCAATCTGATTTCTTTTCTTATCTGTTCCACTGATGCCCTGCCCCTCTTGCCTCTTCCCACTTTGTCAGTGACCCTTCCTAGCAGGAAAGAAAAAAAAAATCACTCTGGGATTAATTCAAAATGAATGTGTCTAAATACACACTAATGTGTATAGAATGGTATGGAATTTTTACTTTGTCTTTAACCACATTCCACAGCTGTGTAATTCAATCAGATTTATCCTACAGATGTAATTCTATATTAAAATAATGTTATCTAGAGAAACAGAGATGGATCTTTAAAATAGCCAGAAACCTTCTTCTGCGGCTTTTGAAGTCCACTCCAAACTACTTAAGAAACATCTTGAAGATGAATTAGAAAAATATCCACTTGAATTAGAAAGATGTCTAATGTTAATTGCAGCCTCAATGATGAACAACTTCTCAAGTTTAAAGTCACCAGGAAAAATGCTGAGAAGCATGGAGGGAATGAGATATTTCAGTGGGGGATAAAATCTTCAATATTCTCTACTCTGTAAGAAAACATTTATATGTTAGTGATAATGATAATAGGTAGGATTAATTTAGCAACTTATGATTTCTAAAGGATTTTGTTATCTCATAGAACAATATTATCTCATTTGATCCTTATAAAAACTCTGGGAATTAGGTGCTATTATTTTCCCTATTTTATAGATAAGGAAACTGAGGCCGAAGAATGTTAAATGCCTTGCCTTATGTTGCACAGCTCATAAATGTCTGAGACAGGATTAGGAATCGGGTCTTCCTGACACTAAATTCATTGCTTTATTAATTGTGTTACTGGTTTCATTTATCAAATAAAAATTTTTTAAGAAAATTTCTAACTATATTGTTGTTCGTTTTTTATTCTCAAAGAGGATAATGGCACCAGGAAGGAGATTTTGTGACTGTGATTTAAGTGAGGGAGGGCTGTGCAAAGTCACCAGACTCACTTTTTCCTCTGGAGCCATCTGGGTCTAGTAGCAAGATATGAATAAGGATGACTGGAGATGTCCCTGGATGCAACATGAAACCTTGGCCTTTTTAAGCTATGGTCCCTCCCAGGTCTCAGTGTGAGGCAATATCCATTCAATGATTAAGGCTAGGTATGGAATGAGACAAAGAATAGCCTCTTTTATCCAGTCAAAAAGGAAGAAAAAAATCAGTCTGGGAGGGAAGACCTTCAAGGTTTCTGACCAAAATAGAAATAGTTGCTATTTACATTTATTCTGAGCCAATCAGGTCCCAAACAATGAAAAGTAAGTGGAGCTTGGGCTGGGACCCATTGTTGGTCAATCAATGAGAGCCAGAATGAATTGGGTTTAAGGTGCTGTCCTTAAGAAAGAAATCTAGCCTGTAAACCCTAAGATGTGTTGGGGAGGTTTCAGTGATCAAAATTTACATTCCTTTGGGCAGAACATCTGCAGGCAGGGGATGATACCCTATGTGGAAAGAGAGAGAGGAAAGGAAAAAGGAAAATAGCAGGAAAAAGGAAAGAAGAAGAAAGAGAGGGAGGAGCTGAATTGCCCAACTAGAATTGGTCAGTTGGGTCCCCAGTGGGGCAGCCCATACTATTCACAGGTTGTTGTTTTTCCTGCCTTCTTGAAAAGGACCATGGTATTATAATGGCAAGTAAAGTGGGACTTTTCAATATTTTTTTTCTTTTGGAGTGCTTCTTAGCACTGAGGCAACCAAGTGCCATTGATTGAGCTTTGTCTTTGTTTGTAGGAAGGCCCACACCTGTGGAGCCCTTGAGAGGTGTGAAGCTCTCAGGCCCTGAAAAAGGATTTGTGTGTGTGTGTGTGTGTGTGTGTGTGTGTGTGTGTGTGTGTGTGTGTGTACTCTGAGAGTAGATGTTAAGCTAGGACTCTCAGAACTATGGAAGGACAGGTTTTACTTTGGAGGCTTACTCATTGGAAGAGTGTTGGTGTAGAGACTCTGGACAGGCATTAAGTAGCTCCTTACTTTGAAAACCCTGGTGTTGGTGCCTCTCTCTCTAGTAACTATGTATAGCTTTGGTCAGCAGCTAGAAGCCTGTCTGTTGATTTGTGTTATGTGCTCTGTTTATATTTTTCTCTGTTTGTACTTTCTGTTTGTATTTGCTCTGAAGTTCAGGGTGCTGACTTTTTCCCTTGAACTAAGTGAATGATATATGTATGTTTAATTAAAGTGAGATTATAAACCCATTAAAATTGCTTTCTTTAGAAAAGCATTACCTAAGAACATGTGCTAGCAGCCCTCTTGTGTACTGGTGTTATTGGCTTCACATAGCCATAGTAGCTACAGGTGATGTTGTTACAGGGATCAGGAAAGTTAGCAAATGAATTGGATTTAAGGTAAGAGGGTTGTGCAAAGTCACCAGACTCGCTTTGTCCTCCTGAGCCATCTGGGTCCAATGATAAGATATCAGGATGACTGGAGATGGCTCCAGACATAGTGGAAGACCTTGCTGTTTTTTCCCTAGTTTTCAATATTCACTTATGTAATACTTTGAGTTCCAAAGTTTTTCATCCTCTCTCCCTCTCCTCCCCACTCCCCAAGACAGCAATTGATGTAGGTTATATATGTGGAATCATATTAAACATATTTCCACATTAGTCAGACTTTGGCCTTTTTAAACTAAGGCCTTTTCAGGTCTCAGTTTGACTGAGACAATGCCCATTCAGTGGTTAAGGTAGGTAAGAAATGAGATAAAGAGTGACCCCTTTTACCTAGTCATAAAAAAAAAAAAATTAAAATCAATCAGGAAGGGGAAAACCCTCAAGGCTTCTGGCCAAAACAGAAAGAATTGCTATTTATATTCACTCTGAACTATAACATGTAACAGAAAAGAGTATGAGATTTGGAGTTAGAGGTTCTGAATTTGAATTCCAGCTCTGTCACTCAATACTTCTGTGATCACGGGTAAACTCCAAACTATCTTAGTTTCCTTATTTGTAAAATGAAAAGGTTGGATAAGATGGCCTCTAGTGATCTATGATCCATTGAACATTATCCAAATTTTCAATTAGGTGTTGCAAAAACTATTTTTATCTTTGCTGTACAAATCAGACTGTGATACTGAAACCACATTTCTCTGTTATTTGAATCCCTTGAAAACATGTAAAAGAAAATAATGTCTTGGAAAATAAAGTTTTCTGCCTCAGATTAGACTAATATTTAACATAGCATCAATATTCAGGACTTTAAACAGGGCAAAATTTATGAAGTAGAAAAGTCTGAATTTGGCATTCATTCACCTTCCTACCCACCACCAAGTTATTACCTCCTTCCAAGACGGTTTAATGCTTTCCCGTTATATTTTATCTTTTATGAGTCATTCTCTTCAGTTCCTGTTTAATTTGATGTTTCAGGGGATTGATGTCCCTTTATATTTTGTTTCAGTGTTCTTTTTTTTTTTAAGGAGTCAATATTTCCATTAAGCAGTGGGTATATAACAATCAGATAAAATGCTAAATGTGGAGTGTAGAGGACCTAAATTCAAAACCTACCTCTGATAATAGTTATGGGAATCCATGTTAATCACTTACCGTCTCTCTCAGTGCCCCAGCCACTTGCCTACAATTTAACTACTTAGACTTGGGAGCAGTTATCTGTTTTGGGGAGGACATTTCTAATATTGATGAAAGTGTAGATCCTTAGGGATTCATTCATGCATAACCACTCAGACTCTAAAACTCTTCTTTTTTGGATTGTTCATTTTTCCAGAAAATTATTCTTTTATTTATTTGTTTTTACTTGGTTCAATGCTAAGACCATTTGGCAAATAATCAGACATTTATATGTAGAATATTCTTCATTCATTTTGTATATTTTGTGTCCTACTGTGCCAAAATAGAAAATGTCCAAGGATAAGAATCTGCTCCAATTTTTTAAAAAGGCAACATAATTCTTTGCAATGTGTCATTATATTTATTTCTGAAATAATTTTTCATTTTTTAGTAAACCAAATACCCCTCCCTTCTGCAATTTTTGATTTTCTTATTTAGAAAATATGAATCTGATGTAGTTTATGACAAAGTTCCAAGAACCCAAGATCACCATTTAAGAAATAAAAAAGGGGGTACCATCAAGTAATTCTCAGAGATTAGACAGTAATGATGCATTTCAAAATCATCCTGCCTTTATGCCGCTTTACCTAGGGGTTAAAGAATCAACAGACATAGTACAATGAGTCATTTCCTCAAATATAATCATTTATATTCACACACTGGCATCTAGAATGGTAAAACAGATATCCTTAACCTGATTCCACTGAGATAATGCCATTTTCTTTCCCAGTTTCACGCAGATTATTTAAATTGGAAAGTTGCTGAAGGAATGACTTTCTCCAAATGACAGTTTTGGATAAATTTATGGGAAGAAGCTTCAAAGTATTCATTGTATTTATGATTTTTTGTCTAACTGTGATGTGAACTTTTTTTAATGCACAGAGAATGACTTTGTTTAAGACTCAAAAAAACTTGATAACTGATTTAGGATTCTAAGCAACTATCTTATATGCCTCTTAGGGCCTTTATCTTTCATGTTGAATTTAGCACCAGAACTAGTAAATAGACTAGTTTATGTACATTGCATTTGTGGGAATCTTATTGACATAATTTTTATGTGATACATTTCTAACTAGGTAGTAATACCTGTACTGCAAGAGGCCTTGCCCTTATGATAACTAAACCTCTACTTAAGTAAGTTATCTTGAACTGCAGTCTGGAGTCAGGCCAATCATTCCCCAGGGAAAAGAAAGGGAATGATACATGAGACAAAGTTAATAGTGTGAGTGTAGATGAGTTCTTATAGCATTCAGACAGGCAAATAATAGGTGTTGAAGATCTTCTAGTCCTAGTGTGTTTCACATTTTCTTTACTAAGAGTTTATAACTAGATGAGGTTATTCTTAAAATATTACATCAGAAAAGTAGAATTTCACAGGAGAGAGAGGGAGGGAGAAAGGGGAGGGGAAAATAGAAGGAGAGAAGGACAGAGATAGAGAGAGAGAAAGGATGAGGAAGATAGTGAAACCATCTGTGTTGCGAAGCAGACCATATAGGCCTGGTCTCATGATCTTGGGTTACATGACAATCTAAAATAGGGGTTCTTAGCATGGTGTATCTGAACTTGTATATGTCTATATCTATGTGTATATGTATATCTATGTCTATGTGGTTATCTATATTTATAATATCTGTGGGCAATTAGAGGCATAGTGAATAGAATACCAGGCCTGGAGTCAGGAATAATCATCTTCCTCAGTTCAAATCTGGCCTCAGACATTTACTAGTTGTGTGACCCTGGGCAAGTCACTTAATCCTATTTGCCTCAGTTTCCTCATCTATAAAATGAGCTGGAGAAGGAAATGGCAAACCACTCTAATAGCTTTGCCAAGGAGACCCCAAATGGGGTCATGAAGAGTCGGACATAACTGAAACAACTGAGCAACAATTATAATCTGTATCTATGCCTGTACCTATACCTTTTTATAGATACATAAACCTATATAGCCATAGATATAGCTATATATATATGTATATATACATATATATAATATATGTCTGTATGTTTATATATGTACATATACATATTTCATAATAACATATCAATATAACTGGTTTCCTTTGTAATTATACATATAATATTTTTTGCATTTTAAAATGGTCCAGAGGTCCACCAGTCTATCAAAGGTTACAAAACAGGCTAAGAATCTCTAGTCTAGAGCATCACTCCTGGGGACAGATCCAGCCATTAAAATATAAGTAGAGGATTTTTCTTAAGCAGATAGATGCATCTGGAAAAAAAAGGAAGGTCAAGAGTGAAATAAAGTGCAAGCTTTCAGGGAGAGAGAATTGAGAATTAGAAACTGGTTATTATAAAAAGAACAACACAAGTCAACACATACGTATCTATCAGGAAAAAATCATGCCAGACTGATCTTAGTTCCTATTGTGATAGGATTACTAGATTGAAAGATCAACAGAATGCTGTTGATATAGTGTACATGGATTTCAGCAAAGCATCTGACTTAGCTCTCTCATTATATCTTTGCATATATTAATATAAAATATATACAATATATACTTTTGTAGGAAAATATTATCTATAATAGGATGTAATCTCCTGTATTCTCCCTGAAGGCAAGGAATATTCAATTCTGTCTTTGTATTCATAGCGTTATAAACAATGTCTGGAATGTAATTGACATTTACTGGTTGATTGAATGCCTTATGTACAAGAGGGGAAGATCTGAGTTAGATTGAACTATATTTAGGTGTGTTTAAAACTAACCAAATGACTATATCTAGAAAGAATTCGTTAAAGGGTAGCTCTGAACATGGAGAGTGGTCTTTAATGTAGAGGTCTAGGACGTACATTTATTGAACTTGAAGATGTCACAAAACTGGCGGGGGGGAGGGGGAAGGATAACAAACATGTAGGATAAGAGTCAGGATTCCAAAAGACTTTAAAAAGCTAGAGTTGCGAATTGAATCAAATGAAATGTGATAAGAATAAACATATATTTATCACTTTAAGTTCAAATTGTGTAATTTTTCTTTTTTTTCTTTTGGAGGGAAGGTGAGATGACAACAATTTACTGACAAAATTTTAGTCACTCTAAAATTCTGAGAGCTCTACTGGGCAACAAGCTCAATGTGAGTTAGCAATATGATGTGGAAGTGAAAACAACCAATGTAATGATATTCTTCACTAAGGTGGAGATAGACCCAGAATTAGGGAGGTGATAACTCTTTCCTGTTAGGCTATAAAAATAGTATTGTACTTTGCTCTAAAAATCACATTTTAGGAAGAATATTGATAAAATAAATGTATTCAAAGGAAGATAACCTGAATGATGCACTACTGCTGGTACTAATTCAAAATATGCCTTATAAGGATAAGTGATAGCTGACCTGGAGAAAAGAAAACCTGAGGCAAATTACATTGTTATTTTTTTACATTAAATACTTGAAAGGATGTCATATTAAGGTACACTTAATAGAATTTTGCTTAGCCTTAGAAGACACAACTAGGATCCATGGGTTCAAGTTGTGGAGAGAAAGATTTTAGCTCAATGTAAGGGAAAACTTTCCTAAAAACAGAATTGATCTAAAATAAATTGGGTTATTTCAATAGGTAATCAATTCCCTATCACCAAAGATCTTCAAATGGAGTAGGGATACAACTGCTGAGGTTATCTCAGGTGGTTACATCTGCTTTTTTGAGGGGGACTAGGACTTAAAGATTTCCAAGAGGAACAAAATCAAACCAGACTATATAAAAAATGATAAGTAAAATTAAAAAAAAAAAAGAGGAGGCACTTGATCAGGGCTGGGAAGTTGCTGAGTTAGGGAATCAGTTATTTATGAAAAGGCTGCAAACTTCTCTGTAGTACAGAAAAGTGCCCAGGTATGGTCTTATAGGTAATGGTGACAGTCAGAACTTGTAGGGCGAAGGTCAGGGGGCTAGGCTATATCAAGAAATCAAACAAGACAAGGTCTCTTTTTAAAGGCCTCACACTAGGACACTTTCTAAGGGTCTTTCTCATTCACAGGGCCAAAAGGACAATGATATCATTGTACTTCTCCTAGTTCATCACCAGGATCTGAAGAATCAGAATCCTTTGCAGCTCTGAAGTAGAAATCTTTTTTCTGGGAGATTATCTAATGGAAGCATACATCAGAAGATCTGGGCTTGAATACTTGGAGCTGAAGCTCAGGAAAATAAATTCTGAATATGTAGTAATGTGGCCAAACTGAATTTACTTTCAGAAAGGGAGCTACTAAAGAAGGAAGAAGGGACCAGAGAAGAGTTGGGCCACGTTTCATCTGGTTGACTTTCAGAATCAAAATTAATTATCAAGACCTCTGTAACTTCCCTTTAATTTGACATAATGACACTTTTATATCTCACCCCCTTATAGTACTTAGTCACTCAGCTAACCCAAAGAAGGATCATGTCCTGTTTCCAGGAAGCAAGGGAGAAAAAGATAAGGAATGGGTCATCTCCTCCAGGCTAAGGCAGGCAGAGAGAAAACAAACAGAAAAAAAAAATGAAAAACCAGAAACTGCCATCAGCAAGTCAAAACCTGATGGAAGAAAATCTGGGGTGCAGTAATCACATGGCCTCATAGGCTCTATTTCCATTTAAAGAAAGGTGTGCAAGGTTTCTCAATGAATTATACAAATTTTTGCTCTTTTTTCTGATAAGAGAAGAAAGATAGTGCCATCTTTCTCCTTCTGGGTCTATTTTCAGCCTCTCCTATTGATTGGGATTTTCTTTGTGTCCCTTTTGCCTATTTCATTGTGAAAAATCTCAATCCTCAAGTCAGGCATACAGCTCTCTTTCTTTAAATCCCAATTGCCACAGCAAATATGACTTTGGAGAATTAAGGCAGTTTTTTCTTTACCTACCAGTGCCCCCTCAAATATCTTCTAACAACAACAACAACAAAAATCACATCACATTACTAGCTTGAGGAAGCACCACTTCTAATTTCCGGAGAATAACTTCATCCTCAGTAACTATAGCTAATTTAGACTTAAAGCAAAGAAACCTTAGTGGAGTCTTCTAAAAGAACCATAATAGATTTTCCCTTTCAATGTCAGGATTCTGGCTTAAAGGTTATGACTACTAGAATTATCACACCAACGATAACCATAATCTTATTTCTGGCAAGGTCATCAAGGCACATGATAATGTAAAGGATGGTTGCCCACAGTCTGCGACATAAAATTTCAAAAAGTCTTCTCTAAAACATATTTATTTCTCATAATAAAGTCTTAGAAAATTATCATTTATGGAACAGGACCCTTTGACCTCATTCATTTTTTTCCTTTTACATGGGATAAATATTTGCCATAATACTATGATTATATATGATATATGAAGAATCCAAAGATCTAATTTCTACTCCTGGCTCAAATAATAACTACCTGTGATTAGCTCAGCTTAAGATCTCAAAATCTAAATTTTGCATTGCAAAATGAATACAGTATTCCTAGCCCTACCTACCTCATCAGGTTCTGGTGAGAAAAGCATTTTGAAACTCAATAAATGTATGTTCTTTGAAGTCAGGAACAGTCTTTGCTTTCATTTGTATTTGTATCCCCAGCACTTAGCACAATACCTGGAACATAGTAGGCATTTGATAAATATTTATTGACTTACTGACTGACTTTGGAAATAGTAAATGGCCCACTCAATGCTGTGCCTTTGCTACTTGGACTATCATTTCTGCAACCTCCCCACCAATAACCTAGGCTCTGCCCCTGGTTCCTTCAGCTCTAATAGTTGAGCTTTTACTCTATCTTGCCAGGACCTAGGCCTCCACATCACTTTACTTGCATACCTACTTCCCTAAACCATTTCCAGATCCCTTTCATGTACTATCTTCTCCCATCAGAAAGTAAGCCATTTATAGGCACTGTCTGATTTGCTTGTTTTTGTACCCTCCCCCATCCCCCAGCACAGTACAATAACTTGTATCCAATAAGTTCTTAATAATAGCTTAATTTATCTTTCTGAATATTCTTTCCCATTATGCTTCACTGTATGAAATGAAATGCTCTTTTATTTGTCCTAAATGTTTTTCTAAGTTTATAGGATGTAAAAACAGTGCTGCTTGCAGCTACTGTGGCTATGTAAGGCCAATAACACCAGCGCACAGGAGGGCTGCTAGCACAGATTCTTTGATCTGCTTTTCTAAGGAAAGCAATTTTAATGCGTTTACAATCTCACTTTAATTAAACATACATGTATCATTGACTTAGTTTGAGGGGAAAAAGTCAGCACCCTGAACTTCAAAGAAAATACAAACAGAAATTACAAGCAGAAATTATATAAACAGAGCAAATAACACAAATCAGCAGACAGGGCTTCTGTTGTCCATAGCAATACATACATAGTTACCAGAGAAAGAAGCACCAACATCTGGGATTTCAAAGATGGAAGCCTCCTTAATGGCTACCCAGAATCTCATCTGGTGAAATCACAGGAATGCTCTTCCAATGAGTGAGCCCCAAGCAAAATGCTAACCTCAGAGCATATGTATAGACATCTTCAGGGTCAGAGGGCATCATAACCATGCAACTCAAATACATGTGACCTAGGTCTTCCCATGACTTAAGCAGGTCATAAAAGACTCTTGATTCAATCAAAGACTCTTGATTGAAATAAAGGCAAGATTCAAAGGCATTTGATTGCCTTACTGCCAAGAAGTACTCCAAAACAAAAAACAGCAGAAAGTCCTACTCTGCTTGACATTACATAGGGCTAAACCCTTCTGATATGCCAAGATTTGGTAAGTTCTTGTTTACCAAGTCTTCACACTCTTTATTTTTAGATGTCGAGTATCAAAGCATAGCTCCACTTTCAGTACTACTAAATAAAATATGAATGCTTGATCTTTGGCATATGAGGCACTTTACACTGTAGAGCCAAATGTTTTTTTCCAGCCTTATTTCATAATAATCCCACCCACTTTTTCTATTCCAACTGGATTACTTCTTATCCTCTGTTCTCGTCTAGTCCATTCCTGACTCTGCAATTCCTCATACCAGCTCCCATACATACAATGGGCTTCTTTCAAATTTTCGCCCATTGAAAAATATTTCCATACCTTCAAGACTCAGCTCTCATTACTTTTTCGTAAAGCCCTCCACAATTTTCCCAGGGGAAAGTGAGTTTTCCCTCTTCGAATTGATCATGGCATTTTTCCCTGTGCCTATGCTTTGCAAGTAGATGGGAGAAAAGAGAAGGAATACTGATTGACATCAGAGTATCTGAGATCAGAGTCTTCCTTTGATATTTATCACCTGTTTGACTTTGGACAAGTCACAAGCTCTTTTGTAGAGGATAGCAGCTATCTGATAGCCTTTAAAGTTCAAGATTTAATCTGCTATGATCACTTGTATCATAGTTTCCATCTATCTATCTATCTATCTATCTATCTATCTATCTATCTATCTATCTATCTATCTATCTATCTATCTATCTATATCTTTTTGTGTGTGACACTCCTTAGAAACAAGAAATATACCATATATCTTTTTATCCCCCATGCCTAACAATGTTTTTAACAGAAGTCACTTTTTTATTAATTCAGTCAGCACACATTTATTACTCTTTCACTATGCCAAAAAACACATGTGCTAAGTATATAAGTGAAGATAAGACATGGGTCCTGCTATAAAAAGGCTTACACATACTTATGAATTAATTAAACAGGCATTTTAAAATCATCACTCATATAACCTTAGTCATTTTATTTGCCTTTAAAGGTTTTCTTCAAGTCTGATATACCCATTCAAATGTATAGAATACAGAATTCCCCAAGGAATTATCTTTTTTCCATTCACCATGGTTTTTTAGAAAGTAGGATAATTTTGTGTCTTTATTTCCTGTACCATAGGAGATGCCAAATATATTTTATCACTTTTCCTCCTACCTCCAGGAGATTTGTCCATCAAAACAAAGGAATTAATTCAGGGATTCTTAAGCATTTTTGTTTCACGGGTTCTTTTGGCATTCTGGTGAATCTTATGAACACTACACATTCTTAAATGCAAAAACCAAAATCTATAGGATTGCCAAAATAATATAGAAATAGTTTTCAAAAAAATATATTTTCAAATATTCTATGAATCACAAGTTAATAATCTATTTTAATTGCTTCATCTTTAATCACGATTACCCAGAAACCTCTTAGTTAACTTTTTCCTCCATTGTCCCCTACCCTTGATCACCGCCTGAGGCATTCTCAAAAAAATATTGGCTGTACTACACATAGTCCTGCACATGCATTTTAGGTTTCTCAGACTTCATATAGATTTCAGCTGGGCAGAATTACCCATCCTGCTGTTCACTGAACTGTAGTGCAAAGCCAACTACTGAGGGGAACTGGAATGGAGAAGAAGAAGGCATTAAAGACTATTCTGCCTATAAAAGAAAACAATATGAGTTAAGAACTCCAGCGTCCTTCCTCTGTTACCATTTTCCTTATTAAATGTCTTTCTCTCTTGCCTTAATCATACAAAACAGAAACAAAATTTCATTGGATCCTAAGAGACCTCAGTACTAACGTCTCCATGAGGGTATTAGTTGAGTTCAAATACACTGTCAGCCACTTACTGTCTGTGTGATCCTGGGCAAGTCCCTTCACCCTGTTTGCCTCAGTTTTCCCATCTGTAAAATGAACTGGAGAAGGAAATGGCAAACCAATTCAGTATCTTTGCCAAGATGGGGTTGCAAAGAGTCAGGCATGACTGAAATGACTGAACAACAACAATGTCACCATATCCTAGTAATGAACCAACTCTTGATAAACCTCTGATAATGATTTTTCTGAATTTTCAGCACTTCAACAAGTGTTGTTTTGCAATGACAATATTGCAAATGTAGCTGAAAAACTTCTATATCTATTTATTTATATACAAGTAAATACAACTTATATATGACCATAAATTGAAATATAGGTATATTTCCCAAGGGAAGAATCAATCATTAAATCATTTATCTTTCTTATAAGAAAGGAAGTTATCACAGTTATACCCACATATTCCATTTCATATTTTAATGTATAAGAACATTTTTCCTACATTTGCTTTCTCTTTAATTATATTTATAACTTTAACTCTATAATACTACGTGCTTAAAAATGGAATCATCCTCTGATTCAGTTCCAAACTGTATCTTGTTCTGGAAGCTGTAATCTGGAAAAAAAATTAATCTATAATCTACAATAGAGAATGAAAAATTAAATTATTTTCAGTTGTGAAAGCATTGCTTACCTATATCTATTCCTATACTCATTATATGAGAAAAATATGTCAGAAGAAGAATTTTAACTATAAAAGTGACAAAACTGTGGTTTTATTTATGAACTAAAGTATTTAGAAAAATGGCTATATTTTACTATAGCTATTGACATTCCAGGCTGCCTCCTTAAACTCAAAATATTAGGTCAAATTTGTGATGTACAATTAAGAGGAAAGAAAGTTGGAATATTCAGCTTTGGAAATGATAATCAATGCCCACTTCTGAACTTTTTGTTTAGCAAAGACAACAAATGTATTCAATTAAAATATATTTTTAGTCTGCTCCTCCCATAATTATGTTGACTACAAATGCAAGTACTCAGGCCCCGTTGCTCAGAAATGAAAAAAAAAATGAATTGGAAAATAACTATTTGGCAGCAATAAGGAAGCAAAAACAAATAGATGTGGGTACAGAGGGAAACCTATTTATGAAATAAATGGAATGCCTGATCTCAATATACATATAATGTTTCATATATCAGAATTGTTTTGTTTTCAATGACAGAAATTAATTTAAATATCTGTGCAAATTTAGCTGTTTTTAACCAAATTCAGTAATTTCTGTTTATATTGTTAAATGAAAAGTAATAATAATTGAAATTTATAAAGTTCATAATTTTGTTTTTAAATTAAAATTATTTTAGAATTTACTATTTATTTAATTAAAACATTTCTGTAAATTTAAGTTCCAAATTCACCCCTTCTCTCCCAAACCCACTGAGAAGGCAAGCAATATGATATTGATTATATGTGTGAAATCATATAAAACATTTCCATATTTTCCATATTACAAAAAAAATTTAAAAAATAAAGTGAAAAAATATAATTTACACTCAGAATTCATCAGTTCTCTCTCTTGAGGTGGACGGAATTTTTCATCACGAGGCCTTCAGATCTGTCTTGAATCACTGTATTAATTACAGTAGCTAAGTCTTTCACAGTTCTTCATCTTTACAATATTGTTGTTATTGTTAAATGGCCTCCTGTTTCTACTCACTTCACTCTGAATAAGTTCATCTAAGTCTTCCCGGCTTTTTCTGAAACCATCCCCTTCATCATTCCTTATGTGTAAATAGTATTACCTCATAATCATATACTGTAAATTGTTCAGCCATTCCTCAATTGATGCCACCACAGAAGAGCTGCTATAAATATTTTTGTATAAATAGATCTTTGTTCTTTTTACTTGCCCATTTTGAGCTATAGATATAGTAGTGGTATTACTGGGTCAATTTTGCATTTTCTTCTATATTTTTTCAAATCAAGAAACAACTAAACAAAGTCAAAAGGATGAAAAAATATTTCACTTGGGCAAAGCTATTTTAAGGAATTATTTTCTTCACTGAGCTTTTGTTCCTATTTCTCTATTTGGTCAATTCTTATTTTTAAGGTTTTTCTTTTCTTTAGTGAATTTTTGTGCCTCTTTGGTCATTTGGTCAATTCTGTTTTATTTTTTAAAAATTTTTTCATCAGTATTTTTGTGCCACTTTTTTTACAAGCTATTAATTTTCTTTTTATATTTTATTGACTTACTTTCATTTCTTTCCCCAATTTTTCTTCTGCCTCCATTATCTCTTTCTTTGATTCTTCCAGGAGTTCTTGTTGGGCTCGTATGCAACGTACATTATTTTTTCTTGTGAGGCTTTGCTTATAGCTGTTTTCATTTTATCATCTGACCTTCATTCTTGATCTTTGCTGTTATCAAACTAACTTTATCTGGTTAGATGTTTTATTCTTGTTTGCTTGTTTTTCCAGACTTTTTCTTTATTTTGAAATTTATGTTAATTTGGGCTGCTTTACATGGGATTGAGGAGGTAGCATCCCAAGCTTTAGGCATTTTCATGCAGTTGTTTTCAGACCTAGGTCTCTAAGTTTTCAGTGCTTCCAAGGTCATGCTATCCCGGGAAAAGTGTGGTCACTTCCATACTGGTCTACCCTCTGGTCTTTACCCAGGAAGGGCCCCTGATCCCCTACAGCCAAAAGTACTATTGTTCCTCTCTGCCCTGGAACTGATTCCAGGGCCCTTCCTCCCTTGTGACTGACCACAAGCTCTCCTCTTTGCCCTGGATTTGTTATACAGAAGCGTACATGAGCAATATAGTTGCCAAACAGTGCCCAGTCCTATGCCCAATGTCAGCTCAGGGTCACCTGTAATCTCTTTCTGATCAATTGTCCAATTCCCTTACCCTCTCTGTGTAGAGAGCTCATGAAGCTGCTGCTCCCGTTACTGTTGTAGCTGCCTCCACGGCCCGCTGCTGATGTTGCTGTCTTGTGTGCTCCAGGCTAGTCCACATCAAAGTGTCACAGACCTCTCCTGCCAATATCCTAAATTGTCTTGGACTGGAAAAATTCTCATGCTGTCCTTTTTTTGGTTATGCTCATCCAGGTTTGATTTGATGCGCTATTTTCACATTGTGTGCAGTGGGATTTGGGGAGAGTTTGGCCAAATCTGCTACTTCTTAAGTTTTTATTTAAATTTTTAAGATATTTTTTCTTTATTTTAATATTCATTTTCTTCCTCTTTCTAGCCTCTTCCCTAGCCATTGAGAAGGCAAGCAATATATCAATTATATATGTGAAATCATATAAAACATATAGAGAGATTTAATGATTATAGAGTGATTAAATATATACTTTCATATGAATCTCAAAACTACCACATATAATATCTATTCGAATTACTATTATCCCTAATTTACAGATAATGAAATTGAGGCTGAAACATTAAGTGGTTTGCTTATATATCTTAGATGTATCATTTGTAGGATTAGAATCCAATTCACCTGACTCCAGGTCCATCGCACCAGACATTACACTATAATGTCTCATGGTTGGAAAACTAGGAAACAGAAGTTTAGTTTTCAGTTCTGAAGGTTAAATTCTGTTTTGTGGAATTGCCTGAGGTCAAAGGGTAGAGTATTCTACATGCTGGTTTAATATCACTACACCATACTTGTGATGTACTGGCAGCTACATGGAAAAGTAAATAAAACAGCAGCTTTTACTTTAGGAAAACCTGACCCAAAGCAAGTCACTTAGCCTCTCTGATCCTCCATTTTCTCATCTATAAAACGGAAATAACAATAGCATCTATTTTACAGGGTGTTTTGTGAGTCTCGAATAAATAGTACATGTGAGGCACTTTGCAAAAGAGCTATATAAATGCTAGCTCTTTTTTGCTCACATGATTTTTGCCTCCAAAATCTCATATACCTCAAAATATGAGGAAATCAAACTGTTTCTTTGTGTTCTAATAAACTAGGCATTATTTGGAGTGTTGACTCAGACAAGTTTTACCACATAGGAGGGTTAAGAAGGCATTTTTCCAGTCCCAGGCCTTAAGGAAAATCTAGGAGCAATGCCAAAAGTCAGCACCCGCTGGCCTTGCCTGAGGCAAGTGAATATTTTTCTTATAGTCCAAATCCATTCCATTCTCTGTTCTGTATTAAACAAATCCTAATTCATTTCATATCTCCCCTCATTATCTGCCCCCAATCTATTAATTCAAGTTGACCAAAAGCTAAAAAACAAAACAAATTGTGAGATTAAAATACACATATTTTTTTGGAATGGCCATACATGCTTGACCATCACAATTGGTCCAGGTTTTTGTTGTGTTGGGATTTATATTTCCCCATAAATTTATATACTTTTACTCAACTTAGGAGAAGAAGCATATTATACACTGCACGGAAATTAAAAAGTTTTTATTCTTTTCTCCATGAAATTTAAATCCCAATTAGAATGGTTACTATCTCTTAATTATTTAGTCAAATTTTAAGAGAAAAACTAATCATTTCCACTGAAAAGGTCTATCTGGAATAGTCACTAAATGTTTGTCACATGAATGAATAAATTAACAGATGGCAGTGTGGTGACAGACATTTTATTTGAGATGATTTAGAAAGCTGTTTTGAAGATTCAGATCTTACATTGTCTAAGAGTGATCTTTTTTGGAAGCATTTCCAAGTTTATTTAAGGAAATTTTCTTATTTTTTCCTTGTTTAAATATATTTATTTTTAAGATGCTGAAGTTATATTCTTTTACCTACAATCAATTTATTTCACAGTGTGGATGCTTGACCTCAGTTCATTATGTTGCTCTTCTGCACAGGAACTGATAATAACTCGCCATTGCCTACAGGAGAAAATTTCAGCTTCAATCTCCATTAAAATCTGCGTCCACCTTGGCTAGTCAATGATTTCTCATAACAAATTTGTCCCTCCAGTAAAGCTGTTCTCACTACTTACTCCTCCCCTTCTTGACCCTCGACATATCATACTCATTCTCAACTCCAAGTCAGTGCATTGGATTTCATCAATTCCAACCCCAGGTCTTCATTTTACAAATGATGAATCTGAATTTCACACTCTTTCCCACAGTTTTAATAATTTGAGTATTTGCAATTTCACGTTGCTTCTCCCTCCATTATGGCAAAACCTCTATAAGTTGTGGATTGTCTCTAAGAGTTGTTATGATTAATTCATTTATCATCCTCCACTCAGCCTTGTGATAATCCTCTCCAAAGTTAGCCTGGCTTGTACTCAGACAACAGATACACAATTCATTACTGGGTCTATAGTTCAAACCTTTCTAAATTGGTGGGGGTAGGGGGAAGAAGAAAATCAGCTTTGTATGAATGGTCAAATACTCTAGTTTGTTCTCTGCCAGCATAGCCTTCTAGAAGTGAAGATCACCTCCAAATCACAATGAGACTTTGGAGCAGGATACATTTTATTTATGAGAAATACATCTCTTAGAGAGCTAAATGTAAAACACTTTAAAAGATGATATGGTAGGGCAGTTAGATAAATAAACCAAGTCCACAGTATACTTTTTCACTAACCCTTTTCCTTATTTTGATCAATTCATCTGAGCTTTAATGGCCCCAAAAGCCCTCCCACTTATTTATCTGCAATTTTAGCACAAAGTCATCACCAAGGTACCACTGGGCTCCTCATCTCAGCAGTTGACTACCCCCTGTCTCAGCCACAACCAATCATTCCTCTTGATTCAGCTGCTCTAGGATATTAAATAGGAAACTTTTGTCTGCCTTTTCAATTTGGCTACTCTCAGAACATTTGCTTCTCTTCCACACAAACACAAGCAAAAGAATATTAAGTAGGCTCAGGTTGTTGATATCTCAAAGGTCTCAATATGTGATTTTTCTCTACCAGAAGAAAATGATTTATCTACTCTACTCTTTTGTGCTCTCCTCATAGCCCTCTTCTCAGCTAGTTATTAGAGGCAAGTTGTATTAAATGCTTAGTTCTTCAATGAGTTGTTCCTATTTTCAATGGTCTAATGGTTTAAAATAGGCAGAAATTTGTTTTTATTTAAAAAATTTATTTTATCAAGACCTTATAAAGAAAAGATCATTTAAATGTTTTTCAGCCCATTGTTAAGAATGTAGATATGAAAATATTTTGTTACAGTAAGGTATGGCCCATATTACCATATAAATTCTATTTTAAGATTGGTAAATGTAAGATAATTCTTTCTACAAGTACAGAGAATAACTTGAAACATGCTGAACCCTCACGGTCTCATACAAAATGGAGAGGGGCCCAAGTTTTAAAAAAAAGAATTATTGAAAAGAAAAAAAATAATATAGACATAAGTTAACAAATATCTCATATCCAAAAAGATCAAATTGTTTAAAAATATTTCCATAAACTATTTCATTAATTTAATAAATTATAAGTTCTTTTTAAAAATACAGTATTTTCCTTTCACTTTACATTCTCAAACTGAAAGTTTCCTTTAAAAAGTTTTTCATTGTTTCTTTGACTCCAAATCAAAATTTTCACTGTCAAATAACGGCTTCAAAAGGCCATTTTATAAATGATAAGGTCTGCTTATGTAAATATCTGTATATCCATTTATGGTTAAATATCTTTGTGCATTTATGTGGTGTGAAGATAAAATAGTGAGATTCACTTTCACATATAAACTAAGTATAATTAGACTCAATACTTTATAAGTGTAGGTTCTGAATCATAAATTCTAGAAATATAGCTTATAAATGAATCTGTTTAAATCAACAAGGATTTTTTAATATATATCAGACACTATGCTGAAGTCTTGGTATGCAAAGGGGAAAATATTGGGGGGTGGAGCCAAGATGTTACTGTGAAAGGAAGGAACTACTGGAGCTCTCTTGCAAATTCTGTCAGATACATCTAAAAAAGAAAATCTGAGTAGATTTGAGAGAGTTAGAAGCCACTGGTAGACTGAGAAGCACGGGGCATGGGAATGACACCAGACCAAACCAACCAGGAACAGCAGAGGAATCCAGCCAGCTCGCAGGTCTGGGAGACTACTGGGCAAACAAAACGCCAGAGCAGGAACAGGCCCAAGGCAGAAGTACTGGGCTATGGCCAGGATTGAGCCACAGGACCCTCAGTTCAGGGCAGCTGCAGGAGCAACTAGCCCAGAGGCTTCCAATCCCAGGCAAATCCAAGGGCCCCAGACCAAACCAGCCATGAACAGTAGAGAAATGGGGGCCAGCATGTTGGTCTGGGAGGAAGCTGGGTAAGCAAAACATCTGAGCAGGAACAGGCCAGGGTGGAAGTACTGCTAGGGCCACTATTAAGCCGCAGGAATTTCAGCCCAGGGAAGGAGTCAATCGGAGTGCAGAGCCTGTGGCCACAGGAGCACCTAACCCAGAGGCCTCCAACCTACAGTCTAAAGGTTTGAAACAAACCTTCTTGAACTTCTGGGAGCCATGATGTGCAGCTAAAATGTCATTTATCCCTTCCCTGAATGAACTGAGAGAATATTACCTCAGGAAAAACATAGGAGCCTGAAGGCGGGCTTCAGTAGTGAGAGAAGTGGGGGAGAGGGCCCTTCCTATGGTGGCAGAAGGAGACTAGTACAGGAAGAGAGGTGTCTCAGCAACCCTCATCTAAGCAGAACAACAAGAGTACCTGAGCCCAAGGGGGTTGAGCTACCAAACGTCAATGCCAGGAACCCAGATTGGGCTTGGCACAGACAGGAGAAGTGGCAGACACCAGCACAGACAAGAGCTGAGACCACAAATTCCATAGAACGGTTCTGGGGAAGAGGAGACAGACCCCCCAGCAGCCAGATCACTCCTCCCCACACCTCATGAACTAAGAGGCCATAGAACATAAAGACAGTGAGCAGACTCACAGATTCCAACACAAGAAACTTGAGACAGAGCCCCCTGAGCCTTAGAAACAGAGATCCACTTAAGAAGTCAGGAGGAAAAAAAAACACCATGAAAAATCATGCTAAGAAGCCAGAGATGATGGATTCATATGATGGAGACAGGGAAGACCAAAATATCAATTCAGAAGAGGACAGCATGGACACTACACTCACATCCGAAACCTCAAAAGGGAAAATGAACTGTCTCCAGACCAAAAAGCATT
>CM053622.1:223099415-223132359 GCA_028646595.1 Phalanger gymnotis | reverse complement strand
GAGTTCTTCCATGGCCTGAGACCAGTTCATGTTTTTCTTGGAGGCTTCTGTTGTAGGCTCTTTGACTTTGTTGACTTCTTCTGGCTGTATGTTTTGGTCTTCTTTGTCACCAAAGAAAGATTCCAAAGTTTGAACTGAATCTGGGTGCATTTTCGCTGCCTGGACATATTCCCAACCAATTTACTTGACCCTTGAGTTTTTCAGCAGGGTATGACTGCTTGTAGAGTGAAGAAAACTATGTTCCAAGCTTGGGGGGATGCACCAGCTCTGCCACACCAGCACTCCTCCTTCCCCAAGAACCCCCAACCAGAACTGGACTTAGATCTTCATCAGGCTCTGCACTCCTGCTCTGATGTGCCACCCAACTCCTCCCATCAGGTGGGCCTGGGGCAGGAAGCAACTGCAGCTGTAGTTCTATAGCTGCCCCACCTCCACTGCCCCTGGGGCGGTGACCAAATGGGGAACTCCTTTTTCACTATGTCCCCAGCAGCTTTTCCCACTAACTTTCTCTGTTGTCTTTGGTGTTTGTGGGTTGAGAAGTCTGGTAACTGCTGCAGCTCACTGATTCAGGGATCTAGGGCATGCGCCACCTGGCTCCTGGTCTGGTTGGTCCTCACCACCCACGCTCAGCTCTCCTCGGCTCCCCTCCGCTCCCAGCTTTGTGCAGGATAGACCTTACCCAGCTAGCAACCAGGCTGTCCTGGGCTGGAGCCCTGCTTCCCTCTGCTATTTTGTGGGTTCTGCCATTCTAGAATTGGTTCAGAGCCATTTTTGTAGGTTTTCGGAGGGACTTGGTGGGGAGCTCATGCTAGTCCCTGCTTTCCAGCTGCCATTTTGGCTCCACCCCCTGAAATGATGAGTATAGTCAATGTTTGAGTGGTTGGGCAATGATAGCCACTGTTGGTTGAACTATGAATTGGTCTAGCCATTCTGGAATGCATTTGAGAATTATGTGAAGTAAAACATATCTATATCCATTGACTTGGAGATTATAAAGGATGGCTTTCTGAGTGTGTGGGAAGGGATGCATTTGGAAACATAGATATCAAAAGATATTAAAAAAACTTAAAGGCCAGATGATAAGATTAATGTGAAAATTCTAGACATAATGTACAATGTGAAGTAAATCTGAATTAAAATTTCAATCCGACAACTCTGCAGTGGCTTTTCAATACTATTTAAAAGAACTACAGTGATGAATGTCTTAGTTCAGAAATAAAAGATATGTTTATAAAGGCCCAATTATTTTAATTATGTGAATATTTTATGGAATAGAATATTAAGGATTTTAGAACTTAAGCTTTTAGAATACTGTAAAATTCAAATCAATATATACTTCCTGGTTATCATTAGAGGGTAAAAACAATCCCACAAAACTTTCGCAATTATTAGAATCAACATTATGAGTAAAACCATTTAACTGGAAAAATAAAATCCAGACTTTCAAAATTGTGTCATATCAGACAATACCTTCTAACAGATCTCTGGTGGAAGGAGGCCATCAGCACTGACACTGGATGTCAATTACAAGTTCAGCTATAGATCTTATAGACAGAGTCTAATCCTACTGGAGCATTTGGGCTACTGAATTACATATAGATTTTAAAATCTCCCTTAACCCCCAACATTCTTTTCTTTTGCATAGAGCTCATAATGATTTCTGAAGCCCCCTTCAATACAAAACTGCTGAAAAGAAACTAGAATCTGAAGTTTATACTCCCTATCACATCTTTGTATGAAGTCTTGCCACAATGAGAAATAAGTTACAATTCCCTGAGAGACAGAGAAATGAGGCACATGCAGGGCTTTTCTTGTTCAATTTGATATAATTTTCCTTCCTTCCTTCTTTCCTTCCTTCCTTCTTTCCTTCCTTCCTTCCTTCCTTCCTTCCTTCCTTCCTTCCTTCCTTCCTTCCTTCCTTCCTTCCTTCCTTCCTTCCTTCCTTCCTTCTTTCTTTCTTTCTTTCTTTCTTTCTTTCTTTCTTTCTTTCTTTCTTTCTTTCTTTCTTTCTTTCTTTCTTTCTTTCTTTTGTTCCTTCTTTCTTTCTTTCTTCATTTTTGTCCATCTCTGTTATTTGTTTGGTGTGCAGGATTCCTAGTAAAGGAACTAGCTCTTATCAATGTAAATTAGTAATTGTCCTTTAGCTTAAAAATTGTTCGGGAAAGGGAGAAATAAAGAAACTCAGCCCCATAGTATATGCTTCCAGGGCTTATTTGAGATAAGACTTTAGCCTTGATCTTATTGACTCTTAAGATTGGCTCAACCACAGGATACTACCTTTCAACATGAAATTTTAAGAAGTTAGAAGGGGATGGTTATCGTCAAACAAACTATAAGCACTCACAAGTTATGAATATAAAATTAGAGTACAAAAAGAAAAGCAGCACAAGGTTCTCTGGGTGATAGAATTGAACTTTTCTATATTCAGATCAGTTCTTTAAAATGACTTGGGAGACTTTCTTGGGAGGAAGAGGTCACTTAAAGCAGCATGATTTGCCCTTTGAAATTCATCTCGAAAGAAATCAATATTTATTTCCCAGTGACCACTGGAAAAGCAAAACTAAATCTTTTCCAGAAAGGTTCAAAAATGATCGAAAATGACTTAACACCATAGAGCCATTGGGCTACTCAAATCTAATCCAGTCTTGAAAGGCTTAGGGGTGGGGCAGGGGATATAAGGATAGAGGGACATGATTTCAGACCCTGAGGATTAGTGGAGAATTCATAACACAACTGGAACAAATAGTTAACTATTAGTTTAGACATTCAGTGCAATGCCCAGGATTATTAGGGGAATGGCAAAAGCATATTAAATGTAATGAACTGAGTAAATGCCAAAAATATAGCATTTTCTCACTGTTCATTGAGCAAACATCAAGTGTCTTGGTCCATATGTAAATAGCAACCTGTTGAAAACACATTAAACTGACTCCAGTAAGGGGACATTTTTAAACAACCATGAGTTGGACAGAATCAATTACAATTTAAATACATCACTTTAAAAAAAAAACATGAACTTATTCTTAAAATGTATAATTGGAGTGAGATTTTTAATAAAACAAATATTTTACTCATTCAGTAACAGACAAAATAAATGCATATCAATCTTTTCTTTCTGTATCAAAACCACATGATCACAAATCTTACAAAATTCAAGGCTTGAGCCTAAAAGACATGCTCAGACACCAAACTGCTATCCAGAAGGATAAGATGCCATTATCCTTGGCTTCCTGCAAAGTCTTTTTTTCTTTTAGCTCTATTATCCCTTTAACAGCTGGTGAATCAATCAAACAAGCACTTATTAGTAGCCTGCTAGTATGTGATAGGCATTGAGCTAGTAGCCTGTGATATAAAGACAAAAAAGAAATGTTCTCTGCCTTCAAGAATTTCACATCCTTTGGGGGTAGACAACATGCATAGACATAAAGTAAAAGAGTAAATACAAAATAACTGGGGGGAGCTAACTTCTGGAGGAATCAAGAAAAGCTTCATGTAAAAGGTGACAAGTTTTGTTTTGTTTTGTTTAGGGAAACTCTTACTCCTAAGAGGCTGAATTGGCATGATGCTTAAAGAAATGGTCAAGACCTTATTACTTGTAAAATAATCTTGGTCCCAGTGCACTTGCCCCAGTACATCCTGTTGTACCATTGGCCCAAACCTGATTTTTCCATAAGGAATTTTGGCCAGCCTAGTCTTCCTTGCATTAAGTATAATTGAATATTTTTTTCAAATCATGGCTACCAAAGACTTTGGAGAAATCATCATAATTCTAGAAGCGTGGAGCAGAGGTTGCTATGGAGATGGGTGATAACTCTAGCTCAAGTTTCACAACCATCCTTTGAGGTAGATATATACTGTGAAGCCCATTTTACACGTAAGAAAACTAAGGCAAATTAAAGGACTTAAAGATCAAGGTGGAACCAGGATGAATTTTGTTGTTGTTGTTTTTACTTTGTTATCTTTTGAAATTTCTAATTATGATTCTAAAATATTATCTTTTCCTAGGATTCAATTCAACAAGCATTTGCTAAACATCTACAATGTACAAGTCATTGTGCTATGTAGTAGGAATACAATGACAAGGAGTTCATACAATAATCCTCCAACATGATCAACTCTCCACAATTTGTTTCTAAAATTGATATCATTATGTGTTCTTAAATGTTCATTCCTTTTCTTAAGCAGTAGCTGCTCAAACCTCTTTTACTTCAATGATTGTCTTAATGTCAATAAGGCAATATCATCAAAACTGGGATCCACTCGTTTGTGTGGTAATGGGTTGGAAGTAATAACTACACATCTCAAGAAAAATCAATGCAAAACTATTTCTGTTGTTTTTTAAAGTTACAAATATTTATTTAGATCTTTAAGGAAATGTGCATTAGAGGGCAAAGCACTAACTTTCATCATAAGACCAGTGTACTATAGGGAATGTGTGCAGGGAAAAGACTTTTTCTCATTTATCAACTGTCTTTTTTAAAAATTCACTTTTGTAGCTGGTTATGAAACACCACAAATAACATTTCTTCAGAAACTTTAGAATAATCTTTTCTGATATGCAAATTCCTTGAAATTCCACAGTATTCATTTCCAGAAAATTTCAACTTTTTTCTAAAATTTGTGTTCTTGTTTCATTTTGTTACATGTAAGCAGCAATGTTGTAGGAAACAATGAAATACATTGGCTGAGATATAGAAATCTTTTTGGCAAACAATGAAAATTTCATTCAAAAGGTATTTTGTGTATTAGAACCTTGACATGAGATACTGTAAGATGCCAAGGTGGAGAAGGAAATAGCTTTGGAAATAGTCAAGAAGAAAAGGGGTCAAGTACTGACTCTGACTACTTGATGATAATAAGGATGAGGATGAGGATGAGGATGGGGATGAGGACTGCATTTTTATAGCCTTTTAAGGTTTGCAAAGTACTTTGCAAATATATGTTTCTCACAGAAATGCTGGGAAGTTGCTACTATTATTATCACATTTTACAGATTAGGGACCTGAGACAGAGGTTAAATGACTTGCCCACACTCATGTAGCTCCAAATTATCAGAAGCTGGATTTGAACTCAAGTCTTCCTGAATCTGTTCCCAGTGCACTAGCCATAAAACATGCTAGCTATCATTTCTGTGACCTTGTGTAGGTCACTTAACATTAGTCCTCAAGGAAGCTCTCTAGGACCATAAGTTGCAAAGAGAGTGCATGTCTACTTTGATAGAGGCACTTTTCTCTCCTAGAGCCCCCAAAACAACAAAATCATAACACACATAGGTTATATATTAATATATACACATATCTATATAGATATATATATACATACACATAGGTGTGTATCCACAGAACACTTTTATTTAGCATCATTATTCTGACCTCTTTTAGATTATGTCTTCTTCACAAAGATATTTATTGTAAGGACATTAGGTTAATGAAATGTTTGACTGAAGGTTTCATCAACATTTTATATTTCCTTGGCATCCCCTTTTTGATATGATTAATAGAGAACGATGTTGAATAAATATGTTTCAATATGACATAATTGGATGAGTTAAATAATTCTTTTCTATAAATTAAAATGCTATTATTAAGGCTATCTTACATCCTAGCTCAAAATGGAATTTTAAGTTATGTGTTTCTGAATATTCTATGCTTCAGAACTTCAAGAATCAATTTCTTTGTTGTAGATACTCTCTCCACTAATGCTGATCAATTCCTGTTCATAACTTAGTACAACTAGGCCTCTATTATGGCGAATTGTAAATCCCAATAATCTATCACATTATTTTAACTCAAACTGCATATTTCCACTAGGTTAGAATCAACTCCCTTATTCTATACAATAACTATGAAAAGTGTGAATTTGAATACATACATCACTTCATTTAATTTATTTTTCACAAATAGCAGAAAACTTCATTTGTTGTTATGGCCCAAAAATCATTGTCCTGGTTACCCATCATTTAGAGATGATGTTCACAAATGAACTAGGTTTATCATTATGGATAGTCATGCAGTTTGTTGCTAGAATCATACTCAAAGGCTTTCAAGATGCTTTGATGATTTCCCCCCCCCTTTCTTTAAGATAGGCATTTGTGCACAAATTAAAACAACTGTGAAGTAACACCTCCCATCTATCAGACTGGCTAATAGGACAAGAAAATGGTAAATGTTGAAGACGTGAGAAAATTAGAACACTACGGCATTGTTGGTGGAGTTGTGAACTGATCCAACTATTCTGGAGAGCAATTTGAAACAATGTCCAAAGAGCAAATAAACTGTGCATGCTCTGATCCAGCAATACCACTACTAGGTCTGAATCCCAAAGAGAACATAAAAAAGGGAATAGGACCCATGTGTGCAAAAATATTTATAGCAGATCTTTTTGTGGTGACAAAGCATTGGAAATTGAGGGGATGGCCTTCAATTGGGGTATGGCTAAAATTGTTGTTCATGAATGTAATGGAATGCTAAGTGATGAGCAGATGGATTTCAGAAAACCTGGAAAGACTTACATGAATTGATGCCAAGTGAAGTGAGAAGAACCAGGAGAACATTGTACATAGCAACAGCAACATTATGCGAAGATTAACTGTGACAGACTTAGCTCTTCTCAGCAATACAAAAGATTCATGATAGACAATGCTAAACAAATCCAGAGAAAGAACTATAGTCTGAATGCAGATTGAAGCATTCTATTTCCACTTTTTTTTGTTTTTTTCTTTATTGTAGTTTTTTTTCCCCTTTTGTTCTGAATCTTCATTCACAACATGACTAATATGGAAATATGTTTAACATAATTCTACATACTTAGCCTAAATTAGATTGCTTGCTGTCTTGGGGAGAGGGGAGGGAGGGAGAAAAATTTTTAACTCAAAATTTTACAACAATGAAAGCTGAAAGCTATCTTTACAGGTAATTAAAAAAATAAAGTGCTATTAAGGAAAAAAAAAAAAAGAAAGGCATTTGTGTCATTTCCAGGGGTAGAGGCAACACTGCTGAGTAGAAGAACCACTACAGCCAAGCTCTCCCATCATCACCTCAAACCAACTTTAAAGTAACTATTCAAATTAAATTCTGAAGTGGTAGAGGCAAAAACAGGTCAGGATGAGACATTCTATGACACAGGTGGAGGCTTGCTTGGAGCTGATGTGAATGCTAAACCAGTGGTGGGACTTATCAGTAGCAACAGCAGCAGAAGTTCCAGGAGCTTTCAAAAATAGAATGTAAGGAGATCAAGCCACTGGGCAAGAAGAGATTACAGAGGAATGATTGCTACCATAGGTTATGGAACAACTCCTTTACTTCTAACCACTCGCAGATCACAGTTCAAGGCCAGAAAGGAGCACTTTTGGTCACAAGGGAGTAGGGGCTCAGAGAAGCAACATCACTTGCTATCAGGGGGAATCAGGTGTCCTTTCAAAGTGAAAACCATATTTTAGATGAGGAGAGCAGTGACCAGAATTCTCTCTAGATCACATCACCGTGGAAGCAACAAAAACTTTCAAACCACCAGAACTAGATGTAAAAGAGCAATGCAAAAAAGCCTGACACTTCAGGCAGTGCTTCTGTGCCAAAATCCACAGTGGAAACAGAATCCAAATTTAACTTAAAGTTCAAAGTCAAGAAATAGCCTGAAAAATGAGCAAACAACAACAACCAAAGAACCTGACCATAAAAAATTGCTATGGTGATAGAGAAGATAAAGAGAAATTCTGGAAAGACAATAATGCCAAAATAGCTACAAGCAAAGTCTCAAAGGAAAAAAAAAGTAAGTTGGACACAAGATCAACAAGAATCCTTAAAAGGTTAAAACTGATTTTCAAAATCAAATAAAAATGGAAGAGAAAAAAGTTGGTGTTGAAATTAGAGTGATATGAGAAAATTATTGCAAGATAACAGCTTGAGGCTTTTGAAGCATAAAAATACTGAAGAAAATAACAACTTGAAAAAATAAAATTGGCCTAATGGTAAATTAATGCCAATTTGGTAAAAGAAGCACAAGAATTTACTAAAACTCTTTTAAAAAGCAGAATGGGTTAAAAGGAAAAGGAAACACACAAATTTATTTAACAAAAAACTTTTTACGAAAGCAGAAATGGCCAAATTGAAACACACACAAAATCTTACTGATAAAAATAATTCCTTAAAAATTAGAATTGAGCAAGTAGAAGAACTCCACAAGACATCAAGAAACAATTAAACAAAGTCAAAAGAATGAAAATAAAAACAGAAGAAAATTTGAAACATATAATTTGAAAAAAAAGAACTGACAGAAAATAAATTGCAGAGAGATAATTTAAAAATTATTAGACTACCTAAAAGCCATGATCAAAGAAGGAACCTAGATATCACATTTCAAGAAATTATAGAACAACAACTGCCCTGATATCTTAGATCCACAGGGTAAATTAGAAATTGAAAGAGTTCACCATTTATCTCCTGAAACAGATTAAAAAAATGAAAACCCTAAGAATATTACAGCTAAATTCCTGAGCTTCTAAGTTAGAGAAAATACTTTAACCAGCCAGAAAAAGAAAAGAATTCAAATATCTTGGAGCCACCATCAGGATCATATAAGATTTAATGCTTTCCAAGTTTAAGTATCAGAGGGCTTGGAATATGATATTCAGAAAGGCAAAGGAGCTAGGATTACAACCAAGAATCACCTATCTAGAAAAAATGAGTGTAATCCTTCGGGGGGAAATGGAAATTTAATAGGTAAATTTCAACCATTCCTGAAGAAAAGATCAGAGCCGAATAGAAAATCTGACATTCAAACACAGGACTCAATAAGCATAAAAAGGTCAACAAGAAAGATTCATCATAAGGGACTCAATAAAGTTAAACTGTTTACATTCCTGTGTGTGAAGACGATACATGTAGCTCCTAAGAACTTCATCACTATTAGGGTCGTTAAAAGAAGTTTACATAGTGAAAATGGGTGTGAGTCAATTGTGTGGAATAAGATCCAAAAAAATAGAGGTAAGAAAGAGAGATATACTGGGAGACAGGAAAAGAGAGAGACAGAATGGTAAAAATTTTCTTTTACAATGGAGTGAGAAATAGAAGCATTGTTTCATTCTAATTGAAGTTGGTTCAAAGAAGGAAAAATAAACACACATACTCAGCTATGTATAGAAATGCAATTTAATAGGGAAATAGGAAGGGAAGGGGATAAGAGAAATTGGGGGGACATAAAGAGGAGGGCAGATTGAGGGAGGCAGTTATTAGAGGCAAAATAGATTATTGAGGAGGATAAAGATAAAAAAGGGAATAAATAAACAGAAAAAGATGGGATGAAGAGAAATGCACAGTATTCATATTTATAAATGTGAATGGGATGAGCTCACCCATAAAATGGAAGCAGATAGCAGAAAGGATCAAAAACAAGAATCCAAAAATATGTTGTACACAAGAGATACACTTAAAACAGAAAGTGAAACAAAAGAGAATGTTAAAATAAAGAGCTCAAGCAGAATCTAGTATGCTTCAGTTGAAGTGAAAAAGGCAGAAGTAGCAATCATGACCTTTGGCCTAGTTAAAAGAGCTAATCAGGAAAACTACATTTTTTAAAAGGTATCATAAATAATGAAGTAATATAAAAAAATACAGTAAGTTTCCCTAATAAAGAACCAATTTTTCCAGATACATACTGATTATAAAATTGAACCAAATTTATAAAATGAGAGCCATTCTCCAACTGACAAAGGATATGAGAAGGCAATTTTCAGAGGAAGACATCAAAGCCACCTATAGTTATATCAAAAAAAATCTCTATATCAGTATTTATTAGAAAAATGGAAATTAAAAGAACTCTGAAGTATCACGTCACACCTATCAGAAATGACAAATGCTGGAAGGGATGATGGAGCTATAAGTATACCAACAATTGTTGGTAGAGTTGTGAATTGGTACAACCGTTCTGGAAAATAATTAGAAACTATGCCCAAAGGACTACAAAACTGCATGACCTCTGATTCAGCAATACTACTACTAGGTCTGTACCCCAAAGATATGAAAGAAAAAGGAAAATGATCTGTATGCACAAAAATATTTAGAACACTTCTTTTTGTGTTGGCAAAGAATTGGAAGTTGAGGATTCTCACCAATTGGGGATTTACTGAAAAAGTTGTAGCATATGATTATGATGGAGTATTATTAAGCTATAAGAAATGAGGAGAGGCGTAATTTTAGAAAAACAACAACAAAACAAAAGATGGAAAGATTTATATGAACGGTGGCAAAGTGAAGTGAGACAAACTATGAGATCATAGTGCACAATAAAAGAAAGGTAACGATGATCAATTGTAAAGGATTTGTCTACTCTGATCAATACAATGATCTGAGACAATTCCAGAAGACTCATGATGAAAAAAAAAATGCCACCTCCAAAGATATGACTGATGAACTTCGAGTGTAAATTAAAGTATAATTTCCCTCTTTCTTTATTTTTCTTGCTTGTCTTGAAATCAAGCTAATATGGGTAATGGGTTTTGCAAGATTTCACATAAAAATTGATATATTGATTGCATTCTTAGTGGGTGGGGAAGGGCATGGGAGAGAAGGAGAAAATGAGGAACTCAAAACTTAAAAAGAAAGGAATGTCAAAAATGAATAAATTTTTTAAAAAATATTTTTGGTGACTTTGGGGTGAATAGTTAAATAACAAGTTTGGGAAAAAAGACTACAGAGGATAAATAAGAGAATAAGAGAAAGTGGAAGCACCTATTACAGTTTATTTTATCAAGTTTAGACACAAAGGGAAGGAAAGATGTAGGATAAGAGAATGGACAGGTAATGCAAAGATTTGATTGTTGTTTTGTTTTTGTAAGGAGAGAGGAGGTAAGGGTATGTCTGTAGGTACCAGAGAAGCAGCCAGTAGACAGTGAAAGATTGAAGCTTAGTGGGAGAATGGGGGTAGTAGAAGGGGAAATCAACTAGAGAAGATAGGAACCTAGGTATTATAGTGGATAGGGTACTGGGCCTGGGGTCAGGGGCGCCTGAGTTCAGATCCGAACTCAGACACAGTATTTGTGACCACAGTCAAGCCATTTGACCTCTGTCCATCTCAGTTTACTCAGCTGTAAAATAGGGTTAATAATAACATGTACCTTGCAGAGTTGTGGTTAGGATAAAATGAGATAATATCCGTAAAGCACTTGCACAGTATCTGGCACAGAGGAAGGAATTCCTTCCTTGCTCCTTCTGTCCCTCCTTCTCTCCCTCCCCCTCCTTCCTTCTTTCATTTGCAATTGCAAGGAAAATAGCCAGATGTTCAAGTGAGCCTGGGATGGAGAAGGAGATGGGAAGAAATTTGAATGCAAAGGGATGAAGAGAGAAGGGCAAATCAATTTTTTTTTCAGTGAAGTATGAGACAAGGTTTTCAGCTGAGAGAGTGGCAGATGGACTGCCAGGGGAAGTTGGAGGTAATATGAAAAAATTCCTTAAATTTTGGCTCCTTTTTTTTTTATAAAAGTATTTGAAGTTTATATACATGTATAACCTTCATAATATTATTTAAATCAATGTTATTTTAGAATAATATCCAAAGTATACTATAACCAATGCCACTGTGAAAATACAAAATATAACTTGGCATATCACTTGCTAATTGACCCATAGACATTGAATTTCCATCCTTGGTGTTGTCAGGACCATTCTTTAACAACTCAGCAAATCAAATGCTAAACACAATAGAGTCCTTGCATTTTCAAGTGCATTACATGCCTCTACTAAGAAAATACTGTAGAATCTCTAACACAACCAAGTAATGGGAAAAATAAGATATTTGTGCATTTTTAAGCTATTTTGAAAACTACTGGTTAATTAATGTTATTTGTAACTTCTTGCTAGTAAGTTTCATGGCATCTACTGGGAACAACTTTTCAATTCAGTCATTAAGATTGAGAGAATGACAGTCACCGCCTTCTAAATCTCTGGTGATTAATTTAATGATACTAGTGCAAGGTGACATAATGTGAAAAATCAGCTGGAAACATTATTTGGCAGAAATAATCTTTATTGCAAAAAGTTTGTGAAGTCATAATTATGTAATTTCCCCTGCAAGATTAAATATTTTAAGGTAATACTCTTAAAATTCTTGTTCAATGGAATGATGTACACTTTTTTGTGGGCATGATTTTTACCCTTTCTGTAATTCAGTAGAATAGCTGAAAGCTAAGACAAAACAGTTCTGAAATGATATAATAATACAAAGTCCATCTGACATCCTGTAGTCACTGATTTCTGCATTCTTTAAGGAATAAAAAGGCAAACCAACATTAAGTTGTAACCAACTTATATCTCTAAAATGTAAGATGTATTTATGTATATATATATAGTTATACTTATGCATAAATGTAATATACATAGAATTTGAGACAGAATATATTCTCTATATTTTAGATATATTTCAATCTTAATGTTTCAGTCTTTAATGATTCTCTATCCAAAGAGACAGAGGGAAGGGGAGGCACTTATTTTTTTATCTTTTTGTGACTAGAACCTTACACAATACGTGAAAAAATAGTGGGTAAGGCCTTAATAAATATCTGTAGAATTGAACTGAATAAAAAACTTTATAGACATCAAGTGGTTTTTATGTAAATGGCAACTAACAGCAATAACCCCAATGATATTAAATCAAGTATTTTTATGCAAGAGAATCTAAAATTATTCAAATTTATCCTCAGTGTGCATTGACATAAGTGTGTGTGTGTGTATGGGACATTCACACACACACATACACACATGCGTACCTGATTTTGTCTGCATTTCATGACATAGTAATAAACTCCTATAATTCTTTGTGTGTAAAAGAGGATTAAAATGTTCAGGAATGCTTCAGAACCCAGAGAAATGAAAGGCTTGTGCATTTTTTTGTGCATTAATTTTCAAGGGACACATCAATCACTTTTTTCCCTTAATATTCTCTAAAGATAGTAGTGGATTATTGGTCAAGTTCCCTAAGTTGCAAAGTGAAAGGGGGCTGCTACTGAAAGTAGGAGAAGAGGGGAGTGGGGGCAGGGAAGAGAGGAAAAGAGGAAATGATAGAACAGAAGAATGACAGAACAATAATAATTAATTTTAGAAGGAAAACAGGTGTAAGCTACACTATCAGACAGCTACTGTAAAGAGGAAATATAGTTCAGTTTTGTTACAGCGCTGATTTTCTCATCTCATCTCCTTCTGATGTAGAATGATTTGTAGTGAGGATGAAAGATAATGGAAGGAAACCACGGTGCAGGAAATTGCTTCCTCTTCTGATTCTAGTGAGCCTCAAAACAAAGAATATAATAGAAAGCAAGATTTAGCTCATGTTTCTTTCCCACTCTGTAGAGTGCCTTAGTGCCCAAGTGAACAACAAGCTGTGGAAACTCATTCGCTGTGTAGATATTTGAAGGGACACCCCTGGAGGCTAGCTTCTTGGCAAAGCTTGGCAGGAACGGTGACAAGAGATGAAATGTATGAAATTTTATGTCTGGACAAAATAATAGGATAAAAGTAAGACTTTGATACAGAGATAGTCGACACTGGGATCTATCGGTTTCAAACACTCAACCTGGTGTGACTATGGAGATAGGTTTGTGTGTTCATATCAAAGAAAGAAATATCATATTTTTAAAACACTCAGAATCCAGAATCCTTAGGGCTCTGTTTATTTTGTGCCCAAACAACCAGCCAAATTAATGAACTGTGAATCAAAACAATTAATTGTCAACATATAATTAAAGGGAAAAAGGTCATTTGACAGAAATTTATGTCTTCTGGTACTGTTAGCAATCCTCCACACTAGATAGGTCACATATGCCTCCCTAAGAAAGATGCTTGCTTCCCAGATGTTTTGAAGTACAAGTAAGGAATGTAATATAAACTCATTGGGGTCACATTAATCAGAGTCTTGATTAGCTATGCTACACTGAATGTAAATCTTTGAAAAATTCATATGTTATGAAGGGGGGAAAATCATAGCACCAGTTAGCTGCCATAAGGAGACAGAAGGAGACAACTTTTGCATAATCCTCCAAAACAAACATGTGATTCTGATGCTGGGGAAGTCGTGTTCTTTATTTGCTTGAAGGAAGCATAGCAGACATGGTGCTAAAACTCAGTTTTCAGCATTTTAATTCCTCTTCATATACTTCAACATCTGTCAATATTAATACATCCAAGACTTGCCCCCAGGAGCAAGCATTTTCTAAGATGTGAATCAAACAGGCAACATTTTCAAGGCAAAGAAAAAAAGCTATAAAAATAATAACACTGATATTAAACAAAGTTATTTTCTTTAATGAAATGCCCATCACTGGGAAAAAAGTGGATAGGCTGACTTAATACAGCATTTTGTCTATCTGTGCAATGAGACATTCCTCAGCTCCTCCAAGGAAATTATTACATAAAAGAAATTCATCTTCAGGTATTGCTAACAAGTCAAGGGAGAAGGGGGAAGGCAGTAGGAAGGATGGATAACAATGAAACCTAAAAGAAGACTGTAACAAAATAGTTTGGCCCAAGTGCCCTTTGGTAAGATTTCCTGTAATTTGATGTGTCAATGCTGTTCTAGGAGTTTCAGGTAGGACAACCTTAGAGGATAGACCTAGTAGCCCTATAGCTCATTTGTAGATAATTCACTTATTTCCTCACTATTTTCCACCCTTCACCACTAAACATTACCCTATAATATGACTTCCAGTTCCACTATGTTACTGAGACTATTATTTTCCAAGATGATAAATAGCTTTTAAATGGCCAAATCTGATGACCTCTATGGTGTCTTCATATAGCTTAACCTTCCAGCAGAATTTTACAGTTACCCACCTGTTTTCTTCTTGAAATCTTTTTTTCCCTTGCCTTCCATGAAACTGCCAACTTGCTTCGCCTACACCTAACTCACTAACCTATCCTGCTCACATTTAGTGTTTTCTCTTCCTTTTTCTGTTGCCTAAATACTGAGGCCTTAGGGATATTTTCTAGTCCTTTCTTGGCACTCCTTATTTCATGATCTCATTCATTCCCTTTGGAGGAAGCACAGTAGGATAGAAAGGCAGGGTTTTCTAGTTGGAGGATCTGGATTCACATCCTGGCTCTGCTACTTATGGTGACCTTGGACTATGCAGTCTTTCTGGGCCTATCACTTATAAAATAAAGGAGTGGGTTGAGATTCCTTTTAAGGCCACTAATAGCTCTAAATCTAAGATCATATGATTCCTTATCAAGTACTCTTTCCATTAAACCAAATTTGCAGTATAGAGCAGGAAAAAAGGAAAGATGAGAAAGAGAAAAAAATAGAGCTTGGGAAATGTGACCCAGGATTTGTGATACAGTTTAGGAGCTGTATAAAACCTAGAAGCTTTTCCTAGACCAGGACTTAGGGAGACTGGGACCAGATGGCTTTATTGAAAGCAGGTTTGATCTGAATGGGGCCCCCAGAAGGGGCAAAGGTCACAAGATACTGAAAGAGAAAACTAAACCAAGATGTGGGACTTTCAAAAAAGTAGGTTGGTGACCTCCAATGATGAGGGCTTAGGATAGCGCTCTGAATTGGTTAAGCAATTGAATGGAAAGCCTTGAAAAAAGGATGATTTATGCTATCTAGGTATAATAAAAATAAATAATGAGAATGGATTTGTGATTTATCACAACAATCAATAATGGATACCCTAAAATTTTCCTCACATTGGTGTGGGTTGAATTTTGCATACTAAATTGAGCATGAAGTGTTGGATTTGAGTGATCCAAATGTAGGAATAGGTAATCAGTCAACAAGCATTTATTAATCCTCTAACATGTGTTAGGCAATGTACTAAGCTCTGGAGATACAAAGAAAGGCAAAAGTAAACAATAATCAACAACAATAAAATAGTCCTCATCATTGAAGAGAAAGTGAGGAAAGGCCACTGATGAAGACAGATATCTGAAGGAAAATGATACAGAGACATAATTGGAGCAGGACAATCAGGGATTCTCCAAGATGTACCAAAACTTATAGGGTGCTAAAATCACTCTGCCTCTTTCTGTATGTTAGAAACAACTGAATTAAGCACCTAGTTAACAAGAATAATTAGATAAAGTAGGAATCTACCAGATGGTATGCTTCCTCCACCAACTGCTGAGACATTTAGTTCTCTGAGAACGTGTCTTTGGAGATGTGTACTAGTGAGACCGGTTAGAGTCAGAGCTAGGAAAGAACAGTAACTCCGCCCATGAACTTCATGATTTATGCAATTGTTTTGTCATATTACAGAAATATCTTCCTAGGGACATGGTCTTTAGAAAAATAGTTTTCTTCTAATTCCTTCTTTAATGGCAGTATGGCAAAAGAACTCACCTTATCCTGTACGTTGGTTTTCTCATCTGAAGAGTAGGGATACTATTAGTTGTGCCTATAGGTTTATGTAAAACAATTTGTGAACCTGTAGCAGCATATGAATGACTATAGTATATTATTGATGTCATTATTATTACGGTGTTTTCATAAGATTACTTAAGAATAGGACAGAGAATCTGGATGGGGGAAATGGCACATGTTGGACTAGGTTAGAAATGATTTAATCACAATAAGAAAGATCAAAAGGGAAGTCATTGGGGATAATTTTTTCTAGATAGATATTACCCTTTCACTTAGATATCCTTCATAGTCACTATTTGCCCAGTTAACCTATAAGATACTTAAATATCTCCCTTGATGATATAAGATATACGATATGGACCATACTTTATGTTTCTTTGTCTTCTTTCTTATAGTTTCTATTGCAGTGACTTGTACTTAAAAAGCATTACATAATGACTGATTGATTGTTTCTTAGAATTCACTTGGACTACAACTAATATGGTATCATCAGAAGGTACTGTTTTTTTTTAATCTCAATTCTTTCCCTTAGTATTGGTCAACTCTTTTTGTCTATTATTCCTTTCAATGTATTCATAAAATCTAAAAGATTACAAGTCTGAATAAGCTTTTGATAAATACCTGAATTTGGAGGAGATAATTCAAAATTAATTAAAACATTTAAGTTTTATTCATCATTAAAAATCAATATGAATTCTCTAGGGAACAGTATCATATCTCCTAAAATCTCATGGCTCATATGGAACATGAAAGAATTATTTTCCTCCCCTACATAGTAAAATTGTAGAATTTGACTACTTAGGTCATATCAAATACAATGGGAAATATCTTTTCTTCTTTACTTTTTCCCCCCTTCATCAGAAGCAAAGCTGAACTCAGTATCTAACACAGTGGCAATAGTATAAGTTATCTAATGAAATAGTCCTTATCTTTTATTTCTCCCTAATCGACTCGGATGAAAAGCATTCACGTCATGATTTCAGTATTCACTTTGAAAGTTTCTAACTAAGGGAAATGTTTGAAGTTATAAAATAAGTAATATTTTTAGTATAATTAGGGAACTTGAACTTCTATGTCAGCTAGGCAAATGAATGATTTTTGATATTTCTCTCTGGCATACAAATTCTCTCTCATTTCTATGAGAATTTTACAGTCTCTTTTTCTAGGCATTTGATCCTCTTCTTTGTATGTTCCCCTATAATAGACAGAAATCTGTATTGGTAGAGGAAGTTTCTATGGCAAGGGAATCTAACATCTTTGATAGGTATATAAGGTACTAGGGATATAAGGATAGTGCGACCTTTCATGTTTTCAGACTTCTCTATTGTAAACAATCTGACATAAAACAAGGGACAAAGAAAGAAAGTGAGAGTGCAATAAATTTCTTTGATCATAGTGTTCTCATTGTTTATTGCAGTATGTTTAGCAGATGCAAAGCAATTAATGAAAAAAAAACTTAAAAAAATCATTCATTCCTCTATCTTCCTGTTTGATTTCCAACAGTGTCATTCAATTTTATTTTAGAAATTGTGTATTTTAGACCTGTGTTGACTTCCAAGGTTTCGCTTATCAAAAGAAAAAAAAACTACTCCCCTCTACCTATCCCTCTCCCCCACACTTGAAGGACTTCAAAAAGGGGAAAATAATCACAATTAGGATATTTTGGTAGAAATATAGTTCCTTGAAAACCCACGTTAATAATACAATTTCATATACTTATCAAAAAAGAGAAGATTTGCTGAAAAAGAGAATGGTAGAGATGAAACAACAAATATTTGAGCACAATTAAGACAGCACAATTAGAAAATTACTTTAGAGATTAGTATTAGGGTAGCTGAAGGGAATATGCATGTATGTATATATGTGTGTATGTATATATATATATATGTTTATGTATGTATGTATGTATGTATATATATATATATGTATACACACAGACAGACACACGGAGAGGGCATAGGGTGAGCTGAAGATGAATAAGGGATGAGAGAGGAATATATTGAGAGAGGGAGATAGGGAGAGATAGAATGGGGTACATTATCTCACATAAAAGTGACAAGAAAAAGCAGTTCTGTAGGAAGAGAAGAGAAGGCAGGTGAGGGGGAATGAGTGAATCTTGCCCTCATCAGATTTGACCTGAAGAGAGAATATCATACATACTCAATTGGGTATCTTACCCCACAGGAAAGAAGGAGGAAGAAGATAAAAAAGGGGGGATGATGGAAGGGAGGGCAGATGGGGATGAAGATAATCAAAAACAAACACTTTTGAAAAGAGACAGGGTCAAGGGAGAAAATTCAATAAAGGGGGATAGGTTAGGAAGAAGCAAAATATAGTTAGTCTTTCACAACATGAGTATTGTGGAAGGGTTCTACATAATGATACGCATGTAGCCCATGTTGAATTGCTGGACTTCTTAGGGAGGGTAGGTGGGAAGGGAAGAGGGGAGAGAATTTGAAAGTCAAAGTTTTAAAAAAATAGATGTTCAAAAGCAAAAAAGTTTTTTTTCATGCAACTAGAAAATAAGATACACAGGCAATGGGGCGTAGAAATTTATCTTGCCCTACAAGAAAGGAAGGGAAATGGGGATGGGAGGGGAGTGGGGTGACAGAAGGGAGGGTCTGACTGGGGAACAAGGCAACTAGAATATATACCATCTTGGAGTGCAGGGGGTAGAGATGAGGAGAAAATTTGTAATTCAAACTCCTGTGAAAAGCAATGCTAAAAACTAAACATATTAAATAAAAAGAAAAAAAAAGTAGCACCTCTCCCCCGCCCCCCAAAAAAAGCTGCAAATGTTTCTCTTCTGGCATTGTACAAAGGCAAGAAGGAAGGCCCAAGATCATGAAAATTGTACGATGTCTTTGTCATAGTAAAAACTTTTCATGTAAAACAAAACAAAACTCCATATAATGCATTGCTGGCTTGTCCTGGTCAGCATTTAAAGCAAATATTAAAAAAAAAAAGAAAATTACTTTAAGCTAGTACAATTAAAGCAGAAAATCTTGAAGATCAATCTCAGCAAGGCAAAATCTCTTCTTCCATTTGTAGCTAAACTCCTTAAAAAGGCCATCTACAATAGGTATCCTCTCACTCTAATCCTAACCCCTTACAATTCAGCTCCTGACTTTATAATTCCACTAGAATTGTTCTCTCCAATGTTACTAATGATCTCAATTGCCAGATCCAACGGCCTTTTCTCTATCCTAGTTCTCTTGGACTTCTCTGTAGTCTTTGAAACTATTAATCACTCTCTTCTCCTTGATATTCCCTGCTTTCTAGGTTTTCGGGACAACATTTTCTACTAGTATTCTTATTACCCATCTGATTACACTTTTCCTCTCTCCTTTGCTGGATCCTCTTCCAGATAACACCCTCTAACTGTAAGGTGGCTCTTGGGGTTTTATTATAGACGCTCTTCTCTTCTCCCTCTGTACTACTTTCCTCAGTGACGTTATCAGCTCCCAAGGATTTAACTACCATATCTAGTCTGATGATTCTCAAACCTGCCTATCTTGCCCAAATCTCTGCTGACTTCCAATTTAACGTCTCCTATTGCCTTTCAGTGGTGTCACATTTGATGTTCAATAGATTTCTTAAACTCAATATGTCCAAAACAGAAATTATTATCTTTCCTTCCTCTTCCCCCTTACCTTCTCTATTACTAGAGAAGGTAATGCTATCCTCCAAGTCCCTCAAGCTGGCAACCTAGGAGTCACACTGGAGTCCTCCCAATCTGTTGCCAAGGCCTATGAGTTTCATTTTTGCAACAGCTCTCCTATACCCAATCTTTGTATACAACATCATTTTGCAACAACTGTTGGATCTGGCTGTTTTCTCTGGCTGTTCCTCCATGATTAGAATGTTCTCTCTCCTCCACTCTGACTACTGACCTCCCTGGCTTCCTTTAAGTACCTCTACAGGAAGCCTTTTCCAACCTCTCTTAATTCTAGTGTCCTCCCCATTAATTATTTCCTATTTACCCCATATATAGCATTCTCTTTCTTTCTCTCTCTTTATATGTAGAGATACACATGTAATATATGCATATATATTACATGTGTATATGTATATCTATCTATGTATCTGTCTATGTATCTATCTATCTATCTATCTATCTCTCTACCTCTCCCTTTGCTGTTAGATTGTAAGCTCCTTTAGGGAAAGAACTGTGTTTTGCCTCTTTTAATATTCCCAGCCCTTAGCAGAGTACCTGGCATATAATAGGTGCTTCATAAATGTTTATTGACTGATTGACTTATAAAAAACAAAGAACTTTGTTGTCTCCTCATGACAGTTTTTACTCCCAGATATAGAATTTCACTAGATTAAACATCCAATGCTACTAATCTATGCTTTTTATTGCACAAAAAGTCCTAAAAGCAACTTGGTCTTCTGAATAAAAGGACACCCTTCTTTCAATCAACTGGTTTTGAGTAGATGATGTGGCAGATCACAGAAGTGAGAACTAGAACTTCCATTAACTGTATGACTTGAACAATTTACTTATCTGAGCACAATTTTCACACCTGTAAAATGACAGAGTTTGAATTAGGCTTTCAAGAATGACCTTACGAATCTACGATAATGTGACTGAAATCAGTAGGACTCATATATTCCTAAAAGATTAAAGTGAACACTTTTGAGAAGAGAGATGAAATGAGAGTGATAAATGCTATTCTGGCTTTGATTCTGACCAATAAGGAGGGACTCGTTACCATATTAGAAATGAATAGAATCTTATTTTGAAATGACCTATATCAGATTGCACCAAATAACTAACCTCTGAGGTCCCTGTCTACTTTGAAATGTTATTATTCTTTTTATGAGTATAAATAGAAGTAGAGGGGGAAGAAAAAATCCACAACTTCATTTGAAGGATATGTAGAATTAAAGATTGTTGGGTCATTCTGGCCCTCCCTCCTTCATTCTACTCCTTCCAATTATCAGCTTTACCTAGCTTGTTCTGACCTTCTTTTCCTCTTTACCTGTTCATGACCCTATGGTCATCTACTTCAATGATGCCTTCTGCACCACTCTCGCACCTCAATCTTTTAACTCTGTAACTTGTGACAAAGTAAAACTCATGCCATCTTCTTCCTCTGATTCCTTCTGGCACTACCTCCAAGATGACTAGATGAATTTACAACATCGAATCCTGTGTTATAATAACTGATGCTACCCTGAAATAAACTCCCCCAAATCCCTGCCTAAATTCTGCTAACCCTATCAGGATCCTTAACCATCTTCTTCTTCAATCCATTCAAAAGGGAAATAGTGGCCTTTTCCTGAATAAAACTAACCCCTTTCCCTTAAATTTTGACACTATTCCTTTATGTCTTTTATGACTTTTCTCTGGCAAACATTCCATCTCTCATGTAGTTCTTCTTTCCTTTAAAAAAAGAATATCTTTTATATTTACATTATTTTCCTTTCCAGATACATCCTCTGCCTCTTCCACATATAGATCCAGCCCTTAAATCAAAGAATAAGAAATAAAGAAAAACAATGCACTTCCCCAAACTAACATACTAAATGTTTCTCATGCCTTTTGTATCTTTAAGATTGTTCCTCATCTTATAGATACACACATCTCTCCTATCATAAAACAAAATAATCTCTCCTTAACCCTATTACTTCCTAAACTATTGTTATTTCTTCTTGCCTCATCTGTTACCCTATCAGCTATTCAGTCTCATAAATCTCAACCTCTTTCTCCACATCTCAACTTAAATAGTCCTATCAAAGGTCACTAATGGGTTTAATACCATTAAATAATCCTGCCCCCCTCCCATTCTACTGCTGTCTATAACATTTGACATTTTGGATGAAGTCGTCTTTTATGATGTCCTCTCCTTTGATATGGCATCATGATGGTTATTTTGATACCTAATTGCATCATTTCTTATTTTTAAAATACTTTTTGTTGATGCCTTTTATATAACATTAAATTTAAAACAGTTGTAAAGTAGTACATTAAAGCCTGATTGTACTGGATTGAGAGCTGACTATTAAATTTTCATTGTAAACATTTAAACATTGGAAATCAGCAAATGCCACAAATTATGGCTTGGTTATTTGTTTCGCTGATTTTCTTTATTTAAGAAAGTGATGGAGAATAATGTTAAAAATGCAAATTAAACTTATAAGTGTGTCATGTGTATATTTTTTCTTCCCAGAGGACAATTTTTAGATATTTACCAGCACACTTCTGAATGTATATCACTCTAAACCTTGCCAAGCAAGTTTCTTCTTTTAATAAAGATAGGTTTTTTAAAGTTCCACAAAACCGAAATATCCATCAACTGTTACATTTAAAAACCTGTAGTCCCCTAACTCTTCAACAAAGAGGTGTGTGTATGTGTGTATGTATGTGTGTGTGTGTGTGTGTATAATTACATAGTGATTCGGTTTCATTTTATTGTTCTTTCCATTGTTTTTGTCATATTTAATGTTGTTTCCCTGATTCTATTTATTTCTTTGAGCATCATTTAATAGAAGTCTTCCCATGTTATATTAATTTCTCATATTTGTCATTTCTTGTAATATCCCCTTGTATTCACATATCCTAAATGCATTTAATCTTTTCCCAGGTGATAGGCCTGCTTGTTTCTTCCAGTTATTTGCTAACAGAAAAAGTGATGTTATGAATATTTTGGAATTTGCATTTTCTTATTATTGATTTTGTGCAAAATTTCATAAGATTGTAAAGAATCTGTTGTTCATTTATATTCTTTCATGATTTTTATGTTGGAGAATGACATTTTTTGTTTAATTCCCTTGTAATCTTGTACCTTAGCTCTTTAGCAGACATGTTTAATTCATTTGTGTTTTCCCCAATTAAATGTTTTACTTCTTATCTTAGAATCATTGATTTAGTTTTAAATATTAAAATTCATGTAATATTTAAAATTATCTTTTTATCTTTTGTAGTAACTTCTATCTACTATTTGGTCAAGGATACTCCACATGGACATAGCTGCGAAAGGTAAGTGATGAAATTTTCTTCTATTTTAAAAATTTATTACCTTTAACAATCAAAGTCAATATCCATTTCTAATTTGTTAATTATTAATATTTTATGGGAAAATATGAAAGAAAAATTATGGAAGGGAGGGAGGAGGAAGAAAGGGAAGATGAAGAGAGAGAGAGAGAGAGAGAGAGAGAGAGAGAGAGAGAGAGACAGAGAGAGAGAGAGAGAGAGAGAGAGAGAGCAGGAAACAATAGAAGGAGAAATACCTTATCTTCGTCAATTATGTTAAATTATAAGCCTGGGTAGCTATGTTTTTCTTCTGAATTTACACAAAGTACAACCTATTTATTTTATGCATCCCCAAAACTTGCCAAGGCTAAATATACTCAAAGATTTGAGCAAGTAAATCTTTAAAACATGAGACTTTGAAAAGTCTTAGTTATCCGTTTTTAGAAAAAAAAATTTCCATCCTCCTAGTTAAAAGAAAAAAAAAACATTTCTTGTCCTATTGTTAATACAATATTCAAAATATTTTAAAGAAAAAATACTAATGTCCATAAAACAAATATTTATGGATTTTACAGGTTTAGCACTGTATCAGGCACTATGAGGACATAAAGGAAATGTTATATGGTTTCACTCTTAAGAGACACAAAACATATTTCAATAATTCAATTCATAGAGTCATAGATGAAGTCCTGAAAGGAGCTTTAAAATTCATCAAGTATTCCCCCCTTATTCTGCAGGGGAAGAGGCACAGAAGAGGTGGCTTATCTAGGGATATATCTAGAAAGTATCTGAACAGAGATTCAAACCCACATCGTCCTGACTCTGATACCAGATTTCCAACAATCATGCAATGATGACTTTCCTAACTCAATTCAAAATGTTATCTATTGTATCTAAGGCACATAATTATCAAGATAAAACAAATGAAACAATTGGAAACCAAATAACATCAAGTAAGATATGGGCATAATAATCAATCAAGAAGTATTTACTAAGAGCCTACTAAATGTAGATCAGTGCTAAGGAAAGGGAATATAAATATGGAAAAAAGAAAGAGTTTACCCTCAAGGAGCTTATAGTCTCATGCAGGAAGTTGTTGTTCAGTTTCTATTCAGTTTTGTCTAACTCCACTTAATCCCATTTGGGGTTTTCTTGTCAAATATTCAGAGGTGGTTCCATATTTCCTTCTCTAGCTCATTTTAGTGAGGTTAAGAGACTTTCCCAGGGTCAAATAGCTATTAAGTATCTGAGGCCAGATTTGAACTGAGGAAGATGAGTCATCCTGACTTCAGTCCCACCCCACCCCCACTATATGCGGCACCACCTAGCTGCCCCTAATGCAGATACAAAATGAGCCTGAAATAGAAGTGGGAAGGGAAGATACCAAATGTTGTGGCATGGTAGAGAAGCCAGAAAAGTATTAAAGTAATATAGACAGTTGTGTGACCATTGACAAGTCACTTAACCTCTGGAAGCCTCAGGCAACTCACTGATGCTTATCTGCTGGTAAGGTATAATAATAGCTAGGATCTATATAGAGTTTTACGGTTAGCATAATACTTTAAAATTATGTTTTAAATTAATCCTTACAACTACCCTTTGAGGTTGGTGCTATGACTATTTCCATTTTACAGATAAGGAAACTGAGTTTGATAGAAGTTAAGTCACGTTCCCAAGGTCAAAGAGGTAGTGAGGCAGAATTTGAACTGAGGTCTTGCTGACTCCAGGAACATCACAATAAGCAATGCATAGGTATATACAGCTATATATTTCAAGCTCTTTGGTGGAGAGAGTCCACATACTGACAAGACTACATAGCCTTTTAAATGCTGATGTATCACTTTATTAATAAATATGGTCTTCTTAGATCATGGAATATAATAAGCCAAAGTGTAATTTTCCTAAAATAAAATATTAGCTACATATGCATAGGCAATACATTTAACTTCTGTGTTCTTCAGTTTTCCTATCTGTAAAATGAATTATACTTGATAGGCTCTATGATCCTTTAAAATATAACATTTGTGTTTTAAAATGAAATAAAACTAATAAAAAAGTGAGGAAAATCAGAATCACGCAATCATAGATTGGTCTGATTTTTTTTAGTATAGATCCATCTCTCTATAGATATTTCTGCCACTTAATAGACAGAGAGTTGAAAAGGGAACTGAGAGGCCCATGGTCACAAATTCATAGACTCCAAGAAGCAGGGTAGTGGTGGGGGAAGCCTTATTGTATACAAAAAAGAATTTTAAAAATATTTTTAAATGCATTCTTTAGATATATACTTTAAATCTAATGGACATACATATAACCTGAAGTATATGTGCTATCATATGTTGTAATATAATTCATAATAGCCCCAGAATTCAGAAACTTGCATTTCAACTAAGTACATAAGGGATAGTCAAATGATGCCTTGAATGAGAGAATTATGGTATGAAGTACGACCTGAATAGGCAGTGAACCAGTCACAAAATGAGAAAGTGTTGGCAGATGGACAGCCCAAGTGTTCAAAGAGTACTTTTAAAAATGCTGCAACTATTAAAGGAAAGCCTCCAGCACATTGAATGGAACTTCTACACAGGCTGACTGGAAATATGAAGGCAAAAGTCCAGTGCCCATGTTGAGAAAACTTGACACATTGTCATTAGCAGGATGGAGGGAGTGTCCCCAAAGATGTGGCTATATCTCTCAATATATGGAAAATATTCAAAAATGGTTCCATATTTTCCATGTACATTTGATTTTTAGAGCTATTTGGCTGAATTCCAATTGAGGGTTTATAGTACTGAGCGAAAATCAGACACAAAGATAGATGCATGTGGCCTCTCAAAAAGTCAGACTCCATTCAGAAAGATCTTAGAATAGATTCTGTTGACTGTGCCACCCACAGACAATCAGGGCAAGTGGAGTATGAATTAGATCAACACCATAGAGATTTTGTTTCAGATTCTTCCTAGATCTGGGAGTGAGAAAGAAAAGGAGACTGCAGCTTCACTATTTCTTAGTATAGAAAATATCAGTCAGTCAACAAGCAGCAGGCAGTCTCATAAGAGGACAAGAAAGCTCCCAAGAGAAAGACTTATTTTAGACTAGTTAGAGGGTAAGCATAGGTAAAGCTAGGGACTCAGACTATCATCATAGGCAAATTATGTGCTGGGAACAATGGACCTAGAGAGTTGGGAGGCACTATTTTGAACATAGACTTTGTCCTTAATTAGGTCTCTGACTTTAAGCAAGTCACGATAACTTCACTTTTCCTAAGTTGTTTTATCAATAGATCTGAGGATAACTGCACTATCCACAACACAGGATTGTTGAGAAGAAAGGACTTTGTAAGTCACCAAGAGCTTAGTAAATGTTATCTATGCCTTAGGATTTAGAACTAGACATTCTGATCATCAATCACAACTTCCTCATTTAATAATTGAGAATAAATCTGAAGATGGCAAGTGACTTGCCCATGGACCCAAAGGAAGTATCTGACTTGAGATCTGATCACAGTCATTGACCTCAAAGCCTCTGATTCTTTTTCTATCACAACATGATGCTGAAACCAAAAGTAATAATAAACCATTACAATGGAACATATTTTTAATACATGATATATTACCCATGACATGATTAGTTCTTAGTATATATGAGAGTAAGTATGGCTTTAGAAAGTGCTGAGGAACAGTCAATACGTTGTTTGCTGCCTGATAACTCCAGGAGAAATGCCAGGAACAGAACAGAGGTCTGTACACATCTGTGGTTCTGACCAAGGCCTTTGATACTGATAATCATGAGGGCTTGTGGAAAATTATGTCAAAATGTGGTTGCCCAGAGAAGTTCAGCACTGTATGCCATTTTCATGATGGCATGGTTCCCAAGTTCTGGGTAATGGGCAATGCTATGTTGTGCTTTCCTAGCCACCAATGGAGTGAAACAAGGCTGTGTCCCCAAGACAGGTAAAGGTAAAGAGTTTTCTCCCAAGGAATTCCTTGTACTCGTAGAATCATAGGTCCAGTAAAAAATATATACGCTAAGTGTTGCTCCCCTGCTTCTTAGCATGATGTTTTCATCTATGTTGTCAAATGCTTTCAATGAGGATGAACAGGGCATCAAGGTCAGCTACCACACTGATGGTAAATTATTCAACTTGAAAAAGCTACAAGTCAAGTTTAAAGTGGAGGGAGTGTTAGTATATGATTTTCTGTTAGCCAGTAATTGTGCACTCAATTCAGCCTCTGAAGCTATGATGCAACAAAGTGTGGATTGAAGCTTGTGCATATTTTGGCCTGACAATTAGCACCAAGAAAACATAGGTGCTTAATCAGCCAGCACCACACCATCCATGCATGGAACCATCATTTACAGTAAATTGAGAAGTTTTGAATGCTGTGGATAAGTTCACTTACCTTGGTAGTGTACTTTCCAGGAATGTACACATTGATAATGAGGTTGACACATGCATTGTCATTGCTCTGTGTTTGGGAAGTTCCAAAGGAGAGTATGGGAGAGAAGAGGTGTTAGACTGACTACCAAACTGAAGGTCTACAGAGCCATTGTGCTGACCTCATTTTTGTATATCTGTGAAACCTTGACAGTATACAAGCACCATGCCAGGAAACCAAATGGCTTCCATTTTAATTGTCCTAGGAAGATGCTGAAGTTCTGCTGGAAGGATAAGATACCAGACACTGAGGTCCTTTCTCAAACTAAACTGCCAAGCATTCAAACTCTGCTTCAGAGAGAGCAACTCCGATGAGCTGGCCATGTTGTTAGAATGAGAAGGAGGAGGAGGAGAAGAAGGAAGGCAGGCAGGCAGGCAGGCAGGCAGGAAGGAAGGAAGGAAGGAAGGAAGGAAGGAAGGAAGGAAGGAAGGAAGGAAGGAAGGGAGACGGAAAAGAAAGCAAAGCAAAGGAAGAAAGAACAAGAATACATTTTTATAGCAATTGAAGGTTTATGAAGTTTAAATATGTTATCTAATTTTATACTCAAAAAAATTTGTGAGGTAGGTTCATTATCCCTATTTTCCAGATGAGGAAACTGAGGTTGAGAAAGGTTAAGTGACCTACAAAGAATCATATAGTTTGCAATGCTGGAGGCCAAAATTTGAAGTCCAATTTCCATGACTTTAAGTCGTCCAACTCTGCACTATGCTACCCAGCTACCCATTTAGGCAAAGTTTCTCTTCACTGGGGGCTAAATTTGTATTTCACATTTTCTGAAGATCATGTGTATTTTACTATATAGGATAATATAAAGCTAAATTCTCATAATGTTAATTCTTCAGGTAGTTTTATTTCTAAAAAGAAGAATTTAATTTGATTTACTTATGGCTAATGCGATTTTTAATTGATTCTTTTAACAGTTGAATTGATTATGGTATCTTATCATAGAATCATAGCTTTAGATTTGGAAAGGCCCTTAGATTCCATTTAATTAAGTCTTCTCATTTTATAGATGAGTCAACTGAGGCAAAGAGAGGTGGTCGCTTTCCTAGGGTCACAAAGATAATTTCTAAGAGAAGAATATACTGCTCAAATAAGAAAGTTAAAGGCAAGTCTTCCTTATAGTTACATACTAATGTTATGAAGTACTTTTCAAAATATAGGAAAATAAAATTCATGCTCAAATATGAAATCTTTTAAGGAAACAGGTCAAGTTTAAATAATTCATAAAATGTTAGAGATATACAGAACCTCAAAATCAATTTGGTCCACTTTTTACTCAGGGTAATAAGCCTCTTTAAAACATCTCTGAAAGGGAGAGCACTGGTTAAGTAACTTTTTGAACCTTTATTTTATATACTCATACTCAAATACCCCTACATATAGTATAAAAACAACATATGCATATGCATATGTATATGTGTAGATATGTGCGTATATAGATATGTATATGGATATTAATCCTTAGAAGGTTTAGTAGTACGTGAAGTTGACCTTGGAAGACACATGCTCAAGTCCTACCTATCATACTGGTTATGTGACTCTAGGCAAGTCACTTAACTCCTAAGTGTTTTGGGCATCTCACTAAGATTAGAATTTGCAGAATGAGTATTGACTAGCATTGGTAAAGAGTTTTCTCCCAAGGAATTCCTTGTACTGGTAGAATCGTAGGTCCAGTAAAAATATATATATACGCTAAGTGTTACAAATATTTTAGCACAGTTTTAATCTATTAAAGGTTATAATTGCACTAAGACTTTTGGGATAATGCACAAACATACACACACACACATGAAAATATAAATGATGCAAATGGCTTAAAAAGGTTGTTTGCTTAATTGTCCTTCATTGAGATTAAATATCTAACTGTATAGTATCTTATTTTTACATATAAAACAAGGCATATTTTTTGAAACTCTGAAGTGTTTTTTTATTCTCTAATTAGTTACAAGAATTATTTAATCAATTTGGAACCAGCCAAATTGATTCAGCAGCATTGCTAACAATTGTCAATAGTGAAACATGGTAGACATAGATTAGAAATCAAACCTGCATCTAAGTAAACATTTCCTCTTGATGCAATCTTTCTTTCATATTAGTTTGACTTATGAGTAGCTGTTCTTCATCACATAGCCAATTAGAGTTCCATATTTCAATTTAAATAGCTGAAGATTTGATCCCCACCATTTCTTGACAGTAAAAGACACTGAGATTTTAAAATTCCATCTAATGATTAGTTCAGCATTGATAACTTTGCAAATAGAAGATGAGGTATACAAGTAACATTATAAGGTTTTTAAAAGACCTTTTCCTTTCCTGGAGATTTTGTTAACAGTTTCATATTTATTTATAGCTATTGGTGTCTGGCAGCGTAGATTGCAACTATGAACAGAAAATCAAAACAATTACCCTTAAAACAATTTTCTACCCACATCATCATGGTAGAGTAGAAAGAAATTTGATTCAAGATTCAGAGAATCTGAGTTCCGATCTTTCCTCTGACCCTAATTACATTTGTAACTTTGGTCAAATACCTTAACCTCTTTGGGCATATAAAATGAGGCACTTGAAATAGGTAAACTCTGAGTTCCTTTCCAGGTCTAGATTTATAAATCTCTGATCTAAAAAGGGGAAAGCTATGAATATTAAAACTAAAGCAATTATGCTAATAAAATTTCAATCCAGATTCTAATATTAACCACCATATGACCTTAAAAACCACAACAACACTCAACTACTCTGCACTTTAATTTCTTTTTTCTTTGAAATGAGATGGTTGAATTAGGCTGAAGTTTAATATTCCTTTTACTTCAAAAATTTTACTCTTGGCTATGGGTTGTCACAGCCAAAGAATTTGCCACAAGGTGAGTGGAGATAAGCTTGACCCTCAGAAAATGGATATGGTCTGTCATTTGGACTACATGGAATGTCTTTTCACAATTTTTAAAAAAATATATTAAAAGTTCTGGGGCTAGCAACTATTTTCTTATTGTCTTCATATCTCTGGTGCCAAGCACAATATGCCTTGGTACAAGGAGCACTTAATAAATCCGTGTTTAGGAAATGAATGATCATATCTGAGCCTAAAAAATAACCTTGTAAGGTAGGGAGGAGAAATTGATGATTTTCATTTTGTAGATGAGAAAACTTAGTGGTTAAATGACCACCATGATCACATATTAATAATAAGAACTAGCATTTATATAGCTTTATGGTTTTCAAATCACTTTACAAATATTATTTCACTTGATCTTCCCAACAACTCTGAGAGGTTGGTGCTATTATTATCCCCATTTTTCAGATGGGGCAAAAACAAACAGAGGTTAAGTGACTTGCCCAATCACAAGAAGCCAGTTTTAAATCAGGGTTTCTTGATCTACTGCACCATCCCATGACACAGGATGCGTAAGACTTTACACACTGAAGGATCATTTGAGATTAGCATAATCTAATTTATGTTTTAAGTTTAATCAACCAAGCAATTGGTAAGCACAAGTGATTGGTAATCAGTCATTTCATTATTTTTATACTGATGCCCTTGGTAAAGACAGCAAAAAGGCATTAGACACAAAGAGGGAATGCCACTGACTGGGATAAAGGTGAATAGGAAGAATCTAAAGAAAAAGGAGAAATTGCAAGCTTTGTTTAGGGATAGGGAATCTGTCTTTAAATGGACTTGGAAACATAGATTTGTATGGAGAAGTATTTTTTGTTTTGTTTTGTTTTTGTATTTTTTTCTCCATGCAGCTGGCAACTAGGCAATTTTAGTTCTCATAATTCATGATGATTTCATTCTTTTTTTGAACATTGCTGAATAAGAATAAAAGATTTTTGTTCTCAAGAGGTTTATTAATTGAAATTTCACTGTATATGAAGGAATTGACAACCAGTAACAAAAAAGAAAAGGAAGTGCTTGACCTATCTCCCTATGGGCATTTGCACTGAATAAATAGTACTTATTTTCTACTTAATCTTCATAGAGAGGGGGGTGGAGACAAGATGACGGCTGGAAAGCAGGGACTGGCGTGAGTTCCCCACCAAGTCCCTCCAAAAATCTATAAGAAAAGTGTCTCTGAACCAGTTCTAGAGCTGCAGGACACACAGAGTAGCGGAGGGAAGCAGGGCTCCAGCCCAAGACAGCCTGGATGGTCGCTGGGTGAGGTCTTTAGTGCACAGAGCTGGGAACAGAGCAGAGCTCAGCCTGAGTAGTGCAGACCAGCCAGACCAGGAGCTGGGCAGAGCGTTCCCTAGTGCCCTGAATCAGTGAGCTGTGGCAGTTACCAGACTTCTCAACCACAGACACCAAAGACAACAGAGAAGAACGGTAGAATACACAAAGTGGCGGAGGGAAACAGGGCTCTAGCTCAGGACAGCCTGGATGGTCTCTGGGTAAGGTCTATCCTGCATCGAGCTGGGAGTGGAGCAGAGTGGAGCAGAGCCCAGTGTGGGTGGCATGGACCAACCAGACCAGGAGCCGGGCAGAACAAGCCCTAGTGCCCTGAATCAGTGAGCTGCAGCAGTTACCAGACTTTTCAACTTACAAACACTAAAGACAACAGAGAAGGTTAGTGAAAAAAGCTGATGGGGACAGGGAGTTTGTAGTTTGGCCACCACCCCAGGGGCAGCAGAGGTGGGGCAGCTACAGAACTACAGCAGCAGTTGCTTCCTGCCCCAGGTCCACCTGGTGGGAGGAATTAAGTGATGGATCAGAGCAGGAGTGAAGAGCCTGCTGAAGATCTAAGTCCAGTCCAGGTTGGGGGTTCTTGGGGAAGGAGGAATGCTGGTGTGGCAGAACATCCATCCAGCTTAGAACATAGAACTCTCTACTCTACAAGCAGTCATACCCGCTGAAAAACTCAAGGGTCAAGTGAGTTGGCTGGGAACATGGCCAGGCAGCAAAAACATACCCAGATTCAGTCTCAGGCTCTGGAATCTTTCTTTGGTGACAAAGAAGACCAAAACATACAGCCAGAAGAAGTCAACAAAATCAAAGTCTACAACAAAAGTCTCCAAGAAAAACATGAATTGGTCTCAGGCCATTGAAGAGCTCAAAAAGGATTTAGAAAAGCAAGTTAGAGAAGTAGAGGAAAAATTGAGAAGAGAAATGAGAAGGATGCGAGAAAACCATGAAAAACAAGTCAATGACTTCCTAAAGGAGACCCCAAAAAATACTGAA
>CM053622.1:223032307-223098915 GCA_028646595.1 Phalanger gymnotis | reverse complement strand
TCTGGCTGCTTGCAGTATTTTCTCCTTGATCTGGGAGCTCTAGAATTTGGCTACAATACTCCTGGGAGATTTCTTTTTGGGATCTATTTGAGGAGGCGATAGGTGGATTCTTTCAATTTCTATTTTGCCCTGTGGCTCTAGAATATCAGGGCAGTTCTCCTTGATAATTACTTGAAAGATGATATCTAGGCTCTTTTTTTGATCATGGCTTTCAGGTAGTCCAATAATTTTTAAATGATCTCTCCTGGATCTATTTTCCAGGTCAGTGGTTTTTCCAATGAGATATTTCACATTGTCTTCCATTTTTTCATTCCTTTGGTTCTGTTTCATAATATCTTGATTTCTCATCAAGTCACTAGCTTCCACGTGCTCCAGTCTACAAATTCATATCTTGCTGACTCTCTGTCTAGTAAGTACTCTAGCTACTATGTAAGACTGCCTCCCATAATAGATGCTAGAGATCAAAAGGCAAAAATCAGAACCATTCCCCTCAAGGAGCTTACATTTTATTGGGAGAGAAAGCATATAATCATACACAAAAATAAGTAATCATTTTACACACACACACACACACACACAGAGAGAGAGAGAGAGAGAGAGAGAGAGAGAGAGAGAGAGAGAGAGAGAGAGAGAGAGAGAGAAAGAGAGAAAAGAAATACAAGGTAATTTTGGTGGAAAGGTCCTAGCAGCTGGGGAGTTAAAGAAAGGAGAGATACATAGGAAGCCAATATAACTCCTCCTGACAGTAAGCAGAACTGCAATCAATGACTGTTAACTTATTGGAGTTTCATGGATTTCTTCTTGACTGATTTCCTTGTTTACTTTTAGTATTACAATTTTATTTCCTTCCTCTTTCACACCATACTTTCTTTCCCTGAAGCATAGTGTGGAAAGAGGCCTTCTGATAGGACTAGGTTTAAATCTTGCATCTGGCACTTAAAAGCCATAAATCATTTCACCTCACCAAGCCTCAATTTCCTTATTTGTAAAAGTGGGGCAAGGGTAAAGTAGATGGTCTCTAGGATCTGTTCCAACTCTTAACAAATAATCCTGCAGGAAGACCTGGATTCAAGTCAGCATCTGTGCTACCTGACAACAGGTAAGCTTTTCTGAGCCTCATTTAATGTAATGTGCAAAATGAGACAATTCTAGCAATTTCCTCACAGAGTGGTTTTGAAGAATGAATATAATGTATATAAGTGTTTTTCATACATTAATGCATGATGAAGTTTTTACTTTTATAATGATAGCTTCTTCTGACCATCATCATATATAGTTGTCTTGTATTATTGTTGTATACACAGACTATTGCAGGGCTTTTTAAATTTTTTCCACTCGTGACTCAGGTTTCAATTTCAGTTTTGGCAGTTTTTGTTGGTGCTGTGTGTCATGAGGGCATATGCAGTGCAAAGTGCACTGACTGTGTTCAAAACCAAGGTTGCAGTGTAGTTGTGAGATGCAACATCGGCAAGGGCTGCCAGAAAAAGCCCTGATTCATTATGCATTTGAATTTTAGTTAATTTTGTATTCAGAAACCTTTTACTGTTGCCAAATATTTCACGACCCCATATGGGGTCACAACCCATAGTTTAAGAAGTGCAAGACTATTTTATATATTACATGTGCACATATATGTATATATGAGAATATAGATGTATATTCATATTCTATCTCCTTATAGCTATTGTGCATTCACATAATTTTCTTTAAGGTATAAAAACTCAGGAAAGCATGCAGGATACTTGCTTGCTGTCTACCTCTTGCTTTGAAGGGATTTTGTACCAGGAACGCTTTCAGTGCTTTGATGGTCTCTCTGAACAAGACCCTTTCCATCTCTTTCCCCATCGATGCCTTCTCTGGGGCAAGAAACACACCCTGATCAGGGTCTCATACCCTGTCTCCTCCAAATGCTTTGAGGAAGGTATACTGAAACTTCACAGGACATATCACCACCTGTGATCAAGTATAACCGCAAGGAAGATTCCTAATCTTATGCTTCCCTGTATGTGCCTTTCTCCAACCATTGAAACTTTGCCTGGATTTACTCCTTAGTGGCTAGCATACTCTCTTCCTCTTATATCCACCAAATCCCAGGGGTTTTGAAACTTGGATGCTTTTATACAACACCAATTCATCAATTCTACCTTACCAATCTTGTTTATCTACTTCTCTTCAATCTATATGTATCTGCTCCATAATGAATGAACTCTTTTTTATTGAAATCCTCCTCTTTTCTCACTTCTTTTATCTTCTAGTCCCCACTGAGACCTGGTGACATTATTCTGTTTATTAACCTTTCCAGTAATGGCCACTCTTTCCAACCATTGGAGAACCAACAAAGCTTTACACTATACTTTATTCTAGAGTCATGTGTCCCACTATCCTACTGATGATTATGGCTTGGTAAATCTCAACTCTGGATTATTCCCAAAACTTGCTTCCTATTCTCTCCTGCTGATGGATAGAGATGGAGGAAATTATGAAACCATTTTTGTTTGCTCTATAGGTTTAGCGATGCAAATATTCTGTTCCTCCTTAATCAGTTTGATACACTACTCTCCACCAAGTTTTTTTCCAAATGTTCTTGCCTTTCCTCAAGTCTTCTGTTGCACTTGCTCCCCAACATCCTTCAGCCTAAAATCTTGCCTCTTACCAAAAACTTGAAGCCAAATGCCAAGAGTTCTTGCTTCCTCTCTGTTCCTTTTCTCACATCATTCAGACATCTTTCCCTACTATCTTTTGGAGTTTACTGAGTAATGGTGTGCTCCAGTCACACCTGCACATTAGAAAAATCACTTTGACAGCTGTGTGGAGAATTAATTGGAGTGGGGAGAGACTTGAGGAAGGTGGGATCAACTGGGAGGCTATTGAAGTATTCCAGATGAGAAGTGATGAGGTCTCTTTGCTTTTCTATTCTTTCGTTTAATCATTTATTTCATTCTTTCAGAGAAGATTTCTTAATTTCTAATCATTGACATTATGGAATTTCCGTCCCTCCCCCAGGTTTTTTCACTTTCTTCTTTAGTAGGAGAGACTACTTACAATTTTTTCATATATAATTAATAGAAAACAATTCTAACACAGTTTGCTGCAAATTCTCCTTGCCTTTTCTAACTGCTAGAAACAATATTCCTAGTCCTCTGACATTCCTGTTAGTAGGCTTAATTAATAACTCTCATAGTTTACTTTGGTGGCAAACTCCATTTTTCATGCCTATTCATTGTACTATGGATTCAATTGTTGGACACTCCTCAGTGAGCCTTATTTATTTCCTTCCTGCTTGTTGAAGCATGTCATACACATACATATGTATACATATATATATATATACATATATATATTCATATATATATGTATGTGTGCTTACAAAAACATACATGCACTTTCACTCATATATACATATATGACTTAAGAGAAATTACAAATTGTACTAATAGAATCCTCATTCCTCTATTACTTAATTTTTTATATTTTTATGTTCTATATTATTACTTGTAAATCTAATTTTTGTGGCATTTTTTTCTCCTTTCTGTTTTTCTTTGTGTTCTACAATGGAAGATCATGAGATAGAAGTATAGCATTCACATGCTTTGCTGGATATTCTTTAAGATTCCTTCCACTTCTAACATTATGTAATTCTAGAACTTTGGGTAGCAAGATATTCTATATAATCATATGATTTTGTGGCTCCAAATCACTACTATCATTTGCATAGTGGCATGAGCGGTAGAAACCAATCATTGTTGCATGGAGCCCACGTTGCATACTCTGTGAATTATAGCTGTTTGAATGGTTCAGCAGGACTGCTACTTTGGCTAATACATGAATCTGTCAGATGTTTGCATCCACCTAGAACTGAGCTAGTTAGGAATCATTAGTTTTGATTCAATACTATCATAGTTAAACCTAAAGATATGTATATAGAGAGATAATGAGGAGGAAGTTTACATAGAAAAGCACAAATCTAAATACAGCAAGAAAATCTAGGGTAAATGTGGTTCACCTTGGCAATTACTTTCTCCACGTATCCATCTATTCACTCATTCATGAGAATCAGATCATAAGTTATTGGTTACAGAAAAAAATCACACATTTGAGAGGTAAAAATGTGCTTTAGTTATACTTAAGTAAAATTTTTTTACATAAATTTGTCTGATGCATTATGGAAAAATTGTAAACTGACTCCTTGTATCATGATATTTTTATATTTAAATTATTTTTAAAATGTGATGCTTTATCCTTCAGATTCCTACTCCATGCCCTCATTTTAGTCTCGTAATTTTGATAGACACATTATTTTTGTTTTCTAATTTACCATAGCAATGTTTCTGTCCTTTTTTTTTTATTGAGCAGTTGAAAAAGGTCAAGGAGAAATTTAAAATAAGGTGATCTTTGAATAAAGCATCTAGTGTTGTTCTCTTGAATATTAGCAGCACTTGCTCAGGACCAAGCTATGATCTTCAAATTCTGTAATGGAAGAAAGCAAAATAGTTCCTATAGTTTTTTTTAATATTTTACAGGTGCAACATTTTTTAAAATTTAGTCTCCCAGGTTTTCTGAATTCTATTAATTCCTTCACTCCAAGATAGTGCAAAAACTTGTAGTTCAATTGTAATATCTCCTATATCTCTTGCTTAGGAGGTAAATGTGTTTTTGTTCTATATTCTATTGCTATTTTTGGACAATTTATCAATAATATCTATAGTTAAATAATACATAAGTGAAATATATTAAAGTTTTAGATTGTTTTATTCTAAAGTTGTCTTGCATGGTCTCATCATGCCATGGAGGTGACGCTGGGGTATTGAAAACTATAGCAGCAGAAAACATGCTGAAAAAGTAAATTTAAGTGGAACACAGAATGCTTTGAGATCAATTTTACTCAGTTCCTCATCTGCTTGAGTAGAGGCGGTCATTAGATGATTTCTAAATTCCATCTTAAGTTTGTCACTGAGTCTGGATAGTTTTTCTTTCATTTAACCTTGGATTCGGCCAAGTCATTATAACTATACCTTGGTTTCCCTAACCATGAGATCAAGCACCTTTGATACTTTGTGAGTTCTTTAGCCTAGCTTTTATAGCTATGACATCAAAATATATTTCAATAAAAACACTGATATTAAAAGTCAAGGTAAAATCAGATGCAGAATAGATCACATTTTCCCCAATGTTTAACACTTGTATGTTTCTTGCATCTATGTTGTTAGTGAAAGTTCTGAGAATGTCTTGTACAGCACCTACCTACTTTACTAAAGGAATTACCTTGGATTGAATGTCACTGTAAAGTTATTAAACAAAACTGTTTAGTTTAATCATCTTAAAATCAATTCCTGTTACTGAAATAAGGGAGGCAGGGAAATTGATCTTTGTAGAGAAAGCTAGCAGCTGCTGTCAATAGCCATAAAAGGAACATCCACTTCTTTCCCCCGTGCTTTAATTAACATAAGAAAGTAAGAAAAGAAAATTGAACTTCTACACTGGATTTATGCTGGTTTATTATTCTATGGTCATGGGTGTACACATAGTCCTGTGCACACTTTGCTGATATACTTATTTGAAAAGAAGATCAAGAAAACCAGTGTTCTTTATGGCAGAAAAATAAAGCTCTGGGGAGTCAGATTACCTCTGTTGATTTCCTGGGTTCTTGTTCCCCTGTGGTGTGTTTTTCCCATGTGTAATGTGTTGTGTGTTGGGATGCTGCTTGAATCTTAGTCACATAATATTCCAAAGGGCTCAAGAGTGATGACTTTGTATCACAAGGAATTTGTGTCCTTGTCAAGAAAAGGGAGTGGGATGGTAAGGGAAACCCTGATTTGCAGCCAAAGTAACTGGGCTGGAACCCTGGCTTTGTAAAGAAGGCTCATAATACAGTGAAAAAAAAAACATTCTGTATGTAGAGCCAGACATGCTGGTTTCAAACTCTGGTTCTGCTGCTTACTGCGTGTGTAACCCTGGACAGTTATTTGACGACTCCAGGGCTTCAAGTTTTCATCTCTAAAGTGAGAACGCTGATCTACATGACTTCAAGGTCCCTTCCAACCTTGATTTTATGTTTTTTCCTACTAACTCCAAGGCTTTGAACAAATCAAATAACCACCAGAGTCTTCATCTTTAAAATGTGTGAGTTGGATAAAATGATCTCCTGGTCCCTCTCAGTTTTAAGTCTATGATTCCCCTAAGCACTTCCTGATTTTCTCTGTAATTTCTTTCCCAGTAGGAGTAGAACTGGTTTCATTGGGACTTTGTGGCCCCATTACTTACAATTACAGGGAATGAGATGTAATGCATTTTAAAGAGTTTGTCTGTGCTACATGAGAATTTAGCCTTTTGTCTTCCTTTAATTATTCATGAATACATTATAAAGGGCTTTTTTAAACTACTTTTTATATAACTGATATTCCTTCTAAAAATGAGCTATATTATTTTGCCCCCACATAGTTGCTTTTCTATTTTATCTAGGCACTCTAATTTAAAGAGCATTTGGAAAAAAATATGAAAAAAATAATTTTGATGTCAAATGCTCATTACAGATTTCCTTTTTCCTATCCCCTCTCACAAACAGCAAACCTATAGTAAAATCATAATTAACTTACATTCTGTGAATGAAGGTAATGAACTGAAAATGTCTATAGTGGTTGTTCACACAGTATTACTAGGATTGCCCTATTTATGACACATGAGGCAATAATAATACTGAATATACATTTTCAGTAATAAATGGCATCTACTTGTGTGTTAATTGGTTCCTTGTTATTGTAACAAGGTCATTCTCAATTTTGTTTGTCTAAGAAGATATTAATTTTATCCTGAAATATTCTGAAAATTCATTCATTTCTGTGTGGACATTTAAAAACAACAACAAAAGATATGGTGAAAAAGCAGCTGCTACATTCCTGGACAATAATCACTCTATCCATCTGTAAAAACAGGATATGTACACCTTGAATGTTTTTTTTTGCATCTATAATGAGTACCTCAATGACAAACTCATCAAAACACAACATTAATTACATCATTTTATGCACTGGGTTCTACTAAGAAGAGAGCACTAGAGTAGGACTAGTATCTTATCAAAACTTTTAATCTATTCTAGTGTATCCCACAATATGGACTTATTAGATACATACTGACTTGAATTGTATGCAGTATAATTCAACTGTGTTTTTAAATTTTTAGTTTGAAGTCCAATCTCCCTACCACTGTATATTGTTTCTCATAGAATCTATTCCTTTTGTAAGTAAAATAAAAATTATTCTTCTTTTAAGATATTTCTATTTTAAGATTTCCATCTCTTGTGTATGGGGATATATTTTATGGGCCCATGATTTCACCAGTGTAGCAATCCTGCTACCAACCTAGATCACAATCCTTCTTTAATTTAGTTGACTGCTTTTAAAAGAGTTGCTGTTGCTGAAAAATTCATCATCTGCACCAGTCAGAGCCTCCAATAAATTAGCTTGGCTGGTCTCAAGATGAAAGGTGTGTAGTATAATTGGTTGTACTACATGAGAAATCAGGTAGTGATTAATGAATCATTAGCTGAAATTAGTAAAACACTCCCAACAATGACCACAGCTGGATACTATGCAAAGTAACTTAACTAAATCTTTTTTGTCTCTATAATCTAGGATCTTACTATTTGAAACAGGGGGTACTAAATAGAAATACATTGAAAGACACAAAACATCACATAGTCATACACTATAATGAAAGATGTTTTCATAGTAAGAAGCTGTGCTAAAAATAAATAGGAATTTATAGAATAAGCTATTTGTGTATAGAAGGTAGAGGACAATTGTGAACAAAGAAGAGAATAATAAAGGACCAGAGGCATGGGAGAACTAGAGAAATATCAACAACGAACATTGAAATTTGGCAAAACATTTGAGGGGTGTAAGGAGGGGAAAAGCAATGAACAAAGTAAAATGCTGTGACTAGATTAAAGGGAAAGTAAATAGATAACCTTAGATTCTGTCAGCACTTTACCGTGTGTGATTTTGAAAGGATAGTTTCTTATAAAAATGGGCCACTAAAATTCTAGTTTGGTTTATTGGCTTTGTAAAAGAGGCAAGATTTTTGAAACTTTTGAGTTTCTCCTAAAAGGGAAGCAATTCCTAGGATATGAAAGATTTGAGATGAGTAGTAAAGTAGGACTAAGGAAAGATGGTACTTTAGGCCATGATAAAACTCACTTCAAAATAAAATGGAATCAGAGATGAAATACAGCCTTTTCTTATTTGTATAGCACAAAATTGAAAGACCATCTAGTCCAAGACTAAAAACAAATAATGAAAACAATAACAATAACAACAACTTATAGGGAAATTGACACCAGAAATTGACAAATAGATAATAAGTTATAGAAGTAGGACTCCAATGCAGGTCTTCTGGCTGGAAATTAAGCTCTTTTTACATGGTACTGTAATGATAATGTAAATTTGAAGATCTTTCCCATCCATTAATAGGCCCATGTGACCTGCTTAAATAACATGGAAGCCTAAGTCACATGTAGTGAGAGGAGCCTGTTGAACGGGTGAACAGGAAGGGGTGGAGCAGAGCTGAGAGGAAGTGAAGTCAGAGCAGTTACAGTGGAGGGAGAAAGAAGAGGCAAACAGCTAGCTGTGAGTTTTTGTTTGTGAGAAGGCCAGAACAGGGCGAAGGCTTTGGGTTGGTAGTGCTCCCTCCTGTGATAGCGATTATTAACTTCTTTGTTGCTTCGAAGGATTGGTTTTCAGATGTTGGGATTTGGCTTTCTGGTGTTTGAATAAATGTTTTGGTTCTGTCTTCCATACAGAGAGTCTGTTATATTTTCTAATTCAGAACAATGCAGGCATATATTGTGCTGGTGATACAGGTACTAAGTAGAATTACGGATGACCAAGTTATAAGCTGATTTACAAGGCAATATGGAATAGCAGATAGGCTCTTGTTGGACATGGTATCAGGAAGACCTCACTTAGACATTTACTGGCTATGTGTTAATGAGCAAAAACTTACACCTCAGTCTCCTTTTCTGTAAAAGGATGATGGGGGTGGGGCAGAGCCAAGATGGAAGGAACTACCTGAGCTATCTCACAAATTCTGTGAGATAAATCTAAAAAAGTGAATCTGAGCAGATTTGAGAGAGTTAGAAGCCACTAGTAGACTGAGAGGGCTAGCAGCTCCGGGACAGATCGGCACCAGACCAAACAGACCAAACGGAAACAGCAGAGGAATCCAGCCAGCACGCTTGTATGGGAGAGAGTTTGGTGAGCAGAATGCCAGAGCAAGAACAGGCCCAGAGCAGAAGTACTGGCTATGGTTGCAATTGAGCCCCAGGCCTCCCAGCCCAGGATGGGAGTCTGTGGGAGCACTGAGCCTGCAGCCTCTGGAGCAACTAGCCACTCCAACCCCAGGCAAATGCAAGGGCACCAGACCAAACCAACTGGGAAGCAGAGGAATCTGGCCAGTCTGCGGGTCTGGGAGAGTGCTGGGTGAGCAAAATGCTGGAGCAGGAACAGGTCCAAGGCAGAAGTATCAGCTACAGCCACAATCTAGCCCCACACCTCTCAGCCCAGGGCAGAAGTCTGTAGGAGTGCAGAGCCTGCAGCCACAGGAGCAGCTAGCCCTGAGGCCTCCAACCCACAGTCTAAAGCTTTGAAACTCAGTTTCTTTGACTCCTGGTAGCCAGAATATGCAGGTGAAATGGCTCATATCCCTCCCTTGAATAAAAACAGAGAATAAAACCTCAGGAGAAATAGAGGAACCAGAAGGGGGGCTTCAGTGGTGAGAGAAGTGGGGGAGAGAGCCCTTCCTGTGGTGGTGGAAGGAGACCAGTACAGGAAGAGAAGTGTCCCAGAAGCCCGCATCTTAGCAGAACAACAAGCATAAATGAGACCGAGGGGGTGGAGGTAACTAATGTCAACACCAGGACCCCAGACTTGGCTTTGCACAGCCAGGGGAAATGGCAAACATTGACGCAGACAAGAGCTGAGACTACCCACTCTGTAGAACAGTTCTGGGGAAGAGGAGACCCCCTCCAGCAGGCAGACCACCCCTCCCCCACACCTCATGAAACCAGAGGCCATAGCACATAAAGCTAGGTCCCAACACAAGAAACTTGGGACAGAGCCCCCTGAGCCTCAGAAACAGAGATCCACTTCAGAAAAAAGGAGGGGAAAAAAACACCATGAAAAGAATTGTAAGAAGCTTTCAAAGACAATTGACTCATATTATGGAGACAGGGAAGATCAAAATACCAATTCAGAAGAGGACAGAATGGATACTACACCCACATCTGAAACCTCAAAAGGGGAAGTTAACTGGTCTCCAGAACAAAAAGCATTCCTGGAAGAATTCAAGGAGGATTTTAAAAACCAAATTAGGGAGGTAAAAGAAAAAATGGAAAAAAATGGACAAAAAATTCACCGAGGCAAACAAATCTTTAAGAGGCAAAATTGGGGAATTGGTTAAGGAAAATCAGGATACAAATGGAGAAAATGTCTTATTGAAAAGTAAAGTCAACCAAATGGAAAAGGAGATAGTGAAGACAAACGAAGAAATCAAAACATTAAAAATTAGAATTGGCCAAGTAGAAACTAATGACTGTATGAGACATCAAGAACCAGTCAAACAAAATCTAAAAAAATTTAAAAAAAAATAGAATAAAACATGAAATATCTGATTGAAAAAACAACCAACCTGGAAAATCATCTAGGAGAGACAATCTAAGAATTATTGGTCTACTTGAAAGCTATGATGAAAAAAAGATCTTGGACAGTATCTTCCATGAAATCCTTAAAGAAAATTGCCCAGATGTCCTAGAAGCAGAGGGCAAAACTGTCATAGAAAGAATCCATCGATCACCCCTGGAAAAAAGATCCCAAATTGAAAACTCCAAGAAATATTATAGCCAAATTCCAGAACTACCAGGTCAAGGAGAAAATATCTCAAGTAGTGAGAAAGAAACAATTCAAATATCATGGAAATACAGTCAGGATCACGCAGAATCTTTCAGCTTCTACATTAAATGACAGGAGAAATTGGAATATGATATTCCAAAAGGCAAAGGAGCTGAGACTACAACCAAGGATCAACTACACAGCAAAATTGAGCATAATTTCCCAGGCAAGGAGATGGACATTCAATGAAATAAGGGAATTCCAGACCTTCCTGATGAAAAGGTCAGAGTTCAATGGAAAATTTGATCTCCAAATACAAAACTCAAGAGAGACATAAAAAGGTAAATGGGGGAAAAAACCCTAGTTAATCAATAAGGCTAATTAATTACATCCTTGTATAGGATTATTTTGTTTTATATGTGTTTGATATACATATATATATGCATATATATGTCAATCTTGAGAATAGTATACTTATTATGACAATTGAAAGGGATATTCATAGACTGTGGATGTCAGTATAAAATAACCTATATAATGATAAAAATATAATTAGAGAGCTATAAAGAGATGGTTCTGGGAGAAGAGGTAAGGAGGTAGCAGAAAAGGATAAATTGCATCACATGGAGAGGCACAAAATCATATTGTACTAAAGAGAAAGAAGGAAGGGAGAAGAGCATTATCTGAGCTTTACTCTCATCGGATTTGGTTCAAGAAGGGTATAACATACTCTGGTAAGTATAGAAATCTAACTTGTCCTACAGGCAGTAGGAGGGGAAAGGAGGAAAAAAAAGGGAGGGGGTGTTCAGAAGGGAGGGAAGAAGTAGCAAGTGGAAAATGGTAAGATAAGGGAGGGGAATCAACAGGGAGGGTAAACTGAAGAAGGTGGCGGTCAAAAGCAAAACTTTGTTGAGGAGTGGAAAGGGAGAAATAAAAGCATAAACAGGGGAAATAGGATGGAGAAAAAGGTACAGATACTAATCATAACTGTGAATGTGAATGGGATGAATTCTTCCATAAAACAGAAACAGATCACAAAATTGATTAAAGACCATAACTGTATGATATGCTTTTTATAAGAAACACATTTGAAACAAGGGGATACATACAGTTTAAAAGTAAAAGGCTGGAGTAGAATATATTGTGCTTCAGCTAACGTAAAAAAAAGCAGGGGTAGCAATTCTAATCTCAGACAAAGCAAAAGGAAAGATAGATCTAATTAAAAGAGATAAGGAAGGACACTACATCCTGCTAAAAGACACCATAAACAATGAAGCAATATCATTGTTTAACATATATTCCCCAAGTGCTATGGCATGCAGATACTTAGAAGATAGGTTAAGAGAGTTACAGGAGGAAATAGACAGCAAAACCATAATAAAAGGAGACCTCAATCCTTCCTCTTTGAACTTGATAAATCTAACCTCAAAATATCAAGAAAGAAGATAAGGTGAACAGAATTTTAGAAAAGGCGGATATGATAGACCTCTGGAGAAAACTGAATGGGGATAAAAGGAATATACTTTTTTTCTCATTGGTACATGGCACATACTCAAAATCTGACCACATACTAGGGAATAAAAACCTCACAATCCAGTGCAGAAAGGCAGAAGTAGTCAAAGCACACTTTTCAAATCATGACGCAACAAAAATTATTTGTAATAAAGAACCAGGGAAAAATAAGTTAAAATTAATTGGAAACTAAATAATCTAATTCTAAAGAATGAGTGGAAACTAAATAATCTAATTCTAAAGAATGAGTGGTCCAAAGAACAAATCATAGAAACAATTAATAACTTCATTCAAGAGAATGACAATAATGAGACAGCATACTAAAACTTATGGGATGCAGCAAAAGCAGTTCTTAGGAAAAGTTTTATATCTCTAAATGCTTACCTGAATAAAACAGAGAAAAAGGAGATCAATGATTTGGGCATACAACTGAAAAAGCTAGAAAAAAAAAAGCAAATTGAAATCCCCAATTAGATACCAAATTAGAAATACTGAAAATCAAAGGAGAGATTAACAAAATTGACTTCAAGAAAACTATTGACTTAATACATAAAACCAAGAGCTGATTTTATGAAAAAAAAACAATAAAATTGGTAAACTTTTGATCACTTTGATTTAAAAAAAATAGAAAATCAAATTACCGGTATCAAAAATGAGAAGGGTGAATTCACCTCCAATGAAGAGGAAATCAAAACAATAATTAGGGTTATTTTGCCCAATTGTATGCCCATAAATTTGACAACCTTAGGGATATGGATGAATATCTACAAACATATAAATTACCCAGGTTAACAGAAGAGGAAGTAAAATTCCTAAATAACACCATCCCAGAAAAAGAAATTAAGGAAGCCATCAATGATCTCTGTAGAAAAAAATCTCCAAGACCAGATGTTTTTTTCATGTGAATTTTATCAAACATTTAAAGAACAATTAATTCCTATACTTTATAGACTATTTGGGAAAATAGGTGAAGAAGGAGTCCTACCAAATTTGTTTTATGACACAAATATGGTACTAATACCCCAAACAGGAAGGGTCAAAATAGAGAAAGAAAATTATAGACCAATTTCCCTAATGAATATTGATGTAAAAATTTTAAATATTAGCAAAAAGATTGCAGCAACTTATCACCAGGATAATACACTATGACCAGGTAGGATTTATTCCAGGAATGCAAGGCTGGTTCAATATTAGGAAAATTTTCAGCATAATTGATCATATGAACAACAAAACTAGTAGAAACCATATGATCATCTCAATAGATGCAGAAAAAGCCTTTGACAAAATACGACACCCATTCCTATTAAAAACACTAGAAAGCATAGGAATAAATGGAGCCTTCCTTAAAATTATAAATAGCATCTACCTAAAACCATCAACAAGCATTATTTGTAATGAGGATAAGCTAGATGCATTCCCAATAAGATCAGTGGTGTTCATTATCACCCCTATTATTCAATTTGGTACTAGAAAACATTAGCATAGCAATAAAAGAAAAAAAAGAAATTGAAGGAATTAGAATAGGCAAAGAAGAAACTAAGTTATCACTTTTTGCAGATGATATGATGATTTACTTAGAGAATCCCAGAGAATCAATTAAAAAACTACTTGAAATAATAAACAACTTTAGGAAAGCTGCATGATATAAAATAAACCCACATAAATCCTTGGCATTGCTATACAGTACTAACAAAGCCCAACAGCAAGCAATCGAAAGAGAAATTCTATTCAAAGTTAATGTAGACACCATAAAATATTTGGGAGTCTATCTGCCAAGAAAAACCCGGGGCTTATATGAACATAATTATGAAACACTTTTCACATGAATAAAGTCAGATCTAAATAAATGGAAAAATATCAGTTGCTCATGTTTAGGCCCAGCTAATATAATAAAAATCACAATTTTAGCTAAATTATTTTATTTATTCAGTGCCATACCAATCAAACTACCAAAAAATTATTTTGCAGACCAGGATAAAATAATAACAAAATTCATCTGGAAGAACAAGATGTCTAGAATATCTAAGGTATTAATCAAAAGTAATGCTAGAGAAGGTGGCCTAGCCATACTACATATTAAACTGTACTATAAAGCAGCAGTTGTCAAAACTACCTAATACTGGCTAAGAAACAGAGCCACAGATCTGTGGAATAGAATAGGTACAGAAGATGCAGCAGTCAACAACTATGGCAATTTACATTTTGATAAGCTCAAAGAATCTAGCTTCTGGGATAAGAATTCACTATTTCACAAAAACTGCTGGGAAATTTGGAAAACAGTAGGGCAGAAACCAGGCATAGACCAATATGTTACACCACATACCAAAATAACGTCAAAATGGGTTCATGATTTAGGAATAAAGACTGATACTATAAGCAATTTGGGAAAGCAAGGGATAGTTTACCTATCAGATATATGGAAAAGCAAAGAATTCATGACACAAGAAGAGATAGAGAGCATTACAAAATGCAAAACAGATAATTTTGATTGTTAAATTGAAATGCATTTGTATAAAAAAGCCAATGCAACAAAGATTAGGAGGGAAGCAGAAAACTGGGAAAAAATCTTTACAACCAGTATCTCTGATAAAGGTCTCATCTCTAAAATATATAGGGAACTGAGTCAAATTTATAGGAATACAAGTCATTCTCCAATTGAGATATGATCAAAGGATATGAACAGACAGTTTTCAGAGGAAGAAATTAAAGATATCTATAGGCATATAAAAAAATGCTTGAAATCACTACTGATTAGAGAAATGCAAATCAAAACAACTCTTAGGTACTACATCTCTCCTGTCAGATTGGCTAAAATGACAAAACAGGAAAATGATAAATGCTGGAGAGGATGTGGGAAAATTGGAACATTGTTACACTGCTGGAGGAGTTGTTAACTGATCCAGCCTCCCTGGAGAGCAGTTTGGAATCTGCCCAAAGAGGTATAAAAATGTTCATACCCTTTGACCCAGGAATACCACTTCTAGGGTTGTATCCCAAAGAGATCACACAAGTGGGAAAAGGACCCATATGTTCAAAAATATTTATGGTGGATCTTTTTGTTTTAGCAAAAGATTGGAAATGAAAGGGATGCCTACCAATTGGGGAAGGGCTGAACAAGTTGTAGTATAGGAAGGTAATGGAATACTATTGTGCAATAAGAAATGGGGATGATACAGACTTCATAATAACCTGGAAAAACCTACATGATATAATGCTGAGTGATCAGAGCAGAACCAGGAGAACATTAGACACAACCACAGATATATGGACTCTGTGATGACTAACCTTGATAGACTTAGCTCTTCTCATCGATACTGGGTTCAAAGACAACTCCCAAAGACTCACAAGGGAGAGAGTTATCTACGTACAGAGAAAGAACTATGAAGTATGAATGCATATTGAGGCACACTGTTTGCTCTCCTTTTTTTCTTTTTTGTTTGTTTTTCATTTTTTGGGGGTTTTGTTTCTTCTTTCTCCTGATTCATTCCATTGGTCATAATTCTTGTTTACAACTTGACTATTGTGTAAATAAGTTCAATGTGAAGGCACATGTAGAAGATATACTGGATTCCGTGCCATCTTGGGGAGGGAGGGGAGAAAGAGAAGAGAAAATCTGGAACTCAAAATTATGTGGAACTGAGCATTGTAAACAAAAAATAAAAAATCTTAATTATTAAAAAAGGATGATAAGAATTAATTCCTGTAGAACAGTTCTCAAAGGTCTTGATATTTTTTTTAAAGTTGGTTATATCAATATCTACTATTATTGTTTTGAAAAGCCCATTGAGAATGACCTCATCCTCCTGTTTGGGATCTTCAACAGAAAATTCTGCCCCGTTAAATGTTTTTAATGGCATGAAAAGCATATTTTATGTTAATATTAGGTATCATCCAATATCTTAAAACTACCTTTACAGTGTAATGGGGAGTCATAATAGCTTTTTGTAAGTGCTTAGCAAAATGCCTACCACATAATAGTCACCTAATAAATATTTATTGACTTACAGACTGATAAAATTGCAAATAGAAAAGATGATTTAAAGAGCAGCTGAAGAGGAGGTGGCTACCAATAGTCAAAATTAAAGATGACCAGATCTTCGGCTTAGATTCTGGACATACCAGATAAAAACGAGAGTAGACAGAAAAAAGTAGCAAGGTGAAAAACATTGAGATATTGGAAGTGAAAGGGAGTAAGGAATCAAAGGTAAATTTGCAAGTCTGGAGAATCGTAAAATCACACAGAGCGCAACAAAGGAAAGTACTTCAAGGAAAATTTTGAGGAGCTTTATGCTAAAATTCCTTTAATTTGAGGTTGTTTGTAAAACATAATTGAGAGATCTGGTCCCCAGTTAAAAAGACCTTGTCTATTCAAATTCCTCCGACTCTTCTCTGGCTTACATGAGCCTTGGGCATTTCACTTGTTAGTGTTCCACTATGTCTCTTTGACTATAGATTACAGAGCAGGTGGCTTTTCTGGCTTCCCTAGTACTCAGTGCAGTACCTAACATAGAGTAAGTGTTTAATAAATGTTGATTAACTGACATTTCCCTCCACCAATGAAATCTCAGGATTCTCCTCTCCCCTCCTCCTGAAAACAACAAAACAACGTACAATTAGAGATGTCTTCAAGATAATGTGTGAAGTAAAGGGAGGGATAATACTTTTAATCCTTCTCTACAAGAGTCCCCTGGTTCCACAGGAAACAGTGAGACTTCCCATAAAATTACTTAAAAAAAGAATTCTGCTCCCTACTCTCATTTTACAGCTTTTAAATTTCTTTCTCTATTTTGCAAGTTGAACTCAATTTGATACCTATGTCACATTGAAGGTCCAGGAGTTAAACCTTCAAAGGATAGATTTTAGCTATTCTGTGTGACTTTCAAAACATGTTCATGCATTATCCCATTAAGCTGGAGCTTTGTTTATCAACCAGTATCACACTTTCATTTAGCTGATGAATCTTCATGAAACTAACAAATTGGTTTTAAGGTCAGTAGGTTTGCTGAAGAAATACAAATTAAATGAAATGTGGTAATAAAAAAAAAAAGGAAACCAAAGTGAAGGCAGCTACTTCTAAGTACTCTGGAGTAGCAGAGGAAAGTTGAAAAGATTCTACCTTTTTATTTATGAAGGTAGACAAGTAGTCATAGGAGCTTCATTTCTCCCCACTTGCCTTGATACCTGGAAATCAAAGCCAGAAATGATTGTACTACTCCTTAAACTTGTGAAAAGTCCTTTATTATGTCACAGTCTGTCTCCAAACCAAGGAGCATCACAAACAACAGTAACCAGAAAAAAAATCAGTCAATAAACTTCTATTTTTACTTGTTCCATAATCAGATCTAAAAGCTCGAGAGATTGTTAACCTGTCCTGTATTCTAGAGAGTTACCAGGGAAGGAAACAAACAAAAAGTTTTAAAATAGAATAAATGTGTCTTTGCCTTAGGTATGCTGAAGATTGTTCATCATGCTTTGTTTCAATGTTTTTATTGTATTTATTTATTTAGTATTTATTTATTAGTATTTATTTATTTAATGTATTTATATTTAGTAATTAAACTAGTGGTGGAGTATTTTGAAAATTCTAAAATGAGTGTAACTGGAATATTTTGGATATATAAAAAATACTTCCCCCCCCCCCAATTTTTCCTAATAAGAGAAATACGCAATATGTCAGATTTTGGACTGGAAGGTCATGGAACAATTACGTACTCCTTGAGAACAGGGGCTTCCCTTTTGTCTTTGCAACCTCAGCTGTTAGCGAGAACATAGTAAGGACTTAAAAATACTTGCTGGCCGTTACTAAATGCTTGTTTATTCATTGGTCTAATCCAATTCCTTTGATCTACAGAAGAGGGATCTAAAACCCAGGGAGATTAGATGTTTTACCCAAATTTTCACAAATAGTAAAATAGCCCAACTGAGGTTTGAATCCAGATTCTTTGACTCTGTGTGCTAGTGGATATATTTCCTGAGACATGACTTACTCAATGATTTTGCTTAGTAGTGTCTTTTTATTTTCAGGCATTCTTAGACTCCATTTTCAGTATCCATTTTAATAGCCAGTGATGTAAATGGTGTTTGTACAATATATTATACGTATATACATATAGAAATACACACATATGTGAAATGTATGTATATGTATATATATACATATGTGTGTACATATGTGTGTGTGTATATTATATATGTCTGAATTTAATCTTAAAGTACCTTTTTACCATCTTCATGTTATCATATATAGTCAGGTCCTGTGTGAAAACGTCAAAAGCACCAAGGAGTGAGGGAGTGAAAAACAACAGGGAGGGGTAGCAGATAAATTAATTTGCTCTAAATACCTGGCAATCAGCAAACAAATTATATTTTACTATATTAAAGGTCAACTATCTTAAAAATATTTAAGACATATTTCAAAATGAAAAATTCTCCCTGGGGATAACTTGGATTTAACAGGTGCGTAATTAATTGGCTGGGTATTTTCATGGCTAAAACAAAACTTCAGAGATGTTTGGCTGGCCCAGTACAAATATCTTCAGAATAAAAGATACTAAAGAAGTGGACAAGGGAAAATGTGAATTTTTGTGTATTATTATAACTTGAACTTTTGGTAACATCAAGTTGGTATCATAAGTATGAAGGCAGCTTTTTGGCAGTTTATTCATTCTAATTTTTAATTTTAAAAAATACAGAGCAATTCTAGAGCAGAGAACATCTTTCCATTTATATAACTGACAGAAAGATATAGCTCTAAATCTGTTATCATTTTCGTGCTTTTTATTTTATTTAACCTATTAGCCTATTTTTTATTTACAAATACTTTTGCCATGAGGCTAAGGATATAGATTTGTAATTGTGAAATAATTCCTAGAGATATATATTTGAAATCATTATATAAATCTGTCAATATTCTACTTCGAGCAGGAAAGATAAAAGAGAGTAATAATATCTCTGGTCCTCAGTTTCTTTATCTGTGCATTGAGGAGGTTAGAATTATCACATCTAGTATGGTGCCATAAATTGATTGATTGAATGGTGCAAACTTGGCTTCGTTCATGCATAGTTCATACTCTGAATGATGACTTAAATGGAGAACTACAGTGGGATCTGCATCCTTAAAAATTTATTATATATCATATCTCTGAACATGTTGTCCTTCCCTAGCAGAATGCTCTTTGAGGGAAGTGGCTATTTGATGTTTGTCTTTGAATCCTCGGCATCTAATGCAATGTTGTACTCAAAAAAATAAATGTATGGGTGGTTTCAGTGAATTTAGTTGTGAAAGTCCTTGCAATAACATTTAAACCAGATCTATTGACTTGAGTCAGAAACCTTTCTGTGTTGTCTCCCAATTAGAATATGAGCACTTTGAGAGCAAGAACTGTCTTACTTTTCCATTTGTATCATTAGCATCGAGCACAGTTTGTACATAAGAAATGATTAATAAATGCTTTTTCATTCATTCATTCATTCAAAGAATAGTATTAATAACACAATCTGTATGGGCATATTTCTCTTCATCTAATTTGATGTGTGCTCTGGTCATTGAACCTAGGTATTTTTGACAGGTTTTTGCATAACCAGGTAGAGAAAATAAATAAGCCCATTAATGAGTTTCTAACAACATCTGTTCAAGGGATGTAGGGATCTGGGCATTTTACTTTAGCAAGACCTTACCAGAGCCTCTCTACCTTTTAGCTTCACTTATTTTTTTATTATACATAATTCCCTTTAGTTAATCATTTGGACATAAGTCGGAATTTAGTTGTAAACTTTATCTGGCAATACAATTGCTTTGACTTTTATCAAAACATTTTTGTGTCCTGCATGCTATTATAAATGCCCTTTAACTTATTCAAGGCTAATGGACCAAACATTTTATGAAGCTCTTTTTGGTGAAAATGATGAAACCATTCCAGATGAAAGCATGCAAAATATTAAAGATTTAAAATGGAGCAGAAAAAGAATAATAATCTAGAATTGAACAAAAATGTTTCCTCAATTTGAATATATTACAAAGGTAATTCACATCATCATCAATGCTTTGACAAACATTCCTTTTTTTTGGTAATTATCCAATGTTAAGTTTCAACCTCTGAGTCTTTCAAGGAAAATTGTGATTATAGGCTTTTAGTTCGGACTCAACAGTTAAGCCTCTTTGAGAAGTCAAACCTTAGGGATGATTGAACAACTGTCTAGTTTACCTTGTGTCTTTGTATCCCCAGCATCTTACACAGTACCTGGCACATTGTAAGTGCTTAATAAATCCTTGTTGTTTGATTGATACTGAAAATCAACATGAAGTGAGGATTTCCAGGTGACCACAAGAGAAAAAGAAACGTACTTGGTTAGAAAGAAAAACAATCCACGAGTGAATGCATTTTTGTAAAGTGCCTATTATGTCCCCAGCAGTGTGCTAGGTACAAGACTCTCTGAGTCGTTTTTACTTCCTTATGCTTCTAGGAAAGAGGAAAATCTGTTTTAAAGTAATCACAATCTTACAGTTAAAGACTATGGCAAAGAAGAATAGGAAAACGTACATCCCTTCAAGCAGCTTAGAGTCCATAAATAGAAACAACATAAGCATATAGAAGTAAATGCAAGACAAATATATGTAACTAGGAATCAGGTGTTTGTTTAGCTTTTTTTGTTTGTTTGCTTGTGATAGTTTTCAAATATATTTCATCTGAGCAAAGCTCCCAGAAGGTCAATAACAGGGAGCATGAGGAAAAACAAAAACATCTCTCTTTCTCATATATTTCCTAAGAGCTGTTGAAGGCTAGTATGGGCACAAAAGCCAAAGAAAAGTATATTGTAAATAGTAACAAAACATTGACAATACTGTTCATTAAAGCAATCAAGGAAGAAAACATCTTACTCCCCCAGATAACCACGTGCATATCTGTCAATATATGTAAATATGTATACACACAGATAATTACATGCATTTATATATATATATATATATACTTATATGTATATGTATGTGTACACCCACACAGATTGGAAAGAGACTGCTTTTAAGCTCTCAAAAAGATTATATATACATATATATGTGTGTGCATTCATACCTTTATATACATACACATGCATATGTATATTTTTATTTATATGTGTATATGTGTATGTGTGTACGAGTAGATTGTGTGTGTATGTAGAGAAAGACCCAGAGACATCGGAAATATTATTATATATATATATGAGTATGCATATATATAACATATACAGTGCATATATATGTGTGCACATATGTGTACACACACACACATGTATTTATACCTTTATCTGTGGAAAGAGAGGTAAAAAAGCATAGTCCATTTCTATTCTAAATTGATCTGGCCCAACAAACTACAGTTTCTATAAAAGCAATCATTAGCTATATTTAGAGGAAAGATATTCTAGTTCTTCATGACATTTTACTGCTTGTAATGCATCAGTATTCCAAGGATCCTTGAAGTCCTGAAAGTTCCATAGCTCAGAGAATATTTAATTGCATTGATCTTAAGTGCAGGTTGTTTTCAAGTGATTATTAAAAACCACCTCCACTAATTTGGAGCCTTGTCATGGTACAGAGGTGACCTGAGATTATTGAAGGGTATACCAGCTGAACACAAGTATAGATCTTACAAACTTGGAAAGGTTTCAATTGCTATTGGTCTCATTTCTCCTATCTCCGTTAGCAACTTGTCCTATTTATCATTCCTTTCTCTGCTATTTTCAGACTCTCTCCATCTACCAGTTTCTTCCTGGTTGACTAATGACAAGCTCAATGCTTCCCTAACTTTTTAATGACCTTCATTTGACCCTGACTCCTCTTCAAGCTACCATACTATATCTTCCTGACTTTTCATTGCTAAACTCTTAGAAAAAGGAGCCTACACTCACTACGTCCACCCCTCACCACCCCCTTATTCCTCAACCCCTGGTTTCAAAACCACTGATCTACTTAAATTGAAAGTTCACGTAAATCTAATGACTTTTCTCAGACATTCTCTTTGGTGGACTTTTCAAAGCAATTGACACCATTGAAGTCCTCATCCTGAATAATTTCTCCTCCCTTGGCTTCAGTGATATAGTTCTCAACTAATTTTTTTTCTGTCTCACTACTTCTCTCAGCCTCCTTCATTTGGTATCTTCTTTCTTCACGTTTTCTAAGTTTGGGTGTCTCCAAGACTTTAAAATCCTCTTATCTTGTTTGTCTATACTCATTTCCTTGGTTATTACATCTGCTCAATAGTACCTCTTATTCAGATGGCGCAAAAATGTGTATATCTAGCCATAACTTCTGAACTTATACTTTTCATCATCAACTACTAGCTGAACATCTTCATCTGATATCTTGTTGGCATCTCAAAATGAACATGTCCAAAATGAAACTTGTTATCTAAACATCCCTGTCCTGAGAATGTCCATTGGGAGTATCCTTCTTCTTCAAATGCATCTATAGTCCAGGCCTCACCTATATTTCTAGGTTCATTTCACCTTACTTCCCCTTGATGCTAATAAACTCCAAGTTTTCCAAACAGGAGTAATTAATAAAAGATTTCTACTCTGGAAATTTCATCTTCCTCCTCCATATATCTTTATAATCCATCCATGATGCTTGTAATGGAGCCCATTTTATCTTTGTATTTCAGAATCCTTGTCCTCAGTTATTGCTTACTCTGTAAAGCCCTTCCTGATATGTTTAGCTGTTAGTATTCATTTTGTTCTCAAATTACATTTTATTTACTTAATTTACATATAATATTTCCTTAGAGTACCTTGCAGACAGGAACAGCTTCTTTTTTGCTTTTGCATCACTAGTGCCTAATTCAGGACCTTGCTTAATAAATCTACTGATAGAAAATAATTACATACACAATTGATATAAGAGAATAAAGTAGGCATAAAAATGAGGCAAAAGGATGTAAGAAACTGGAAATGGAAATGAAAATTCATCATTACATAATATGTCAGTTTTACTTCAATCAATCTAACAATGTTGTAGTAAACACTTAATGTGTACCAGGTTTTGTGCTAGTTTCTGGAGATACCAAACAAACAACAAAAACACCAAAAAAAAAGAGAAAGCATAATGAAAAACTAAAACTAAAAAAAGAACAGTTTCTGTTTGCCCTTAAGGGGCTTACATTTTATCACAGGGAACAACATGAAGTCTATATAAAGTAATACAAAAAATAACTACAAGGTAACTTTTAAGTAATGTGAAAGGCACAAAAAGTCATGAGGAAACAGGAAAGGTCACATGTAAGTGGGGACATTTGAGCAGAGCTTTGAAAGAAATGAGGGAGTCAAACCAGCAGAGATGGAGAGGAAAAGCACATCAGGAGTAAGAGATAGAATGTGCAGAGGCACATTTATATATACATATATGTCTTTATACCTTTATCTTTGGAAAGAGAGCTCAAAAAGCATAGTCCATTTCTATTCTAAATTGATCTGACCCCACAGCTATACTTTTTATAAAAGTAATCATTAGCTGTATTTAGAGGAAAGGTATTCTTGTTCTTCATTACAGTTTACTGCTTATGATGCATCCGTATTCTATTGGAGTTAGAATGTCATTTTTGTGGAACAAAAAGGACAGCTGACCAAAGACTGTGTGAAAGGGATTAATGTATAATAAACTTAGAAAGGTAGGTTGTGTCCAGATTGTGAAAGGCTTTGACTGCCAAACAGAAGTGTTTATATTTTATCTCAGAAGCAGGAGGAAGCCATTGTAATTTATTGAGCAGGGTAGTAATGTGTTCAGACTTGTACCTTATGAACATTCCTTTAGCTAGCTAGTGGATAATGGATTAGAGTGAGGAGATACAAACAAAGACATTGATTAAAATGCCATTGCACTAGTTCATGTGAAATGAATAAGAGGCTGCCCTAGTGTGGTGGTCAGTTTAGTGGAGAGAAAGAGACAGGCACAAGAGATGCCATAGAGGTAAACTCAACAAATATAGCGGTTCTGGTTTGATTCAGGATAATGAAGAATCCCGAATGACTCTGAAATTTAGAATCTTGTTGACAGGAAAGATGGTGGTACTTTTACAGAAATGGGGATGTTTAGAAAGAGGTAATTTGTAGTGAAGATAATAAGTTCTGTTTTAGATATGTTGAATTTTGAGATAATACCTAGTGTAACCAAGGTTAAATTGACCTTTGGTGGCCATCCTAGGGAGTGTGTGACTCAAGGTCCTTTTGGAACTTTTAGGTAAATACAGTCTCCTCCAAGATTCCTCATGTTCATCTTATATTCCTTTACTTAAGATTGAGAAAAGAACAAAAACAAAAGGGGCAACCCTAATACAAGTTTATCTAGGCTGCTCACGTGCCATTTTCTAATCACAGCATAGCAGTATGGGTAAGGGGATAATAACCCTAACCCCCATCTCCCTGTAGGGAAACAGCTTAAAACATTCTTCCCAAGATTTGCAACTGAAAAGGAAGGGTCACTTTTAAAAAAAATGTATATCCACTGATTCATTAACTTTTTTGGCTAAGCAGAAAATGAGAATCACAAGGCTTTCTGTATCACACATGGATGGAAGTAGGACTCAAAGACCCCACATGGTAGACCAGGATCAGGAAAGACAACTCTGATCCCATTCTGTAGGATAGCCTTTGTGACCCTTGAATTACAGATTAAAATCTGGATTTTGTGAGTATGGACATTGAGGTCCAGAGAGGTCAGGTTAAGTAATTTGTCCAAGATCACATAAAGTATCAGAGATGGCACTTGAATTTGGGTCCTTTGATTCTAAATTCAGTACTCTCTCCTCTATACCATATTTCTTCCCACTACAGGGCAGAGAATCAGGCTCTATATGAAACATACCCTCAAATGTCTTAACATCAGTAATTATTTATTAATTATGTGTTTTCACTTTAATTTCAGAGTTGAAGAAACTAACACAAGAAAAAGATAACAGATGGCTGAAGTTCAGAAAATATCTCATTTGGAATCAGAATATGTATAATACCTAGTCACATGCCATCTCCAGACATCATGCACCCATTTTAATCTTGTTTTTGATTTAATTTATTATATTTATGCCATTTGGTATAATTACTCAGGTTTTCACCTAGACTCCCCTAAATTCTCTGCAGTTGGACATATTCCTCCGAATTAACATAGACCAATAAACCTGACATTACTGAAGGTCCAGCACTTAACCACAGCTGTCCCTTCTATTGCTCTGACTAGGCTGTCCTACTAGCTTAAAGTAGATCTCAATGATCCAGAACTAATCTTCCCTCTTCTGTGTGTAGCCACAGCTATAGATAAAATATTTACTTCCTGATGGCACTTAACTAGACTCTTACAACCTAGAAATACTCATTGTAAATTAGTCATTTACAACACTTAGAAGCACTACTGCTAAGGCTACACTGATTTTCGCATTCTTGGAGAACTGTATTGAGTTCTGTAATGATATAGAATAGTTCATTTGCCTTCCCACACTACTTTATCCATTATTATGTGTATAGTCCAACAGTTTTTAAACCTCTTCTAGAAAATCTTTCCTTGAGCTTGTTACCAGTAACCACATTAAATGATTCAACACCAAGCATTCAACAAATGTTTATCAATTACCTGCTATATGTAGGCACACAAAGAAGATACAAAAATAAATAATACATAGTTCCTGTTTCCATAGAGTTTATAATAAAGCAGAGGAGGGGGGAAAAGACAAAAGAACACCTGTACACAAGCAACTGTGATACAAAGTACAGTGCAAAGTGCTAGGGAAATTTAGAAGCTGGATAAATCATTTTTGGTCAGAAGAATAAGGAAAGCTTTTGTAATTAAATAATATTTAAAATAAGCTTTTAAAGTTGAGACAGATTTTGAGAGACAGAAAATGAGAGAGAGAGAGAGAGAGAGAGAGAGAGAGAGAGAGAGAGAGAGAGAGAGAGAATGAGAATGGAGCATATTGATCTTGCATCTAGGTGACTATGAACACCTATTGCTCCCTAAAAGCTTAAGTCTTCTTATTTATAAATGGTAGCTAAAAATAGCTGTATTCAGGGATTTTCTATGGAAATCCCTCAGTAAGTCTTAATGAAGTATAATAATATGATTTATTTTTTATTATTATTCCAGAAATAGGTGAATGTTTGAGTAAAGGATGCAGAAAACCATCTGTTATACTCTAATGAAAACTGACTTTCTAATATAGAGCAGAGGTATCAAACTGAAACAGAAATGGAATCCACTAAACCATACATAACAATTCCTGTGGGCCTTGTGTTAGAAAACTACATAATAACATTTTCTGTGTTCTATCATACTTTTATTCATTTCGTTAAATATTTGCAATGATATTTTACTCTGGTTCTGGCCCTCACTGTGGAGTTTTATGGGCCATGTATTTGAAACCTCTGGAATAGAGTATGAGATGATGAGAGACATAAAAGAAGTTTGGAAAAATAGGATGGATCCAAATTTGGTTCAAATGCTAGGTTATGGGAGTCAGGCTCAATTGAGAAAGTAATGGGAAACCATTATATTTTTAAAATGTTAATTATAATAACATACATATTCTGTACACTCAAAAATTTAATCTGTTTTCAATGCAAAGGATGAATAGAATCAGGGGTATGAGAGAAGAGAGATGGCAGGTTTGTTGGTATTTTGGTGCAACAGTTCTCATAAATCAATGAGAGACTGAGCTAGGCAATGACAGTGGGATTGATGAAGGTAAACAATAGCTGCACAGTGCTGTGAGAATAGTGGCACTATATGAAAAATATTCATGATAAATATTCTTTAATTTACATGAACTAATGCTGAGTGGAGTTAGCAGAACTAGAAGAACGTTGTACACAGCAACAGCAAAATTGTGTGATGACCAACTTTAATAGAATTAGCTCTTCCCAGCAATGCAATGATTGAAGACAATTCCAAAAGTCTCATGGTGGAAAATGCTATCCACATCCAGAGAAGAAGCTATGGAGTCTGACTGCAGATCAAAGCATTCTGTTTTCCCTTTTTTTTTTGTTTTTTTCTTTCTCATGGTTTTTCCTTTTTGTTCTGATTTTTCTTTCACAACATGACTAATATAGAAATATGTTTAACATGATCGTACAGGTATAACCTATATCAAATTGCTTGCTGTGTTGGGAGGGGGAAGGGAGAGAAAAAAATTGGAATTCAAAATTGTACAAAAATGAATGTTGAAAACTATCTTTATACGTAATTACAAAAATAAATACTAATACAGAGAAAAAAATATTCTTTAAATTGAATTAAATTAGTGAACTCTCCATCATCCTTAGGTTTCCCTTTCATTGACCTTCTCCCAGGGTTTTCACTTTCAGTTGAGGGTACCATCATCCTTTGGGTCACCCAGGTATAGCAATTCAGAGTCATCCTTGATTCTTCCCCTCCCTTCACTCCAATTTATTGCCTAGTTCTATTAATTTTGCCTTAATATTTTTATTTCATCCATTTCTCTACATTTATGTTGCAAACACGCTAGTTTAATCCTTTAAATAACCTTTTGCCTAGATTACGGCAACATCCCTGTAACTGTACTCCTTGCTTCCTATCTTTTCCTTCTCCAATCCAATTTACCAAAATAAACTTCTTTAAACATACTTGATCAAGTCTTTGCCCTGCTTAAGAATGTTTAATTAACTCTTGATTATCTCAAAGATGATATTCAAATGCCTCTGCTTTGACTTTAAATTCCTATACAATCTTACTCCTGTCAATCTTTCCAAGTTAGACAGTCATGTGTGTGTGTGTGTGTGTGTGTGTGTGTGTGTGTGTGTGTGTGTGTAAATTTTGACTTTGTATTATCAGTTATTTCCCCCAGAGGAATTTTTAAAAATATTTTAAGGACTGAAATGAAGGAAAATCTTATGATGTGGTCATTGTGCAATATTTTTCTTCTCTCCAATGGATATGTTATCAATGATGGATTCTCTCCATCAGTACAAATCAAAAGTTATCTATATTCTCTAATCTTGATTAACTCAGGTCCATATTCCTCCACAGATTCTTCACAACAGATTCACCCAACATGCTGAAGGCCTTTTAATAGGTCATTGTACATTTCTCAGATGCCAAGAAATCAAGAACTGAGGCTAAATATCTGTTTTTTCCTCAGGCATATAGTGACATTGCACTACTTCTTACTCCCATCTTGGACATAGAACATCATTGGAAATAAGATGCAGCATAATTGTGGTTTCTTCTTTCTATTAGAAAGACAGCTTTAGATAAACAATTTCATTTGTCATTATATAAGTCAAATGCTGTATGACAGATGATAGCAGCTAAAGTCCGTAAGAGTCCTGCACCAAAACATAAGCCAATGCACAAGATATGATACTTGAGAAAAGAAAATCAGACACTTCTTTTGCTTGACCCTATGGCCACAACAAAAGGCATGACTTAAATGGGAGTCATGATGTCAGCCATATCCTCTGTTTCTTAAGTCTAGAATATCAATGAGGCCACACAAATAATTCATAATGGAGCTAGAAAACAATCTGATACCAACAAGTGAAATGCATAAGCAATGTCTCCCCCATCAACTGAAAATTATTATTTGCATATCATTTGTATATCATTTGTATATTAAAGGAAATAAAGGACTTAGCCATGCACTGAGGAAAGACTGTGAAGTGTTAGGATATCAGTCAGATAAATGTTTAAGATATAGAGCCTATGGATTAAATAAGTCTTGAAGCAATAAAATGTTGACCAACATAATCATTGATATATTTCTACATAGAAAGAGCTTAAGATCATATTGATGGTAAGGATGAGGAAGGAAGTTGTCTGCTTCATCTGAACACTAGTTTGAGTTTGGAAATTGAGCCAAAGCAAAGAAGGTATGCGGGTGTCTCTTCCATAATGTTTTAAGTTCAGTCCATTGTTTCTGTAGGCTCTGATACGAGGTGGAACATGACAACAGAAGATAACTTCTTGGTGGAAAATGGGTTTCAATTATTGAAAGATAAGGGCTGGGGCAGAGCCAAGATGGCAGCTGGAAAGCAGGGACTTGTGTGAGCTCCCCCCACCCCCAGATCCATCCAAACAACTATAAAAATGACTCTGAACAAATTCTAGAACTGCGGCACCTATGAAACAGCAGAGGGAAACAGGGCTCCAGCCCAGGACAACCTGGATGGTCTCGCGGGGTAAGGTCTATCACATGGAACTGAGAGCGGAGTAGAGCCCAGCATGAGCAGCGCCTGGACCATCCAGACCGGGAGCCAGGTGGAACAGGCCCTAGCACCCTGAATCAGTGAGCTGTGGTGGTTGCCAGACTTCACAACCCGCAAAAATGAAAGACAACAGAGAAAGTTAGTGGGAAAAACTGCTGGGACAGAGCGAAAGAAGTTTGCAGTTCGGCCACCACTCCCAGGGGCAGCAGAAGTGATGAAGCTCTGAGGCTGCTTACAGAACTACAGCTGCAGTTGCTTCCAGCCCCAGGGCCACCTGGTGGGAGGAATTAAGTGGCAGATCTGAGCTGGAGTGCAGAGCCAGCTTAGATCTGAGCTCGGGTCTGGATTGGTGATTCTTGGGGGAGGAGTAGCCCTGGTGTGGCAGAAAATACTATCTTAAAAATTAGATTGGAGCAAGTAGAAGCTAGTGACTTGATGAGAAATCAAGATATAAAACAGAACCAAAGGAAAGAAAAAAAATGGAAGACAATGTGAAATATCTCATTGGAAAAAACCACTGACCTGGAAAATAGATCCAGGAGAGATCATTTAAAAATTATTGGACTACCTGAAAGCCATGATCAAAAAAGAGCCTAGATATCATCTTTCAAGAAATTATCAAGGAGAACTGCCCTGAGATTCTAGAGCCACAGGGCAAAATAGAAATTGAAAGAATCCACTGATCACATCCTCAAATAGATCCCAAAAAGAAATCTCCTAGGAATATTGTCGCCAAATTCCAGAGCTCCCAGATCAAGGAGAAAATACTTCAAGAAGCCAGAAAGAAACAATTTGAGTATTGTGGAAACACAATCAGAATAATCCAAGATCTAGCAGCTTCTACATTAAGAGATCTCAGGGCTTGGAATATGATATTCCGGAGATCAATGGAGCTAGGATTAAAACCAAGAATCACCTACCTAGCAAAATGGAGTATCATGCTCCAAGGCAAAATATGGGCTTCCAATAAAATAAAATAGAGGACTTTCAAGCTTTCTCAGTGAAAAGACCAGAACTTAATAAAAAATTTGACTTTCAAACACAAGAATCAAGAGAAGCATGAAAAGGCTTGGAGGACCCTGAAATATGTTTCATCATCTAGACTGAGGATTTACCTCTGAAGAAGGGAGTCTTTAGCCAAGGAGTGAAAAACAGATAATGATGTTTTTTCCTATGAGCCTCCTTTTTCAAATCTGTGAAGTAGAGGCATCAGAAGAAGCAACAAAGTTCTTGTACACTTTATTATATCTTACCAATAATGCTTGTTGGTTAAAAAAAAAGAAAGAAAGAAAGATAAGGTCTAACTGAATGGAAGCTTTTTATTTCAAACTATCTAAAAAAATGAAAATTATCTATATTGGAAATAGTGCTCAAAAGTATATCTCATCACTATTAATTAAATAACTCATAATATTAGGAAAGAAAATGTGCGAGTGTCCATACATGTGCGTGCGTGCGTGTGTGTGTGTGTGTAAAGAGAAAGAGAGACAGACACATAGACACAGAGCGTCCCTATTTTTGCCCTAACTAGAAATACAATGGTTATAAATAAATAGAAGATGTAAAGATCCATCTGTATAGAACTACTGAATAATATATGTATTTTTTTCACATTATATGTCAGACCTGATCCTTCTGAATGACAAATCTATGCTGATTTGTTTCTGAACTGGGTCAGTTTGTCCCTTCATAGGCAGCCTGATAAAACCCTACTCTTAGAGGTTTACCATATTGGTGCAGGATCTAGTGTGGACACTCATTCATCTTAGCCCACTATGGCTCAGAACTCCAGTGTTCATGTAATTCACCAGCCTCACCCTCCCAAGTAGCAGGGATTATAGGCCACCAGGACTGGTGATAATAACCATTTCTCAAAAGACCTAAAGTGATCATGAATTGATTACTCTAGAGAACAGGGTTTCTCATCAAGAGGGAGATAAAAAAACTATACTCAAACATATCTGTGTCATAAAATAAAATATAAAGAAGAAGTTAACAGAATTATAATATGAAAAATTAAGAACCAATTTGCTGATTGGCAATTTTTTTGATCAGATTTTAGACAAATAAGCAGAAGAGGTTTAGATCCATCTGCACAGAACCACAGAATAATATATGTATTTTTTCATGTTATATGTCATTTGATTATGAGCCCTTTGAAAGGAGGTGCTGCTTTTTTGTTTCCAGAGCATTTAGCATAGTACCTGGAAGATATTAGGTACCTAATGAATGCTAGCTGACTAACTCTTTGATGGTGCCCACCTACATGGTAGCAAAAAATAAAAATAAAAAAATCATTATGAACAGTTCAAAAAATTTTTTAGGTGGACTCTTCTAAAAAGTAGGAAATAACTTATTTAGGATCAAATTTCCTAAGCTAAGCAGAGTGTGTGTATGTTAAGAAACCTAGAAGGAGAAACCAGGAGTGTTTAACCATAAATATTTAGTTCAATTAATGTACTTTTGTAAGTTCTGTTTACAAAGTCCTTATTGGGATAGTTTGTAACTGCATATTTTCCATATCAGTTGACTCTTGCTTGCATTAGATAGTGGAACATATCTAAGAGACTTGAGGGGTCCTATGATTGCAAATGAGTTCAGTCTTGGACTTGGACAATTTAAGAAGCCTATAAAGAATTCTAGCATCAGAGATGCTGTTCTCGAATTTAAGAGAGATTAGCACTGGATTAAGATTTGGGAGTCACATAGTGAGAAGACAATTGAACTAATAGTATCAGAAGAGTACACTAAGGGAAAGAGTATATAGAGAAAAGTAGACCTTGAGAATAACCCATAGTCCCAGAACATGAAACAGATGGCATTTCTGCAAATGAGATGTTGATTGAAGAGAGAGAAACAGAAGAGAAATGTATCATGGAATCAAAGGAAGGAAAGAGTGATCAGTGGTGTCAAAGTCTTCAGATAAGTCAAGTGGCCAGGGAAAGGCAACTAGGAGCCAGAAGCAAGGAGGTATGGTTGGGGAACCAATGTATTGAGCTAGGGCTGACTGCCAGCAGCAGCAGCAGCAGCAGCGCATCGGAACTTGGGCTGAATTGAGAAGTGCTGTGCACCCCGCTGGGGACATGGGATGCTTCATTGGCTGCTGGACTCTTATTTTTCTCTGGACTTTACAACTGCTTGCTGCATTAGAGAGGCAAGTACTCAGTTCCCTGGGATATCAATGGATTCCCATCCTGGCCAATTTCCTTCACATCATAATTGACTTCCTGGGCCTCTTTGGAACAATTTAGTATACAACTCCATGCATTGTAATGTATACAGTGTGGACAGCTATCTGGGTCACTTGGAACATTTTCATTATCTGTTTTTATTTGGAGATGGGAGGACTTTCAAAGGACAGCGAGCTTCTGACTTTTTAATATTTCCCAGCACAAATCATGGTGGAGTGAGAACAGGTCAGGCTGTGTACAGAAGGAAGCTCCAGCAGCTGGGATCACAGGCTTGGACAGCCAGTCCTACATGTCCATGATTGGGTGTACAATCACGGAGTGTCGGTACACTGAGGTCATGCACAGCTCCTTCCAGATGCTCGTGACATTTGTGGGCTTTGCGTATGCCTATTACATAGTCAGTGTTTTCACAGAGAAAGAATTGCTTTGATTTAATTAGTGGATTTGATCTATTTCCTTTCTACCATGTCAAGGAAAAGCCCTCCCATCTATTGTTCAAGCAGATATACCTGCCTTCTTAGTGAAGAAGAGGATGCCGTACCAGTGCTAGTAAAGAAGGGTCCCTCCCTATCATGTGGAGACCCTGGTCTGAAGAATTCATCCCATCTTGCTCCTTAATACAATGAATACTACACATGGCTAGGCCATTTCCGATTTGAGTCTGAGTGTCTCAGTGATCCTCATCTCCATCCCATGTCCATTAGGACAAATCTTCACCCTGGGCCTTTAACTTGCCTTGTCTCAGGTTTGGTTTCAAAAACTACAGCCTGGAAGACCTCACCTCCTCCCCACTCCAACTCCTGCCCAGTTGGGGTCCCCTGGCTCATAGAAATAGACATGGTCATGACACAGCTGCATATGCTACCTTTTTCTTTGGTAATTTTCTTTAAAAAAAAAAAAACAAAAAACAAAAATCACACATATGTACTCACAGCTGCTCCTACCCCATGGCTCCTGTCACATGGGATGCTATTTGCATCAGTGGAGAAAAATTGGCGAACTTTGTACATTGTAGTGACCCCCTCCTCTGGCTCCCCCCAGCCTAAATTTGCCTTTGAGGTACAACAGATACCCCAGTCCTCTGTGATGTTTGTTATCTTTATTTCATGACCTCAGGGTACTGAGCTTTGAGCTAGTGGTAGAATTTGTCTATGGGAAGCAGGGTAGTGAAAGAGATGGCAGAGAGAGGGGAGGCATATATGTGTGTATGTATATATACATATGAAATGTGTATGTATGTACACATATGTTAATGGAACATGGTTGTTGGGCAAACAACGAAATTCAATAATCAAATGCCAAAAAAAAAAAGAATAGCGATTGGACTTGGCATTTAAGTTATACTACCATGGCAGCCTTTTTCACAAGGCTTAGACTACCTGCCTAAGTTGCTAAAGATCACAGGAGCTGTATCTTTTCCAGTATCAAGAGGAGAAGAAACTAACGTGAGATCAGAACCAGAGTGTCTTTCTTTGACAAGAGAGGAAAGAGATGGAATATAGAGAGAGAAGAGAGAAGTGGAGGGGCTGGCTTCCTGCTCATTCCAACTCCCCTCCACACAAACACACATGGAGTAGCAGAATGACAAAGAGAATTGGGGTGGGGACATCAGCCATTTCCCTCCATAAACCCCTGCCTCTTTCTTTGTCTTTGGTGATGTAAAAGCTAATGTAGCAACTGGCAAATTGTCAGACCATATTTATTGTTGTTGCTCTTTTATGGTGGGTTCTTAAGTGTCTGGATCATTAGCCAAAAGAAAATAATAACAACATGAATGACCACAGAGAAACTGGTAGTCTTTACCCTTTCTTTCTGTCTTTCTTTAGATGAATGTGATTGACAGTGCACACATTTCTAAGCTTATTTTTTATTTCTATTTAATGACTTCATCTGATGGTTTGGCTCTTATTTCCTTGTATCCTTTTGTATTATCAGGGTGTAGGATGCCTTTGGAAACCACATAGAGGAGAATAATCTTTCAGATACAGAGCTAGAATCACAACAACCTGTTCATCGTTTGAGAGTTTTCTTACTGGAGGATAAGAAAAATGGAAGAGGAGGGATGATCACAACCTATTCATATGTTTCATATATATATATATATGTATATATATACACACAATACATATATTTATGTACATAATTTCAAAGGCAGACTATGAAACTAAAATTGGACCTTCTAATTTGCCTCTTTAATTAGCCAGCTAAAACTAGCAGTGCCTAAGTGGTAATAATATAGATTAGGAGTTAGAAAGGATGTAAGAGTTTATACACTGAGTTCATTTTACAGATGACAAAAATCAATACCTAGATAAAGTAGGTTAACATAGGTAGTACACAGTAGAGGCAGTATTCAAAGTCAAATCACCCAATTCCTTTTCCAGTGCCCTTTTCATAGCATGATGTTGTTTCTAATATTGGCAATTTGGGAAAGAGTATTTTCAATAGAGTGGAGGAGTGGGAAGCCATGTCGTAAAGGGTTGAGGAGAAATGGATGTTGAAAAAGTGCTAAGTCCATTTGAGTCCTTCTAGGAATTCAACACTGAAGAACTAAATAAGAGTTATATAAGATAGAAGCTTGAGGATATAGCAGACTTTTTAATGATGAGAAATATTAATATTTGCTATTGGTAATGAAGGAGTCAAGTAGATAGGGAGAGATTGAAGTGAGAGAGATAAAGAATAATTGAAGGGACGAGTATAGGAAACAATAAATGAGGGGATTAAAGGTAAGACCGAGAGGCAAAATAATCTTTATGCAAGGAAGAAGCCATGTCTTTCTCAGAGATTGAAATAAAGAACAGTGAAACAGTAGCCAGTGGATAGGTAAAGATTAAGGATGAGAGAAAAGTAATAATCAATAGGATAAAAACTGAAGTAAATGTGAAGTTAGTTGAAGTTAAGGACCCCTGCTCTCAAGTTGCTCACAGCTTAAGAGGCCTAGAAAAAAAGAGAGAGAAAAATACTCTTTTGGTCATACCTATTTTTATAAAACTTGTTAATCAGATTAACTACAAGAGAGAAGCTATTACTACACATGATCATGAACATGTTGCTTTTTATACATAAGGAAAGAGACTGGGCTTGTGATTCTTTGGTAGAAGGAGCTCCCAGATAAGGGAACTCCTTCTACCTCTGCAGGTCTGTACCCACTCTGCACCGTAGGGTCTTATAGAATTACCAATATGAGATTAAATAACTTTCTCTAGGTCATGTAACAGAGGTGAGACTTAAACGCATGTCTTCCTGGATCCAAGGCTGGACCTCTATCCTCTATACCATGCTGCTTCTCAACTGTATAGGAAAATCTAAAAAGAAAAAAAAATGCAAAATGTAAACAAAATAATGAAGGTTACCCATTGAACTATTAGAACTTTCAGAAATTCCTGAGTCAGCAAAGAATTTACAATGTAAACTTTAAAAACATTCTTCTATTTTTATATTTTTACATTCCATTTAACTTGTGATTTTTCCCTCTAGATTATTATTCTGTTAAATTAGAAGGACTTCATGGTCGAATCTAAGTAGTTATATGGAAGAAATACTGTGTACTAGTTGGTCCTTACTCTTTATTGTACTGCTTCAAGAGAATAGTACCTGATAAGAATCAAAGGGATAAGAATTCCAGGTGTGGTAACAAGGAAGAATAACTCCACAGGAAATGAAGTTGGAAGGCAGGAATAGAAAGAGACTGATTGTGCTACAAAAATCTGATCTCTTTTTTTCCCTAGGACAGGGGAACTTCTCCCCTCCTCCCAATTTCAGGTTAATTGCTTTCATTTGAATTCGTTCTGTCATATTCCTCAGAGCAAATACAAACTCACTATTTCGTGCCTTCTAAGAAAAGAAAGTTTGTGTGTGTGTGTGTGTGTGTGTGTGTAATATTCTTTAAGAACAATGGTAGGTTAGGCATTTCTGTCTGGAATTTCTACTGGGGACATGGTAAGTGATTCCCTGAATAATCTGCTTCCATGGAGGTTGGCTGATACAGCTAGTTCCTTGGCCTGAGTAGCTACTTTACAGGTGCACATTAACATATGTTGCCTGAATTACTGATTTTCACCCTGACAGAAAAACAGATTGAATTTATAGGAGCATCTGTCACTAAGAAGGTAGTGATAGGCCTTGATATTTTGGTAAAGTTATTTTCTATGACAAGAATGCTCTTGGGTGTGCTCTGGAATGTAAACAGACAAGTCCTGCTTTCAAATGGTGAAAGAAGAGTCAAAGTTACTGTTATTGTCAATGTCAACTTCAAAGACAGAAAGTGAATGTGAACAGAAGGACATCACCTTCCAAGATTCTCTTTAAGAAGTAGCCTCTCTGGTTGCCTCCAGCTTTGGATGACAACAGGTGTAATTAAAGAAGCAGGGTGTTTTTCATTGAAGACTACTGTGTTATGATTACAAAGAATAACTGAAAAAATTAAAGACGAAATTTCGAGAGAAATGGTTACAAAGAAAGTTGAGGGAATGAAGCCAAATTCTAGTAGATTAAAAAAAAATATGAGAACTTCTACCCCCAACATTCATGTAGTAAGACCAAATTTCCTAAAATATCATATGTTATTGAGACCAATCATGATATATGACCATTGACTGGGATAATAAATGAAAGTTAGTCAGCCCTCATTGGTCACAGAATAAATGTGAATAAAATTAATTAAATGCTGTTAGAGAAATTTTGAAATGGAGACAAAAGAAGATTAAGGACACTTTAGTAAAAAAGAAGACTATAAAGGTTTAACAAACTTTAAGGGTTGGAAGGATGAATGTTCGGGAGACAGATTAATTTCACACTGAACTAAATAAACAAGACCAATTGAAATAAAATTCCCCAGCTGAAATGGAAAGACCTGAAAGAACCATATGGTTTACTCTTGTATTTTGACGAATCTTATTTTCTTAATGGCTTAAAGGTAAATTTAAAGTTAAATTAGACTTAGAATGCAATTGGAAGTTAAATGATGTGTAAATTAATAGTTTAATTTTTAAAGTAATGCTATTAGTTTGGGTTTGGAGGTAAACTGGTGCAAACCACAGATATGCCTTATAAGGATATTCTCGACTTTCTAGAACTTCATTGAAATAGTTTGCCTCCAACATCACAAGGAAATTGATGGAAGAGGGAAAACTAATGTCCCTTAATAAAAAGCATGTTTTACATACTGAAAAAATGTTTCACACAATTTTAAAAGGTACACCCAGTTTTTAGGAAAACACACACACACACACACACACACACACACTTTATTTAAAAGCCCCAGACATTTTGAGAAAGGGAGAAGAAGGGAGAGGTGAAAAGAATTGGTGATAATGACCAAGGTTCACTTTCCATTTTGATCAAATTCATAAACTACACTGTTTGTAGATAACACTGCCAAACTAGCTCAACTATTCTTTATTTCTCTAGAGATTTCTGCTTAATATATTAGCAGTTAAGATTATCAGAGGTATGATAATATAAATCATAAACAAAACCCATGGATGGGGGGTGGGGGAGATTGCTGGGTAAATGGAATTTTATTTATTTTATTTATTTGAGACTGTCCCCACTCCAAGCCATCCTCCACTTAGGTGCCATTATTAGATTATGACATTCTCTGCTCAATGAAATCTAGGGTCTTTCTATTGCTTCCAAAATCCAATATGAAACTCTCTGTCCTTTAAAGATCTTTGAAATTTGGCCCCTTCATACATTTCTAATATTCTTACTTTTTGTTCCCCTCCATATACAACACAATAATGAATATCAGCCTATTGAAGTTTTTTGAACTCCACCTCCCACCTCCCTGAACTGACTGTGTCTCCGTGCCTAGCATGTGATGTTCATCTTCACTACTAATATTTTTTTCACTTCCTTCAAGGCCCATCTTAAAGCCTATCTTCCTCAGTTCTTTCTTGGTTCCCCCAGCAGCTTCCAATATCATATTACCTTACAACTCCTCTGTTTATACATGTTGTATGTATCCAGTTATTTACAAATATTCTCCCTCATTAAAATGTACTCAAATAGAAGGCCAATTTTTTTCCCCTTTCCTTTTATACCTGAACACTTAGCAAAAATGATTGGCTCATAGTAAGTACTTTAAAAGCCTTGATGAATAAATGCTTCTTGAATTGAAATTCGCAAACAGAAATATAGTATAGTCTCTTCTGTGAGAGACAGTCGAATTCAGAGATTCTCCATAAGGTATTTGCAAAGTGATAACATTTTCAGCCGATCATGGGTGACTACCTTAGGGATCTGTGGAAGACTGCAATCCACATCAACGGAAGGCATTCCTGCATGGACTAGATCATAGGTTCTTGAAGTTTGTGATCATCAATTGTTGTGAAGGTGGATAAAAACAATGTTTTTGACCAAAAGTTTGAGTCAGAGGATTTGTGCTGACCCAGTATATTCCCACTGAGAAGCAAAAGGTAGCATTGTCCAAGAAATATGCTGGATTCTAAAAGTTATTTTAAAAGTCAATTAATTTAGAATTTGAGCATAATATTGTAAATGGTGGTTAATTTTCAAGGCAAATTAGAGAGGAAAGTCACTGTGTGCCTGAAAAACAGTATTAATTATTATATTCCAACAACTCTTGGACAGCAGTGATTTGTTAGCTCTTTATTTTGGTACTGAAGAAGGAATCTCTCTAGAGCAGTTACTCCTCAGGTACCTTAACTGGAGATTGAAGTACAAAAAGGGGTAAGAGGAAGAGGCAAGGCAAGTAGTGCCTCAGGGAGTAGAGTCCTTTACAGGTCATTGTTAGCTGTGGATGGTTCGTATACTGCTAAGCAGGAGACCCGCCAGTTAGAAAACTTCTTGCCTACCCAAGCAAGTTGATCACAAACATAGAACCAAAAGCATTTATATGCCTTTTCATTTTCCTGCAATGTTGTTTGCTTTAATTTTCTTTTACTTTTGTTTTTTTTTCCACATTCCCTAGTATTTTAAAATCAGAAAACAAAACATCATACACTTAACCTTGGATAGTTTTCAGATAATGCTGACACATTGCAAATACAAGGTCAATATATTCCATTATCTCCCAACCACTAAAGAAAAACTACATAAAGGTAACATTTTGTAATGTGAGTTTCCCAGGCTTAGAAGATTGTCTTATCTCCCCTTAACAAAAAATAATCAAATAAAAGGCTCATCTCAAAGGAAGAAAACATTTTTTTCCCTAAGAAAAACCCTCGCTTTTTCAGACCTATCCCAGCAGCTTTGACATCCTACAGAACTTCTTGGAACCTTGAGGATTATGAGGAAACTAAGCCTTCATAGGATCAGAGGTTTACAGGCAAGAGGAACCTTAGCAATCATATAATCCTAAATTTTTGTTTTACAGATGAGGAGATAGAAATCTGGACAGTAGCTGTGCCCTACTCAGGATATGAATCACCTCTCTCCTCTTCTGGTGTTGATCCTAGGACTTGGTGTTTCAACAATCTGGCTAGCAGCTTTTGTTGGGGTGCAAGATCCACCAACAACCAGCACCCAGAAAGCTGCCAGCACCTGCCAAAGCACAAGTTCTTTTGATCTGCCTTAATAAGAAAAGCAAGGTGATGGGGTTAGCAAGCTTACTTTAATTCAGCACACAAATATCATTTACTTAGTTCAGTGAAAAAAGCCAGCACCCTGAAGTTCAGAGCAAATTACAAACAAAGTACAAACATCAGCAGACAGACCCAATACAGATTCATAGTTACCAACATCTAGGTTCAGCCCAGGAGCTCAGAACAAGGGATGGCCCAGAGTCATGCGTGCCACCATTGCTGCGGCAAAGAGTTCCAAGGAAGAGGAGGCCAAACCCTGGTTTTTATATCTTTATCAGCATCGGTGTAAGTCACACATCTTTACAAAGAGGCAGACTTAAACCCATGTGGTCTAAGAGCCTCTGCTGTCCCAGACATGTAAACTAGGCCCTCCCTAGAGTTAGCCCCACCTTGGGCCCCACCTTAGTTGCCAATCAACTCCCACATAGGTTTTACACCTAATAGGGGTTTGGGCCTGGGGCTTAGCACTTAGTAAGATTCAATGAAATAGCTGAATTACTCAAAGCAAACAAAAGCCAAGGCTTCAAGGGCACTTGTTGAACTAAGTGCTAAGGAGCCCATTTTGCTTACTAACACACTTGGCCCACCCAATTCAGTGAAAGAGGCCTAATGAACCATTGATATTTTCATTAAAAAATAGAGCCATGCTCTTAAATCAAGGCATCGCTTGTAACAGTGGACATTCCCAAAGGAATTAGTATTTCTAGCAGAGCATCTGCATTGGGTAAGTAAAGTGTGTGACCACTTGCTTGTTCAAGCAGTCACAGGTATTACTGGCAAGTTGTCTTTACATGTCTCCAATTTTCTGAGAGTGGTCTTTAATTAAGATTTTGTAATTTTCCATTAAAAGAAGCATAGCATGCATGATCAAGAAAACCTCCAATTGATTTGATGGGCCCCTAGGTCCACTTGATAAGACTGTAGGGGATGGACTTTTGTGCTACTTATGCATCAAAAGAGAACATGTGATTGATTGATTGGGCTAAAGACTCTTCTATAACTCTAAATGATGCTTAATCATCTTGAATAACTTCTTTTGTTAGAAAGCTAATGCCCAAGGAAACAAGAAGAAATGTTTCCAATAATATGATAACCTGAATAATAAATTAAAATGAAGTGAGAAGTGTGGTATAGTTCAGGGCTTCTTAAACTTCCCACTCACAACCCCTTCAGGGTCCTGACCCACAGTTCAAAAAGCAATGGCCCATAAAGAGTTATCCTTTGATCCAGAAAGCTTTAAGTTCAAGGTCTTCCTTTGCCACATCCCTGCTCTCTGTGTGACCCTGAGGAGGGTCCTCAACCTCATAGAACTTTAAGAAATTCTAAGATTTGAAGGTTCTGCATTACATAGTCCATAGGAATTTCTTCCTTTGGGAGTTCCCCTTTACAATGAAATAATAGCTCTAGCCATCTCTTTATTTAACTGAATTATGAAACAAGGCAACTTGAACAAATCCCACTTTGGCTATATAAAGCAATCCCCCCTCAATTCCTTATATTCAATAAAGAGTTAACAACAAAATTATGGTTACTAGCATGGCCTGTTTTATGTCAATACACTGCTGGCATTAGTGATGTGAGGTGTTTTATCCTTCATGTAATCTAATTTCTCAAAATTATTTCCCATCCGCAGAGAATTACATGCCATTTTAATTCATCATGCCTTGCTGCATACACAATCTAATTTCTTAATGTAAAAATCAGCTGCCAATATCAGAGAGCTATATGTTATGTGGTAGCGATAGTATAATAGATGTTTGAAACTGAACAAAGCAATACTTCACATCTTATTACAAGCACTTTGGCTTACACATTTTGTAATTACTGATCAATCCTCCTGAAAACACCCCTTCAATATAGCGATACAACATTGACAAACTCACAAATTCACTAATCCAGGATGTTAAAGTCATTGTAAACACAGCTTGAATCAAATTTTAGTCAATACAATGCTACCCAAGTGACTATACTGACCATGGAATTAGAGTCAATACTACCTTTAAGGAGTCCTCCGCTCCTCTAAGGCATTCAGGAAAAAAAAAATCTAGTGTTGTTCATCTTGGTTATACTGCTGATAAAGACCAAACACCAGCTATGTTCACAGTAGGGAAAGTACTCAACTAATCCATTAAGTCTGCTTTAATTTACATTATTTCTTTTTTTTCCTCTCTTCTTACCCAACATTTTTTTTTTTGCTTACTTAAATCTAAGATTCTTTCTTGATAGGAGCCCTTATATAAAGGAAATGTTTTATTATGTAAGTTTGGTTTGAACAAGGCTTGGCTCATATTTCACATCAAAGAGGCACATTTAGCCAACAATTTTTAGGATTAAAACCACTAGATGAAGAAGGGCCTTACTTAAACAAGTAACTGATCTTAAGACTAAATGGATTCTGGAATAGAGGGAAACAGCACTGAAATTAGACTCATGATATCTGGATTTTAGTCTCAGATCTTCTACTAATTAGGTGTGTGATCTTGACTAAGTCACTTAGATCTCAGTTTCTACATCTCTAAAATGAAGTTTTTTGCATGGCATACAGTCCAACACTAAGGAGAAGGGATATAACGGTCCTCTTCCTTTCTGAAATTATACCACTTTATCATGAGTTGCTCCTTATACTCCTTTGTTCTTCTCACATTGTCTTGCGCATGAAATAGGTAGTATTCTTAATGATTTGAGCTTATTTTGTATTTAGTTTTAGACACCACAGAAAGGCTCAATCAAAGTTTTTGAAAACTTGAAAAAACCTCTGGAAATTAATCTATAGTGAAGATCTCTAAATGGGAATATTTAGCATACAAAAAAATCTAGGCTTCAGACCATATTCTGCCATTTATGAGATATACGAATTTGGACATTGTTTAACTTCCTTGGACTGATTATTGACTTGTAAAGTGAAAGGGCTGGATGATTTTTAAGATTCCTTCTAGATGTAACATTCTCTGGTTTTGTCCTTTCCTTTTGTGTAAAAATGAGAAGAAATAATCTGAGACCAGCTATCTTGACTAGTGACTAAGTATGAACTAGCCCACTTAGCCCTCTGTATCTATTCAGACCATGACTCACCTTCACATTCCATCTAGTTATTTATTGCCATAACTCTACTTTGCACTAATGATGTTAGTTTCCCCTCAACCCTCTTATTCACTTTTTGGTTTTGGTATAGTGTTCAAATCTATAGCACCATATTTCAGGAGAATATCAATTCATGAACTCAACCCCCATATATCACACCAACCCCATATGTCTATCGACTTGCCATGCCTTTTGCTTCTATTTTCAAATACACTTTTTTTTACAATCTAAGGGGCACAAGAGAAGAATTCTGCAAATTCCAAGACGCAGTGTCTTGCAGTAGGAAGAACATTTGACCTTTAAAGTAAGAAAATTGGTAATCAAGTGTCAGCTCCACTACTTGTTAGCTTTGTAACCTTGAGCAAGCCCACACATGTTTTTCTACCTCCATTTTCTTTCCTATAAAAATTGGAATAACACATTTTGTATAATTTACCAGATGTCTTGAAAATCAATACTTAAAGGCTTAAAAAATCTATGTGTAATATTACTGGTGTATCACTTCCACAGCCATAGGTATCTACTCTCTGTGACTAAGTAGATGGTTTCTACTAAATTGTTATAATCTCCCAAAATGCATTATCACAGTAGAGCACCTTCAAATAATCAGACTCTCTGAGCCTAGCTAAGCCGATCTTCAGGATTAGTCTCAGAGGAAACTCAAGGCCATTCTATCTTGTTATCATGTAGGGGAGCTTGTGCTGCTTTACCATAGTTTTCAAGGACCCGTGTTCCCACTTCCATGCCATTAAGAGAAATCTGCAGCAAAAGGGATTTAAAAGGTCATCATCTAATCTAATTTCATCTTTTTGTCATTGTTATTTGAGAAAAATGAGCTCTATATACTTTAAGTGAAGTGTTAAAATCACACAGTAAGTGGCAGGGCTTGAATTTAAACCCAGGTCTTCTGTCTTCACATCAGTTTTCTTACTTAGCTATACTACCTAATTCTAAATAGATTCTGAGTAGATGTGAAAATGGAATGAGATAATATGTGGAAAATGAGAGCTATAAGGATTGGATCAACTTAAACTTTAGAAATACTGAGTGCAAAATAAGTATTGAATATTATGCTCTGCACTGTGGGAGACACAAAGAACTCTATTCTCAAGTAATTAATGGAAAGAAAATGGGGGTTATGCATAAATAACTATAAAGTATGAATAACATAAGTAGAATAGAATACTGAATTTAGAGCCAAGACATTTAGCTGTGATCCTGACTGATCCATAAATAGGCACCTCACCCTTCTGTGTCATCTTTAAGATGATGCAGCTAGGCCAGATGATTTCTGATGTTTTTTTTCTAGCTCTAAATCCTATATTCCTAGCAACAAAGTCCTGTAGGTTCCATGAGGGACAAAGTAATCTTTCTAAATAAAAGATTAAGATGAAATAGTGATGTTCACTCTTTCTCTCATTGCCACTTCTAATTAAACTGAAAGGTACAATATTAAGGTACAAATGCTATCAACAAAGGTCTTTTTTTAGTTTATTTTTCATTAATTTTTTTTTTATTTTTAGTTTACAACTCTCAGTTCCATAAGTTTTTGAGTTCCAAATTTTCTCCCCCTTCCTTTCTTCCCCCTCCCTTCCCAAGACAGCATGTAATCTGATATAGATTCTACATATGCCTTCACATTAAACTTATTTTCACAAAAAGTCAAGTTGTAAAGAAGAATTATAACCAATGGAATGAACCATGAGAAAGAAGAAAGAAAATCAAAAAAGGAAAAAAAAAAGAGAGAGAGCAAATTACTTCAATCTGCATTCAGACTCCGTAATTCTTTCTCTGGATGTGAATTGCTTTTTCCTTCATGAGTCTTTTGCTGTCATCTTACAACATTGTATTGCTGAGAAGAGCCAAGTCTATCAAAGTTAATCATCTCAGATACCGTGTGTCTATAATCATATATAATATTCTTCTGGTTCTGCTCCCCTCACTCAGCATCAGATCATGTAAGTCTTTCCAAGTTATTATAAAGTCCATCTCCTCCTCATTTCTTATAGCACAATAGTATTTTGTTATATTCATATGCCACAACTTGTTTAGCCATTCTCCAATTGATGGGTATCCTCTTAGATTTCCCATTCTTTGCCACCACAGAAAGAGCTGCAATAAATATTTTTGTACATATGGGTCCTTTTCCCACTTGTATGATCATTTTGGGATACGGCCCTAGAAGTGGTATTGCTGGGTCAAAGAGTATGCACATTTTTATAGCACTTTGGGTATTCCAAATTGCTCTCCAGAATGGCTGCATCAGTTCACAACTCCACCAACAATGTAACATTGCTCCTATTTCCCCATATCTTCTCTAGCATTTATCATTTTATTGTTTTGTCCTGTTAACCAATCTGACAGGAGAGATATGGTAGCTAGGAGGTGTTTTGATTTACATTTCTTTAATCAATAGAGATTTAGAGCATTTTTCATTACCATAGATATCTTTAATTTCTTCCTCTGAAAACTGCCTGTTCATATCCTTAGACCATTTATCAATTGGAGAATGACTTGTATTCTTATAAAATTGAATCAGTTCACTGTATATTTTAGAAATGAAGCCATTATCAGAGACATGGTTGTAAAAATTCTTTCCCAATTTTCTGCTTCCCTCCTAATCTTTGTTGTGTTGGCTTTGTTTGTACAAAAATTTTTCAGTTTAATACAATCAAAATTATCCATTTTGCATTTTGTAACACTCTATATTTCTTGTTTGGTCATTGATTCTTCTTTTCTCCATAAATCTGACAAGTAAACTATTCCTTGCTCTCCCAAATTTCTTCTAATATCACCCTTTATATCTAAATTGTGAACTCATTTTGACTTTATTTTTGTATACACTGTAAGATATTCTTCTGTGCCCAATTTCTGCCATACTGTTTTCCAGTTTTACCAGCAAGTTTTGTGAAATATTGAGTTCTTGACCCAGAAGCTTGAGCTCATCAAAGAGTAGATTGCTACAGTTGACTACTGCATATTGTGTATCTAACCTATTCCACTGATCCACCACGCTATTTCTTAGCCAGTACCAAGTAGTTTTGGTGATTGCTGCTTTATAATACAGTTTGATATCTGGTATGGCTAGGCCACCTTTTCTAGCATTTCTTTTCATTAATTGCCTTGATATTCTGGACCATTTGTTCTTCCAGATGAATTTTATTATTTTTATCTAGCTCTAAAAATAGTTTTTGGTAGTTTGATTGATATGGTACTAAATAAATTGATTTAGGTAAAACGGTCATTTTTTTTATATTAGCTCGGCCTAACCATGGGCAAAAATGTTTTTCCATGCACTTGGATATGACTGTTTGTGTGAAAAGTCTTCTGTAATTGTGTTCATATAGGTCCTGGGTTTGTCTTGGCAAGTAGACTCCCAAATATTTTATAGTGTCTACAGTAACTTTAAATGGAATTTCTCTTTCTATCTCTCACTGTTGGGCTTTGTTAGTAACATATAGGAAAGCTGAGGATTTATGTGGGTTTATTTTATATCCTGAAACTTTTGCTAAAGTTATTTATTATTTCAAGTAGTTTTTTGCTTGATTCTCTAGTATTCTCTAAGTAAATCATCATATCATCTGCAGACTGTGATAACTTTTTTCTTATTTTCCCTATTCTAATTCGTTCAATTTCTTTTTCTTGTCTTATTGCTAAAGTAAAATTTCTAGTATGAAATTGCATAATAGAGATGATGATGGACATCCTTGTGTCACCCCCAATCTTATTGGAAATGCATCTAGCTTTTCTCCATTACATATAATACTTGCTGATTGTTTTAGGTAGATGCTACTTATTTTAAGGAAGAGTCTGTTTATTCCTATGCTTTCTAGAGTTTTTAATAGGAATGGGTGTTGTGTCTTGTCAAAAGCTTTTTCGGAATCTATTGAGATAATCATATGGTTTCTGTGAGGTTTTTTTCGTTGATATGATCAATTATGCTGATAGTTTTCCTATATTGAACCAACCTTTCATTCCTGGAATAAATCTTCCTTGGTCGTAGTGTTTTATTCTCATGATAAGTTGCCGTAATCTTTTTGCTAACATTTTTTTTTTAATTTTGGCATCTATATTCATTAGGGAAATTGGCCTGTAATTTTCTTTCTTTGTTTTTGACTCTTCCTGGTTTAGGTGTTATCATCATATTTGTGTCATAAAAAGAATTTAGTAGGACTCTTTCTCTGCCCATTTTCTCAAATAGTCTATAAAGTATGGGAATTAATTTTTCTTTAAATGTTTGATAGAATTTGCTTGTAAATCCATCTGGCCCTGGAGATTTTTTCATTTTCATTTTCATTCATCATTTCACTGATGGCATGTTCAATTTCTTTTTCCTAGATGGGGCTATTTAAGTATTTTACTTCTGTAAACCTGGGCAATTTATATTTTTGTAAATATTCATCCATTTCCCTAAGATTATCAAATTTATGGGCATATAATTGGGCAAAATAATTCCTAATTATTGTTTTAATTTCCTCTTCTTTGGAGGTGAATTCACTCTTTTCATTGTTGATACTGGTAATTTGGTTTTCTTCTTTCCTTTTTTAAAAATCAAATTGACCAAAGGTTTGTCAAATTTATTGTTTTTTTTTTTCATAAAACCAGTTTTTAGTTTCATTTATTAGTTCAATAGTTTTCTGGATTTCAATTTTATTAGTCTCTCCTTTGGTTTTCAGTATTTCTAATTTAGTATTTAATTGGGGATTTTCAATTTGTTCTTTTTCTAGCTTTTTCAATTGCATGCCCAGTTCATTGATCTTGTTTTTCTCCATTTTCTTCATGTAATCATTCAGAAACATAAAACTTCCCCTAAAAACTGCTTTTGCTGCATCCCATAAGTTTTGGCATGCTGCTTCATTATTCTCATTCTCTTGAGTGAAGTTATTGATTGTTTCTATGATTTGTACTTTGACCTGCTCATTCTTTAGAATTAGATTATTTAATTTCTAATTAACTTTTAGTCTATCTTCCCATGGTCCTTTATTACAAATAATTTTTATTGTATAATGATCTGAAAAGGATGCATTGACAATTTCTGTCTTTCTGCACTGGATTGTGAGGTTTTTATGCCCTAGTACATGGTTAATTTTTGGAGAAAAATATTTATTTTTCTGAGAAATATATTTATTCCTTTCTATCCCCATTCAGTTTTCTCAGAGGTCTACCATATCTACCTTTTCTAAAATTCTATTCACTTCCTTAATTTCTTTCTTGAATATTTTGAAGTTAGATTTATCAAAATCAGAGTGGGGGAAGTTGAGGTTCCCTACTAGTATAGTTTTGATGTGTATTTCTTTTTGTAGCTCCCTTAACTTCTCCTCTAAGAATTTGGTACATATATGTTAAGTAATGATAGCACTTCATTGTCTATGGTGTCTTTTATCAGGATATAGTTTCCCTCCTTATCTCTTTCAATTAGATCTATCTTTGCTTTTGCTTTGTCTGAGATTAGGATTGCTACCCCTGCTTTTTTTCTTTTTTCACTTAAGCTGAAGCATAATATATTTTACTCCAGCCTTTTACCTTTACCCTGTGTGTATCCTCCATTTTAAATGTGTTTCTTGTAAACAACATATTGTAGGATTTTGATTTTCAGTCCATTCTCCTACCTACCTCATTTTATGGAATAGTTCATCCCATTCACATTCACAGTTATGATTACTACCTGTGTCTTTTTCTCCATCCTATCCATGCCCCCGTTTATGCATTTATTTCTGCCTTCTCCCTTCCCTTCCTCAAAAGAGTTTTGCTTTTGACCACTGCCTCCCTCAATATTCCCTCCCTGTCACCACCCCCCTTGTCTTCCCCTTTTCCCTTACTACTTTTTCCCTCCCTTCTAATAACCCCCCTCCTCTCTTTCCCCTTTCCCCTCCTACTGCCTATAGGGCAAGTTTGATTTCTATACTTAACAGAGTATGTCATTCCCTCCTTCAACCAAATCTGATGAGAGTAAAGCTCAAGCACTTCTCTTCTCCCTCTCTTCTTTCCCTCTACTAAAATATATTTTTGTGCCTCTTCATGTGATGTAATTTACCCTTTTCTGCTTCCTCCTTACCTCTTTTCCCATTACAATTCCTTTATACTCCTTAATTAGGTGTTTTTCATCACATCTGTTAATTTAATTTATCTCCATACCCCCATCTATGTATATCCCTTTTAGATGTCATAATAACTATACCATTCTCAAGATTAACAAATATCATCCTCTCATATAGGGATGTAAACTATTTGTCCTTGTTGAATTTAGTTTAATAATATTTACTTAATTAATGGCTATCAACACAGGGCCAAATGCCACAAAAATAGATATGTTACTTGAAAAAGCTAGAGTCTTAACTTATTTTAAAAAAAACGATATTTGTTTTCAGCTCATTAAGACATATACAGTTGATGTTGTATGATAAATGTAGCAGAGAAAATGAAGCAGGGAATATTTGAAAATTGCAATACTTGGGTTATTGAGTGCCTGTAAAGTGGAAGATGGAAGATAAAACAAATGACCACATTAGGGAGCTCAAAGAAAGGCATGAAAAATACAAATAAATGTTCACAAACGTTCTTGGTTTATGTTCCATATTATTTCTAAAATATGGATTGTGTAGTAGAAAGAACACGTCAGAAGGGTCTAGGAAAGCTGTGATTCTAGTCCCACATTTCAAGTGTCAGTCTAACCATAGGAAACTCACCTAAATTATCTTGGAGTCGTTTTCTTCATTTCTAGAAAGAGCTTTCACTTGATCATTTCTGTTATACACTTGAGCCTAAAGAATCTGTGACTCCATTTGCCAAATAAAGTGAAAAGCAGAAGAATGGACAACCCCATTCTCCATTTTATCACCTAATTCAAGACAAATTACATTTTTATATAGAATTTAGTGGGTTTTTTTTAACAAGGTAAAGATGATTAACATTTGAAAAGTTTCAATTCTTTCTAGGCAATAACATTTTTTAGAATTCTTCTCTTGAGAGCTTAGAAGGAAAATTCTAAAAGGTCAACTAGTCTAGCTTAACTACATCCTTTAAAAAGAAGAATAGCTAAATATCATATATCATTTAGAGCAGGCTCCTTCAATAGTCCCATTCAAATGTGTAATAACTTAAGTTCTTCATATGTGACCATATTTTTTAAAGCTGCATCTTCCTCACGCTAATTTTCCTCCTTTCACCAGTCATCATCTTCTACTCAATGTGTACCACTTATGATTGTCTCCCTTCTGATAGAAAGGGTTCAATTAAACTTTGAGGACTTCTGATTTATCTGAATTATTTGCTTCCACCCCATGTGGAGCCAAGGTTGAACATTTCTGGCCCTTCCAACAGTAGCATCAATTCTATTTACAAAGAGTTATACCCATAAGGTATCAACAAAATTAATATATCATCCAATACCAGCTATTTTGTACTCGTCAAGTGTGACAGGGAAACAGAATGTCTCTAGGATGTTTGAGACTATTACTGTTCTTTCACACACAGTTCTCTTGGCTCCACCCTATCTCACACAAGGTATTGTCCATCTCAGCTTTTCCCCTTCAGTATTCCTCCATCAATAACTCTTGGTTGGCTGTGTGTGGATCCATGTTGTCTATCTGCTCCCCTTTCTAGTGCCCAAATGGTAAGACTTTTACTTTGTCAACACCCCTCTAGGATTCTTTTTTGGTAATTGGAAAGGTACTGATGATTTCTTTTCCTCTGTTTTTCTGCCTTCCTGTGGGGGAGATGAATTAGGCTGTGCAAATTGCCTGGAGCTGCTTTTAATGGATGGAGGGGGATGGCAAGGAGCTGGTGGCTGCAGCCAAAACCATCATCAGTGAAAGGGAACAGGTAACCTTACCTACCCCTATGGGGAAGATTCCTATCTCTACTAACCTTTTTAAGACATGCCCTTAGACCACTATTGAGGTACTGTTCTCCTCTGTTGCTGGGTTTTTTTTATTTTTTATTTGTTTTTTAATCACAGTTCTTTCAAACTCTCTTCAGAGATCTTATCAATAGAAGATTTTATCATAATAATTCTCCAAATTGGAATATATCCATATAAAAGAAATGGAGGTATGGGCATTCAATGGAATTCATTTACACTTCATAACTAAGAGAAGAGAGAAAATATTGCTTCTCTTTGGAAACAAAAACAGAGAGAGTGGATAATGCAATAAAAGATAAGTCCAACTATTTACTATAGCAAAGCTACGTAATAATTTACCTCCAGGACTCTTGCCTTTTTCTCCTGGTTATCATTTAATGAAATACAGGAAACATAAGCTCCCAACAAATTAAATACATAGACCAACTTGAAAAACTGCAAAGTCTCTGATTAAATCAGCGTTTCGTACTCATAGGAATACTAGTCCCTTTGTTTAAAAGAAAAAAAAAGTGTAATAGAAAAGGAAAAAGTGATAAAAACTGGGATAAAATACAAATAGTAGAAGTATTTCTCTTTTTAAAACACAAGCTTAGATTGATTTCTGCTGGATGTAAATGTGCTAATTTGGTTAATTACATTTAGAGTTAGATTTTCAGGAAATAAAAGTAGAATCCTGCTTTAATAATGAATGGTCTTTATACCTTGTGATTTTAACATAACCTTTTTAATATGGGAAAATCTGGTTCCAGATTTCAGTAAAATACTTAAGGTGAAACCTAATGGAGCTTGAGAGAGAAATTGATCCATCATCAAATACCAGGATAGCAAGGGAATTTGTTTATATTGCCAAGGCCACTTGAAAATCATTAATTGGGAGCTGTCCTATTATTTAAGGAAAAGACAGAGTGTAATGAATTGGGTGAACATGGGATAGTAAGAAAAGCTCACATTTACATAAAGCTTTCATAATTTCAAATTTTTTTATTTGTAACAGCACTGTACTGTAGGTAGTTCCCATGTTACTATCTTTTACTTTTGAGGCAAAAGAGGCTGATACCAGTTAGATAATTTCCTTAAGTTTGCACAATAATTATATCAGAATTCCAATTCCAACTGTTCTCTCAACCATTATAGTTTAGTTGCAGGTTCTTTTATCTATGATGCTTGTAGGATGTTAGAGCTGAAAAGGTATTATGAGACTGTGTCACTTAACTCTATAATTCTACAGAAGAAGAAATTTTTAACTTAAAATGGTTGTGATTTATTCAACATCATACAGCTTATCAATGGCAAAGTCAAGATCAAATCCCACATTTTTTGACTCCCTAGTCCAGTCAACTATCATATTATGCCTCAATACTTTTTAAAAGGTCAACTCCTCTCACATCTACCTCCGAATTTTCTATAAAAAACTCTAAAAACAATTTTTCATAGCCTTGCTTGCCCAACACAGTAAGATATCTTTTTCTAATCATTCAAATTAGTCCTGCAAACCCCAATTCCAAAAATTCTAATGAGAATTGACTGGTTTACCTTCCTATAGCCAGGCTATGTATGTTTCACATACAAACAAACAACTCCTTTGCATTATTTGAATATGGTAGAGTAGTAAACATACTAGATTTATAGTTAGCAAATTTATGATGCGGTCTCACCTTTGCCACTTGCTATGTGTATATCCTTGGACAAATTATAAATTCAGTCAAATTAAGGATATGTGTTCAGTTCTTCCTTTGTTTCTTTAAAAGGAATTTTGAAATTGCCTTTATATAGTTTATATAATAGTGTTCATGTAGATATACATGCATATTCATACACACATATCACACACACAATTAAATCGATAAAAATTAAATTAAATAAGTAGGGTATTCTTGCTTCATACTTATTCTTGGTGGCAATGTCTCTGACATTTCTCTAGTACATAGGGCATTTGTGAATCCAATATGGTGAAGGGCTCTGAAGTCATTTTGTACATGGGTAATTAAAAGAACTAGAGATACTCAGTTTGGAGAAATAAGACATAGGAAGAAAATGATAATTTTTGTCAAGTATTGGAAGGAGTATCATATAGAAGATTGGCTTGGCCTTTTTTTCCTGCCATGAATGCATAGAAATTTTAAAGATTTGGATTTTGACTAGACAAAAAAGGGCTAGTAGGAAACAAAACTTAACAATTAGAATGATTGCGTAGAATGGACAGCTTCAGGATCATTAGAGACCTTCGAGTGCAAGCTAGAATACAACACATCAAAGCTGATTCATGTACAGCTTTAACTACAATGGCTTCTGGGGATAGATATGTAAAGAGGGCAAGTGCAGAACCCCTGGCTCACACTCCTCATTACAGTCAACAAAGTTGTCCTGTAAAGATCCAGTTCAACTGCTGCTCTAGAATAATAAATGAAGAGGCATTGGCCCCATGGGTGGATGGTTGCTGATCAGCCGAGGTTAAGAAGGAAATAGCTGCTGTTAGATGGGAGGAACCATGCTCTAAATTAACTAGTCATTTTCCTGTGATAAATCAGCTTTTCTCTAGTATAATATATTGATCTGAGACTGACCCTAGACTTCACTTTCATCTCCTGTTAGTAGGGAACAAGCTTCTTGAGAACTGAAACTTTGTATCTTTGTTTATTGCCCCTAGCACTAAGCAGTAATTCACATAGCATTAACCCTCTTTGCCTCATGCCTAGACTATTACAACAGAACGCTGGTGGATCTCCATTCTCCCAGCTGCAAGGTTCTCCCCACTCCATTCTACACAGTACTCCACTGTGACATTGATCTGCCTAATTATAGGTTGGAATATGTCATACTCCCACCCCCACCATTCCACTGCATTCTATAAACTCTAGTACCTCTTCATTGTTTACAGGATGCAATATAAAAGAAATTCTTTGACCTTTAAAACACTTTATAATCTGGCCCACTCCTGTTTTTACAGTTGTTGTTGTTGTTGTTTTGTTTTTGTTTTGTTTTTGTTTTTTTTAACCTTATCTGTTTTCATGTATTCTATGATCTAATGACACTGGCCTCCTTGCTGTTCCTCACACATGAAATTCTATCTCCTGACCCCATTCATTTTCACTGGCTGTCTCCAATGCCTGGAAGTCTTTCCTACCCCCTCTCTGCATTCTAGCTTCCCTGGCTTTCTTCAAGCCTCAGATAAACACTCACCTTTGGCAAGAAGCCTTTCCCTATTTCCCTGTGACTTTTCTCTGGGATTATGTGCAATTTAGACTACACATCTTGTTTGTATGTTGTCTCCCCTGTTACAATGTGAGCTCCTTGAAAACAAAGACTGTTTTGTTGTTATTTGACTTTTTTTTTCTATCCCCAGCACTTAGTAAAACACCTGTCACATAAGTGGTACTTAATAAATCATTATTGTCTTGACTAGATTCATTAATTTTGTTTTTGCAAAAACATTTCAATTTTACATAATCAACGTGATGTATTTTACCTTTTGTAATTGCTTCTATCCTTTGTTTGGTTAAAAATTCATTAGTCAGATCTTCAAAAGGTGTATAATCTCCTCTCCTAATTTTTTGTGTAATTTTTTTTAATCTGAAAGAGTAGGTCTGTTCTATCTGGGATTTTTGACCTGTCCAATTTCTGATCTGGGCTGGTTTGCCACACTCTTTATAAGGCAGTGCTCTGGCATTCTCCCCCCAGCACCCCATTATATTGATGCCAAACTTACTGAATAGCATAGCCTACTACAGCTCAGAACTCTTGAGTGTAAGAGATATAACAGCCCAAATTCAGATGGTAGATAGGACTATATGCATGTGCCCCCCTCAGCATGTTATGATCTTTAACATTCATGTCATAAAGCCATTTTTACTTTTTATACATTATTATGGAATGTGGTGTAATATTTTGGTGAAAGCCTAATTTTTGCCAGACTGATTTCCAGATAAGCATTTTGTATGGGAAGAAATCAATAGTTGTTCAGTGAACACATAGAGGAGCCTAGGATCATGATTGGTGAGTTCTTCTTTAGGTGGGTAGTTATATTCAATGAACTTTATTTTTTTTAGACAAAACCAAACATTAACAATTTGCTAACATCTGTGATTTAAACTGGCAGCTAGTGTTTCAGTGAACCCAGAGTTTATTATTATTTTTAATGACATTAAATACAAGTGAATTTGAATCCTGTCCAAAAATTAATATGCAACCTTATCTTGAAACAGTGCTGGTGTTCTTGACCTTTGAATTTCTTGCATGTATTTTGTGGTTTTCTGGAGTTTCAATATGTAGACTATTACTCTAGGGACTGCATCTTCTCTGTAGATTCTTTCGATATAGTGAAGCTCTAAGGAGCCTGGCTATTATTGTCTATCTGGTGTTTTCAGGAGTTGCCTGAAAGGTAAACAACAGTTGGTAGCTAATGACAATAGTAATTAATAATAATAACAACAACAATAATAACAATAATAACTACCATTTATATAGTGGGTCAAATTTTACAGCACATTTTAGAAACATATAATTTTATCATTAAAACTCTGGGAGGTAGGTGATATTATTATCTTCATTTTATGGATGAGGAAACCAAGGCAAATGGAGATTATGTATTTTTCCCAGGGTCACAAATAGCTAGTTAGTGATTAACACTGGATTCAAACTTAGTTCTTACTGAGCCCACATCCATCTGATTGCTCAATTTACACTATTTCTTTAGATTTAGGAGCAGTACATGATGATAAATACTGCCCTAATCTCATGTGTGTAGCATATGCTTGATTCATCTTACCTGAATCAATTCAGTCCCTCCCTTTGAAAGTCTGTGTTTAGTGTATGTGAATAGAATTTTCAAGTTAGTGTGGAAGAGGATTGAAGAAGGAGGAATAAAAAGGAGAAAAAGGACTGAAGAGGGAAAAAATGAAGCCAAAGATGCACACAGCAATTCAAGAAAATTAGAGATGGATTTTCAGAGTTAAAAAAAAATAGACATGTGCACAAAATTCTGTTCCATGTTCAACATGTAAGAATCAATTGTTGTGGTTCTGGTATTTGTTTGAACAGAAACCAGAAAAGGATTTCATAATGCTTTCATCCCATATTGAATGCAAACTTTTATGATAAATAAATAAAATTACAAGTATACACATATATTTAAATCTTTTAACTGAAAAAAAAAAAACATGTTACTTTAAGAGTCAAGAAAAAAAAAACATGTTTATAGGGGAACTAACAGGTTGTCATAGTTGTCAGAAGTCCTATAAAATTAAAGATAAAATCAAGCTGTAGCCCAGAAAAAAGAGACAAGATAATCCTATGAGACACTGGGACTGCATTTTGTTTTATTCAGACTGACACTGGCAAGCAAATTGGATCATCCAGACATTATTACTTATAATCTTTGATTGACACTTCAAAATCAACACACATACTAAAAATAAATTGGGCACATTACAATTTATTTTTTTGGCTTTTCAAATTATCTCTAAGTTATTGTAATTGGCACATAAAGTGATAGTGACACTAATAGCTGAGTAATATATATTTCAAATATGCTAACCTTGACATATTTATATTTTCAGTAGTTTCCTAGTATATAAATTCTGATCCTCACAGAACTATCTGAAGATATTAAATTATTTCTATCAGTTCTATAGATAATAAAGTTTTAAAATGATTTCATTTCACAAACTTCAGTTATTCATCCAGATAACATTGATCCTCAGTCATATGATGAATTGTGATCTCTAAGGAATATTTTTGCTATTATGAGGGTTTATTATTGACGTAAGAGATGCTGCCAATGTTGCACATTTTATTGATTAATGCATGCATATGTTTCTGTATATAATTTTAAAATTCAATCATTCACCAAATTGTATTACAAGATTACTTTACTGTTTTCTGACCAAGTGAAGAATATTCTCTTATACCTCACCAATTAACTCCACTCTGTTATTTAACATCCCTTTAGCACATGTATATAATAATGCACATACATTTGATGTTAAGTAATTTTTCAATAGTGTCTGACTGTCTGACTCTCCATATGTTTTTTTTGTCTTGTCATTTCCTTCTCCAGCTCCAGCGACAGATGAAGAAACTGAGGCAAATGGCATTAAGTGATTTGTCCAGGATCACACAGCTAGTAAATGTCTGAGGTCAGAGCTGAACTCAGGAAGATGAATCTTTCTGACTTGAGGCCCAATACTCTGCTTTATGACTACATATGTTAACTATTAACTAAGAGATGAATAAATAAAAATAATAAGAAATACAATTTCAATGACAGCTCATATCCAGCTATTTGTAGGTACCATTTATTTTGATTGGTAATAATTTTAATTTACTTCTAGACCTTGTTTAGTCATAGTTTCTCAGTGGTTTACATCTTCTGTCAGATGGTATAAGCTCTGTTATCTTGAAACCTATTAGAATCAAGACTTGGCATGAAATCTTGGTGCTTTAAATGTCCAGAGTCTTTAATTAGTTAATTACTCTAATTATTCTCCATTGACCTTTGTTTATTCCAGTGTCCTAGATTATCCTTATTTGGTGAATATTTTTAGGGCTTCTCTGAGTCATCAAAACAAACAAATCCTAAAACAACTCTTTAACTGGGCAAAATTTAACATTTTCTTCCATAGTGGCGACTAAATAGAATAAAAATGATTTACACATAGTGAATCATCTCATGTGATATTCTTATTTTAATTAAGATTTTAATTTTATAATCAACCAACAGGCTTTTATGTGCCAAGAACTCAGTTAAGTGATGGGGATACAAAGAGAAAAGCAAATTAGATTCTACTCTCAGGGATCTTATGGTCTAATGGGTAAGATCACACATATTTATTTAGAAATATGGATGATACATAAAAAGTAAATACAATATAACCTTAGAAAAGAAGTCATTGGCAGTCAAAGGAAATTGGAAAAGGCCACCTGCAGAAGATATCTTTGAGCTGGGTCTTACAGGGAAACAAAGATTCCAAGAAACAAAAAGGTAAGGAAGGAAAACATTTCAGCTATGCGAGTAGCGCTGCAAAAGGCACCGAGTTAGGAGATGAGCATCAGGTTTGAGGAAAAACCAGTACGCAGAAATGACTAGAGCACTGAGTATGAAAAAGAGAGTTAGGTAGTAAGAAGACTGGAAAAGTAGAAAGGACCAAGTATATTAAAAGCTTCAAATGCCAGAGGAGTTTACATTTGATTCTAGAAGTATAGGGGGCCTCTGGAGTTAAGACCATTTAGTATTCCCTTTCTTTTTCTATCAGCTGCTCTGCTTGGTTATAGGGAACAATAACCCTAATCCAGCCTATGCCTCTTTCCCAAGCTTTATTTTATAGATGACAGCATTTGGACTTTCCAGCTTACTCCACTTTGTATCTGTAGATCTGCTTGGTTTCAATTCCGAAGAAAAATGTTTCCCCCAACATCCCACATCCACTTACCCCCTCCCCCCTCCTTTTCCTTTTCCTTTTCCTTTGCAGGCTGTCATCTCTCATTAGATTGTAAGGTCCTTAAAGGTAAGGACAGTCTCTTTTTTCTTATTCGTATCTCTGGCATTTAGCACAGTGCCTAGTACATAGTGGGAATGTAATAAATGTTTATTGAATTGAATTAAATTTTTATGAACAAAATATAGGGAATGAATAGTACTTCTTTACTATATCCTGTAATTTGGGCAGTTCTGGAAAAAATCTTTCTGTCAAAGATCTCTAGCTATTTTTTAAATGTTTTCTTCCTGAAAACATTAAATATTATACGAAAACAAAAGATCATTATTTATAGAGTAGCATATCATTACTGCCTACTCTAGTCTCTAAAATCTCCATTGACTTTTAACTTCCCTTAAAAAGACTGCCATTCTTCAAAGGAAAGGAAAAGTAGAATTCCAAGTGGACTTAAAATAATAAAAAAGATACACAGATGACCTCTCCATGAAAACCAGCCATTCCTATAAAATTGAGAAAAACCTATCTAGATGAATTGCTCCCCAAAAGAGAACAGCTTTGAAATATGAATCATATTGGAATATAGCTTGGAAACAAACTTGCTCTTGTCCAGTATTTTCCCATTTTAAATATCAGAACCTTATTCATCTGACTTGAATTTGAGTATGAAACCATAATAAAAATATAAATAATTAGAATTTTATGACATAATAAATGCTTTGCAATAAGTATGCAATCACATTTAATCTAATTTTCTGTCTGAATTAGCAAATTGAAAATCATTTTTTTCTTGCAAAAACTAGCTACTAGCATCTATCAAGGGAACAATTTTTCCCTCGCTTTGAGAAATCTAAAAATGGATATTATAACTTTGAATGAACTCCCTGAATACAAAAAATTAAATAACCATATTGATAGGAATTAATACTGCAATAACAAATATACTGTCAAAAGGAAAATTAAGATAACAAAAAACACTTCCATGACCCACATATTTTAAGCAATCTATTTTTTTTTTACACAATGCAATTACAATATAATCTTAGAAGTTGAACAATTCTTTAGCAGTCAAAGAAATAGGATTTATTTGACTTTTCATGGAAAGAGATGTGTTTTGGATGCCAGTTTGTTCTGGTATTGTAAAATTTCAGTGCTGGTAGTTATTTTCTACTGTCTACAAGTGGCTGTGAAATCCATTGCATGACTGACAGATATTTCCACAGTTAGTACTTTCACTGCCTGTTAGCTGGTTGTTAGAGATTCTTTTGCTTGTTTCTCAGCTTCTTTGTTCCACAGGTGAGTAGGCAGGCTTCCTTGCTCAGAATGAGTCAGCCTGTTTCTTCCTCATGACCGCCTATCAGGTGGCTCCCAGCACTGAACCTGCTACTTCTCAGCCATCAATATCCATGTTCTGCTAATTGAATTCTTTTCTTAAAGTGAGTCATGAAGATTTTGCTTACTGTGGATGCCTAGAATAGGCATAAAGAATGTTCAAGAAGTCCTTCCTCTGTAATGGCCGGAAACCGAGAGGTAAAAAGGAGGAAATGAAACAGAAGAATAGGAACTTCTAATCAAACAAGGTGGGGAATGCTTATCTTCCACCGAGAAAAGGTAGAAGGATTGCCTTAGAAATTGCAATTTAAGAATTTAGAATTTAAATGTGTCCTTGATAAGAGCAGGCAAAATGTATGTCATGTATGATTGCAAAGTATAATACCAGAAGTGTCTATACTAACAAGACAATTGCTAACATACTGAAATTTAATAGGAATAAGTGGAAAGTTCTACCAAAAAAATCAGTCAAGTATAGGACAGAAGAGATGAGACTTGATAGGACGTTATGCAAGAAAGAGCTAGTGCTTTCAGCTGGTGGTAAGAGAGGAAAAGATAGCTGTTTTCATATATTTGAAGGGCAGTCACCTGGAAAATGGATTAGACTAAGTCTGCTTGGCCCCAGACGGCAGAATTAGTGGTGGCGGAAAGTTACTAAGAACCAAGTTTAGGCTTAATGTCAGAAAACACACACACGCACACGCACACACACACACATACACACACACACACACACACACACACACACACACTGCTTAACCATTAGAGTCATACAAAACTGGGATGAGCTGCCAGGACATTACGAGTTACTCATCAGCAAAGGTCTACAAGCAGCGCTAGATGACCACTTCCTAGATAAGTCACTGAGAAATACACTTTTAGGGGATTTCATTTTATAATCTTTTCCCCCTAGTTCACTTAAGGTCTCTTGCCTTTCCCTTCTAATTGCTAAATATGTGTATATATGTATATAAAAATGGTTGTATACGTGTATGTATGTGTGTGTGTATCTCACAAAACTACTTTACTAAGTCCTGTAATTTGCATTGGGTGGCCACTGTGGTCTCTTCTCACACTGAAATTTTATGCTTCAATATGAATTGATAATATGATTCATATACTGTCCAGTGGAATGGAAGTTTCTTGTGTGTAGGGACTATTTTAGTTTGTGTTTGCATTTCTAACACCAAGCACAGCTCTTGACACATAGGAAAGCTTTGTTGAATTGAATTAAACAGAAAGATTTGTAAATAATGACTAACATCTTAGATTGCAAGAATTACAATATATACAGTCTTCAGAACAAGTGATATGATGGTCTCCCTGCAGAGTACTTTGATTCATTGTGACCTTTTCACTTCACCCCCATATTGTGCAGTTCTGTGCTTTATTCTGGGCACCATATTTGGAGAGATGCTTTAGCAAACTAGCAAGCTCTAGAAAAAGGCAATTTGGATGTTAAAGTCACCTGAGATTATGTCACCTAAGCACTGATCGAAGGAACTAAAAATGTCCAAACTAGAGAAAAGAGTTAAGCGAGACATAACTGTCTTCAAATACATGAGAACCTATGGCATAATAAACAGATTAGAATTATAATGCCTAACTCCACAGGCCTGATAAAGGATCAATGGCTGGGTCTCATGAAGAGTTAGATTTTGGCTCAAAATAAAGAAGAGCTTTGAAATATGTAGTTGTACCAGGTAATAGCAGGTTCCCTTTCACTGGAGATTATATGAATAAAAATAGCTAAAGATAGCTATCATTTATGAAATACTTTGTCAACATTATTTCATTTCATCCATTTAACAACCCCAGGAAGGAGGTGTTGTAATATTTCTCAAATAAGGGAACTGAGGCAGAGGTTAATAAACTTGCCCATGGTCACATAGCTAATAATTGTTGGTGCAGTGCTCTATCCACTATTCCATCTAGTTCTGTTGGGATGATAAAATTCAAACTGGAAGAGACCTCACTGGCCATGGAGTCCAACCCTGCCCAATGACAAACAATAGTTGAGAGAAAGTGAGGCCTCAGGGGATTTGGGTGACTTGACCAAGATTACAGGATTTGAACCCTTTTCCTCAGATTTCAAAATCAGTGTCTTGTCATTTTAACTATATGTTCACTGATATCTTTTGGGTTTTTTCTTGAACCACCTTTCCTCCAGAATCTCTCCTCTTTTCCCTCCATGAAAGCCATCCTTGTTGAGACTTTAAAAAAATAAAAATGATGAAAAAGAGAAGAAATAAATCAGCAAACCCAATCAATGCCTCTAAAAATGTGACAATATATGCAACACTGCATACTCATAAATGCCCCATTTCTGCGAAGGAGGAAGGGTATCTCCTCATAGCTCTTCTTTTCAGCTAAGCTTATTCATTGTAATATTGCAAAATTTATTTTCAATTGAGACTCTCCATTTATATTGTTGCAGTCATTAGAAATATTGTTTTCCTGGCTCTGCTCACTTGAATTTACATCAGTTCACACGTCTTTCTATTTTTTTCTTCATGTTTGTCATTTCTTATTGCCCAGTAATATTCCATTATGTTCATGTACCACAAATTGTTTAGATTTGTTTAGCCATTTCCAAATCAATGAACAACTAGAAAAGGGGAAGGAAATAAGCATTTTATGGGATTCGTGACTTGCCCAGTTCATACAGCTAGTAAGTAGCTGAGGCTGGATTTGAACCCAGAGCCTCCTGAACCCAGAGCCAGTGCTCTTTCTATTGTGCCACCTATTTGCTTTTATTTGTTTCTATCATATGCTACCAAAAAGAGTGCTAATATTTATTGGGTATGGAGAAAAGGAGTAATGTTTCAGGCAGGGAGTTGTACTAAATGACTATGTGTTTCTGTGAAATTTGACATGTTATAATTCTATGATTCTTTGATATTTGTGAAAACATGGAGTTTACTAATAACAAATATATTGGCACAAAAAGAAGAATGAATTCAAAATAGTATTCACATGATAAATAAAGCGAAAGAATATATAATGAGGAAAAATGAAAGGAATTAGAACATTTTCACTTTGACTTAATCTAGATGAAAGGGATCAGATAACCTATAATTAAGAGGAATCACCTCTGCTAATCCCCAATTTAGATATGAAAGTATGCTGCTGGGTCCAATGAGTTTTTATTCAGTTTATTTATTAGCTACTACAATAACCCCCAGGTAGTCAAGTAGGTAAGTACAGGTAGCTACTCTACCCATTCCAGAAAAGCATAGGCCCTGTTTTCATTAAACGTTACTCTAGCCTTGTTTAATGGTGCTGTTCACCATGCTCTGAAATGATGAAAGCAATGGCCCATACCATGCTGCTCTTAGGTTCAATATGAAGAGGCTTTGGGAAGCTCATGTCAGGCTCAGCTTAGCAGGATTCCCAAAGCCCCAGAAGTAATGTTGTTATATAGTTAGGATCACAGCTCTAGAACCAAAAAGGAACCCAGAGGCCATCTAGTCCAACTCTTTCATTTTATGGATGAAGAAACTGAGGCCCAGTGAGATTAAATGACTTACCTGAAGACACACCTATATAATTTGAGATAGTTTTCTTATCCCTATTTCACCTTCCACAAAGCAATCTTGGCAAGTTGATACAGAAATCCTAGTCCATTTTTGTTAGGTTGTGATTAAAAAGAAATTGAACAAAACTATTACAACCAAATACTAAACCTGAAGAGGTATCATCAACTGATGGAGCCACCTGGGTATAGACAATCCCTTACATCAAGCTATGTAAGTGGCACACTTTGAAATTAGGAGAGCAGGTTCTTTCTTTAGGGATAAACTGAGAAATCAATTACCCCCCTTTTTTGGAGGGGGAACAGCTTCTGTTTCTCTTAAGGCCTTTTCAGCAGAGTTTTAGTTTATAGGAATGACTATCGAAAAAACCACAAAAAACCCAAATATTTATAGACTATATTCCCATGTTATTCCTGGGTAAAAAGTACTATATTTGAAGTCAGGACGCTGGTTTAAATTCTGGTCTAATACTTGCTAGCTGAACCTCTACAGGCCCTAGTTTGCTCATATGTAAAAGTAGATTAATTTGTCTAATATACAGTTGCTGCAAGGACAACACTTTATAATACCTAAAGAACTATGGGGCTCAAATTGCTACAGTGTATTATGATTTATAAAGTGTTGATGAAATCAAACATCCAGTCTCTATTCCTATCCCTAAATTGATCAATATAAAAATGAGAGCTATCAGTACCACTTCCAGCATTACTAATCATCATTACCACCAGAACCAACTGTTTGTTGGTGGTGATGGAGAAGGACAATGAAGGAAATATACGCATAATAAAACAAATGACTGGATATTAACAGTCTATAAGTTCGACTTTCTCTTACTCCAAACCTATAAGAATAGTAATTTGACAAAATAAATAGATGTGAACCTCTTATCCTTCTTAATTCCTATTGTCCTTAATTCCTAGCATCCTTCCTCTTAATATCCTATCCATTCCAAGAGGAGGTGATAATGAATTTAAACTAAAATTCCTCAAATCAAGGCAGATGGAGGAATAGAGGGGAAAAACAGTGAGGCCTCACTAGAGCATGAATTCTATTGTTAGTCCCCACACATGAAAGACAAGAAACTTCTATCTTTCTGAAAATGGCTGAACAGGAGGACTTTCCTAATAGGCCCCATTCCCATGAGGACTGGCTCATTGCTCAGCCATTACAGGCAAAAGTGATTCCATGTCTCACTACTATTGATCCACTTTTGCACCAGAGAGTTGCTATGTAGTGCTAGTATGTAACCCATACCAGTTGAGTCAGCTAAATTTAAGCATGAAATATGAGGCTCTACTGATCACAATCAGCTTAAAAACATCTAAATGAGGTATGCAAATTAGCAATTTCTTTTGGCAGTGCCCTTGTGAACAACAAAGGGGTAGAGGTTGTCACAGTCCAAACTACCTGTTGAAGGACTGTCTCTATCATTCCACTCCTACTCAGTCCTGTGAATCTTCTGAGCAACCACAATCAGATGTAAGGGCGGAGACCCAGATATCTAGGCTCTTGGTTGAGTACACATGCCAAAGTATGCTCAAGTCACTTCCTGTGCTGCCCATGGAACTGTAAGGATGGGGAGCCACTTGCTTGAATGACTGTCAGTAGTAAGCTGCTTAACTCCTGTTCCTTTGAGCACTTGTGTACTATACCTTAACCTCAATCTTCTCACACCTAATTCACCTTCCAATATTTAGTACCCTATACCTCCTGACTTTTCACTTTGGATGTGTTATATCTCTCCCACTCCTTAGAATGAAATCTTGTTGAGGGTAAGGCTTGTTAATTGTTTGCCTGTGTGTACCCTAAATCTAAATTAACTAATTAGTCCCAATACCTTAATTTGTATGTAAAGAAACTGAATTTCAAGGAGGTTTAGTGAAGTTCCAAAAATCATGGAGATAACTACTAAAATAACAGGAACTAGAATCCAGCCCGTTTGATAACTTTCTTGTTTTTCAGTTGTATTTGACTCTTCATGACCCCATTTGGGTTTTTCTTGGCAAAGATACTAAAGTGATTTGTCATTTCCTTCTCCAGCTCATTTTACAGATGAAGAACTGAGGTAAATAGGGTTAAATAACTTAACCAGGTTCATAACTAGTAAGTGTCTGAAGCTGTATTTGAACTCAGGTTTTCCTGACTTCTGGAACTGTCTTTATTAGTACTAGTATCTACTGTGCCACCTAGCTGCCCCTCAATTAGTAGCATTCTTTTTCCACACAATTCTACCTGGACTCAGATGTTTACCTGAGTTTTGTTTTATAATGTGGCCTTTTTATGGCTTGCATTTTTTCCTACTAATTTATGTCATTTGCTACTTTTGTGTGTGTGTGTGTGTGTATGTGTGTGTGTGTGTATGAAACCATGAATTTCTATTATATAGAGCTTGCTTAAAATACACACACACACATATAAACATAAAACATTTAACACAGTGGTTGTAAAATTACACTGGTTGTAAGTGTACCTTTCCAAACATCTGAGAAAATTATAGTTTACTACTATATTAATAGCCACTTATTAAATTAAGATGTAGACTTTTCTCCTTTATTTCTTCATTTAAGGCTCAGCCCCTGTAAAAAGTCAGTCTCTATAAGGACTTGACTGGTTGATATGATTATCATAGCCTCAAAGAACACACTTTCAGTCCTGGGTTGGACCCCACTCAACTAAGAGACCTAACTTCTATTTTGAATGTAAACAGAATCCAGTCTAGGCAAGTTCTTAATTAAAGGACCCCTTCATTAGAGTTTAGAATTTCAAGGGGGTTAAGTGATATTCCAACGATCATGGAGATAGTTCACGAAGTAGAAAACCAGTGTGGGCTGGATGGAGATGGATTCCCCTGTCCAGGTTGCTAGAGGTGGCTGTGTCATGATCCAGCCAAGATCTTAGCAGGAAGAGCTGAAGAATTCTAACTCACCTCCTCATTAAATGTCCACCAATCAGGGTTGAGTTTTAGTTGTCAAGGGAATTCCCTTTCAAGGATTATTTAAAGCTTTCAGGCTCTCCATGTCTCTGTCTTTGGTTGCCAAGATAAAGCACTGACCATAA
>CM053622.1:223016213-223031807 GCA_028646595.1 Phalanger gymnotis | reverse complement strand
GTTCAAGTTTTTGCTGCGGTGGGGCCTAAATAAATTTCTTGTTGTTTTCTCCTTAGAGAATCTCTCATACCTTGCGATTTCGGACCATTCAAACATATACATGATTATATTTGAGATCATAAATTCGGCCTTCCTACTACATAAGTTAACTATTAGTTACCCAGAAACTCTCAGGTTTTTTTTTTTCATTTGTCACAGTTCCTTCTGCTCTATATTATGTATTCATTTCCTTCTTAAAGCTAATTTGTACCTTAGTTTCTGCTATTTAACATACTGAGATGTCCACCTAACCCTCATAATCTCCTCCCTAAGGTTCATCAGGCTCTTAAGGTCATTGCCCTACCTCACCCCATCCAACTCCCAAAACCGAAATCTCTTAGATTAGCCCCCAGGGACTCCAGATATCCTGCTTGCTTTATACAATAACTGGAAATCATGCTCCAGGGGCAGAGAAACTGATAATGATTCCTTTTGGAGCTTGGATTCTGCAAAGAACATTGAGGGATTCCAAAATAGGCACTTGAAAACTGAGAGGGAAAGGGAGCAGGAACGAGATTTGAATCATAAGTGGAGATAAATGTGCCCCTCTCTCCCCTGTGTAAGGCCCTTTTAGCAGTATATTTATAGTAATGAGTAAATATTACATAAACATATAAATAAATACAAATAAAAATAAAATAAAACCATTTCTTACTCTGTATTTCTCTTAACATTATTTTGTAAAACATTTCTAAACTCTCAAAATCTTATGTAAATGAGAGACAATTCAATGATAATGATAATAATAATGATGATATCTTACCTCCAATTAATTCAAATTAGTGAGGTTTTTAATTATGTATTTTCTGCTTGTCCAGCATAAAAAGGCTTCTAGTATTTTCTATAAGCTATGTCTTTTGAGAAGAAAGATCTTGGGAAAAAGAGGAAAGGCAGAGACTATATCTAATTTTAGTCCTATCATACCCTAGAACAGGGATGTGGAACCACATGTAGCCTCCAGGATATGTATAGCCCTCTAGGTCCTCAAGTGTGACCCTTGAATGGAATCTAAACTTCACAGAACAAATCCCCTTAATAAAAAGATTTGTTCTGTAAGACTTGGATTCGGTCAAAAGGCTGCACCTAGAAGGCCAGATGTGGACTCTAGGCTTCAAGTTCCCCACTCCTGCCCTAGAGGATGCCTGGTATAAAGGATGGAGAAATTACCTCAAAGTGATGAAGACCAGGGTTCAAGTTTCACCTCTAACACATACTGATTTTGTTACCCTGGGCAAATTATTTAACTTCTTAGAACTCTAGACTGGATCTTCTTAAACTTTTCCCACTCATGACCCCTTCAGCGCTTCTTAAACTGTGGGTCACAACTCCATATGAGGTCATGACCTACAGTAGACAACACTCTAAGATGTTTTGTTGCAGAGAAGGTGCTGATTTTTATTGGTAGAAGGAGTTTCCTCACCTAGGAATTCTTTCCTATGTATATATCCTTTGTATATCTATGTATATCAACATATATCCTTTACTTTATGCTCTGCTTCTGTTTCCCCTAATTCTGATAATGGAGTTTTGCCTTATATTTCTAAGTCCTAGGACTCTAGGTATTTTCTAAACATCTCACCATGTACCATTCTCAATTCATGAAGTCTGAAACACTGTTGAGATAGAACAAAACAAAACACCTTGATCTATATTATATCGAGTAAGTTTCTAGAGACTGCTTTAAATTGTCATCTCAACAGTATTTTATTCATACTTTCAAAGTAACTTTCATTAATGGAAAATATGAAAATCCTTATGATACTAAAAATTTACAGAACTTCCCAAATATATGGGCTTGTTGAACAATCCAGGTACTATACCAACATAAATTAGGAAAGAATGTTGGGACATACTTAACACCAAAATCAATATGTCTCATTTTAGTCATATTATACCTCCACTGTGTAAATAAACTTTAAGTGTCTGATGCATAAATTTACTTGTAAAATTAGAATTTACATAATTTTGACTTCTCAAACAGTAGATGGTACTGATTTTTTGCAAGATTCTTACATAAGTTGTACTTATTTTGTACTTATTTAGACTTTTTGAAATTTTTGTTCATATTCTAAATAAATTTTTCACTGTCTTAAATTTTTCAAAGAACATTCCTTCTACTCCCTAATTTACTAGATATATAGATCTTTCCCTAAAGATATCACATTTTTTTTTTGCCTCTCCATTGTTATCCCTCTCCTGTTCTCATCCCTCCACTCTCAAGTGAGGAAGAGGTGAATGTATAAGATCCCAGAGATTGTTTAATCAAATCCCCTCATTTTACAGATTAGCAAAAATTAAGTGGTTGGGTCAAAATCACATAGGTTATAAGTAGAAAAGCAGATAGTTTAACTGAGAACTTCCAATTTAAAATTCAGCAACTGTTCAATCAATAACATTTATTAAGTACTTACTGCATGCAAGGCACTATGCTAATGACAAGGGATACACAGGTTGTTGTACTTGTTCCTCCATAGTTCTTGAAGAGGGCAAAGGCAAGAATGAAAGTCTCTGGCCTCAAGGAACTTGCATTCTATAGGAAAGATATGAAGTCCATTCATAAAGGACATACTGGAGGTGGGGACCAAGGTCAGAAAATAGCCCCTTTTAGAAGGTGGTGAAACTGAGCTTTGAAGGAAACAAAGGATTTTAAGAGGAAGAAGTGCATTACAGGCACTGGAGAAGAGTAAGAAGACTGTGGTTAGTGTATAGAGTAGGGAAGATGTTCATGATATGTATATATAATAATATAGTATGTATAATAAATGTTGACAGGTAGTTAGAGTAAGGTTGGAAATTATATCAAGCTACCTGTCCTTGTTCCATTATGTTTCTATGTTATTTTGCTAACGATACTCCTCATTGATTTGTCCTGGTAATTTCATGCAATCTTTTCCTTTATAATGCCTCTTTCCCTTCCTGGTAGTTCCTTTATAACGTCTCCTTCTTTTCTTTGTTTTTGTCATTTACTGACTATAAGGTCATTCTCCATTTCAGTGACTTCATAACCTATTTCAGGATTTTCCTTTCTATTCAATTTCCTGACTTTTTCTGGGACTTCAGTATTGATGCCCATGACTTCTATAACAACTTGGCCACACAATCCCTTAACCTCTTGAAATACAAGCACTTCCTTCTTATCCCACTTCAGGTCCACATAGATAGAGACACACCTTTTCATCTCATGGAATTTGGACACTGCCATAATCTGACCCTAATCTTAAAGTTTCAAAGAACTAACCAAAGCTTTAATATCAACCCATATCAGAAGAAGAATCACCCCTCTGACATCTCCCACAAAGTTATAATCAATCACCAAGAATTTTCTCAGCACCTACTGTATCAAGCACTTTGGTAGTCACTAGAGATACAAATGCAGTAATGAGATAGTCACTAAAACAAAGTTGACAGTATTATAATAGCATGAAACATATAGAGAACAGTTATATAAATAGTGGGTGTTGGGGGCTAAACAATCATAAGAATTGTAAATGGAGTTAGAAGACAGTGAATTGTCATATTCTTTCCTATGGCAGTGGCAATAATGGTTTGATCAGTCTCTGATTACACAAAAGTTAACCTCTCTACATAGATGGTTGATTCTATTCCTTCCCGTTTTCTTGTACAGATTGTCCTTATAATCATATCCTCCCCTAGTCTTCAATCTCTCTGTGTCTACTGTTTCCTTCAATTCAACTTACAAAACACAACTAAGTCTTTCCTGATCATTAGATTCTACCATACCCTCAACCTAATTGACCTATATTTCTTTTCCCTTTCATAGTCACATTAAAAAAAAAAAAAAAGGCTATCTGTAACTGTTGTCTTGGTTACTACCTCTCTCAGTCACTTTTCAACCATTTGTATGTAATTTGGTTTCAGAACTCATGAGTCAATGGAAACTGCTATATCCAATTTACAAATAACCAATTACCTGTCAAATTTGATAATTTCTTTCTGATAATTCTTTTTAATCTCTGCAGCATTTGATGTTGTTAACACCCCTCTCGTATTGCATACTCTCGGCTTTTGGGTTTTCATGACAATGTTGTCTTTTGTTCATTTCCTACTGGTTTGACCACTTTTCCCAGCTTTCTTTACTAGCTCATTTTCTATATGATATTCCTTTACTATGGATGTACCCACGGTTCTGTCCTGGGCTTTCTTTTATTCTCTCATACATTCTCTCACTTGGTGACTGCATCAGCTCCCATAGACTCAATTATCACTTCTATGCAGATGAACTCCAATTTTATATAACCATCCTAGTATCTTTGCTGAGTCCAGTCATGGGTTTCCACCTTCCTATTGGACATTTCAAATTGGATATCCTGTAGGCATCTAAACACAGTATGAAAACCAGAAGTTCTTAGTAAAATACAATTGATTCAAATCAGAAATGTGAAAGCATCCTCAGAAATTTAAGCCAATTTCTTCACCTAAGTAGGAATTACACTAGACAGCTGACATTCTAAGTCAACCCAAGTCAAAAACTCAAATTAAGCAACTAGTACATACAAGGCACTATTCAAGGTCCTGGAGGGTCAAGGTTGGGGGCGGGGGGCAGGGCGTGAAATCCCAATGAATGGTCAACCCGCACTTTGAGCTATCTAAGGACATACGCTCTGAAGTGGCTCATTTCATTTTTGGGCAGTTCTGATGATTAGGAAATATTTCTTTATATCAAAGAAAAATCTTTCTCCTTGTAAACTTCCATTTGCTGGATTGGGGGCATTTCTACTATTTAGATATGAGCAGAACAAATCTAAGTGTTCTCCTGTGGAAAACCCTACATATATTTTCAAGGTTTCCATCAAGTCCTGTTCTCTGGGTGAAATATTACAAGTTCTTTCAAGTGGTCATCTCAAAGGTCATAGCCTTAATTTCTTTCATTTCTTTAGGCAAAGGTAAGCTTTCATCTGAGCATGCTCCAGTTTGTCAGTTTCTTAATAGATCTAATACTCTAAACTTGGTCCACTAGTGCCTTCCTTCTGAAATTATCTCCAATTTTACACATGTGCATGTATATGTATATATATATATGTACACATATATATACATATATGTGTCATATATCATATATACACATATATGTGTGTGTATATAATATATATGTATGTAACATATATATTGTATATAATTATATTGTTGTTCTTCAGTTGTTTCAATAGTGTCTGACTCTTCATGACAACATTTAGGGTTTTCTTGGCAAAGATACTTTGCCATTTCCTTCTCCAGCTCATTTTATAGATGAGGAACTGAGGCAAGTAGGGTTAAGTGACTTGTCCAGGGTCACATAATAAGTGTCTGAGGCCAGATTTGAACTCAGGAAGGTTAGTCTTCCTGACTCCAGTCTTGGCACTCTATCCACTATTCCACCTAGTTGCACCATTGTGTATACAGACACACACACAATAAAAATGTATAATAGAAAATATATATGTACACATATATCTGATTTCTACATGTTACATTCTTTATTAGATGATATTTTTGCATTTCTTTGTATCTTTAGTGTTAAGCAGTGCCTGGCCTTTAGTAGATACTTAATACTTGTTGGCTTGCTTTGCCTTGAGCAGGGAAGAGTGTGGCAGGATGCCAAATTTTCTCTGTTCTGTTGCTATTAATGCATCCTAAGACTTTATTAATTGTCTTGTTATACTGACAGCAAACTCTTACCAACGAAGAGTTACTCTTCGTGATTGCAATTTCATGGTGCAGATATCACGAGTCCTTCTTGGTGCTCCTATTTGCGTTTCTACTTGATCCCTGCAACATTTCAGAGGATATCAGTGTTCAGCTAACAACACTCACTTTTATATCTGTTGCCTTTGTTCCCAGTATAGTGCTGTAGGTATTTAGAAAATACTTACTGAATCGAATAGAATTAAACTCAAATGCTCTTCTCCTCAGCCTAGACATCAAGTCACCCTGGCCCCTCTTTTCTTGGACAATACAAGTCATCTATTTTGTTTTCATTCACACCATCACATCTTTCATCCTGCCACAACCATCCCAGACACGTTTATTCACTGGAAGGAATAGGACATCAGCAGTGTGACTATTTAACCAACTCTAACCCATGCAGTTTCTTAATGACCTTCCTTTTCCCCTTGCTTTTTCACAGGGTCTATGAAATAAGTACACATTTGGCTTTTCCTGATTTGTCCTTTCACTTGATTATGGCAGGTGCAGAAGATGCTTGGGAGCCTGCCCTGACTATTAACCTAGATCTCTTCCAATGGGACTCCATCTGGTCCCACTTGCCGACAGGTTTGGACTTTTCAGCTTAGTCACAGATGTCCTTTTAAAAAATTTCACTGTGTAGTACACAGTCATTTGGATCCTGTTGAGATTTTCTGTGTAGGATTATCATCTATTAAGACCTGCTGAGTTGGTTGAGGTCAGAAAGGTATTTCCCTATGCCTGATCATTGGAATTCCAACTGATAGAGATTTTGGAGTTGAATCAAATTGATGCAAGAGAGTATAAAGTTCTTTCTCTGGAGACAGAAACATTGACTTTGATTTTTGAAAGACGAGAATAGTGGCAGCTCTTGAAAAGTAACAAAGGACCCCTATCTTTCTGATTTTTTTTTGATTTTTAAGTGAATTGTACTATATTTCAGATTTCTTTTAACTTATAATAATTTTATTTAAAAAAAATTAGATTGCCCAGTTGAAATAACCAATAATTCACTGTTTCTTGCATTTAATATACTCTTGGAAATTATGATTATTTTTGTTTTTAGATAACCTTATTTCGAAGATGTACACATTGATGCCTAGCTATAACTCTTATATCAAAGAATCAAAAAGAGAAAAAAAAAGTTTAGCAAATCTAAGCAGCAGATCAATCAAATCTGATAATATATGCAATGCTCTGTACAAATTCTCTTCTCCATTCTTCAGAGACAAGCTTCATCATTATAATTACATAGCATTAACTTTCATATTTTGTGGTTGTTGTTCTTTCATTGTGGGGGATTGATCCAGGCCAGATAAACTTCATTCTCCTCTTGGTTTGAGTCCTACCTTGCTGGATTTTGTCATCATGCCTCAGCTTCCTTCCTACCCTGGAACTTCCTTCAGAACACGGGGCCTTGAAACATCCATCCAACCCTATAGCTTTATCACTCTAGAATATCTCTGTACCATTCCAGCCACTTTCTGCCATTAATGGGTTTCTTTAGGCCTTCCATTTCGAGAAAGGACCCAAGTTGTTCAACCTTCATTACCCTCCTGACTCGATTTCTGACTTCTTGGGCTTCAATACCATGGGAAACTCTCCAAACCTCCACCGCTATCTTGGTTCCCTTTTTGTGTTTTCTTCTTCTACTAGAATGTCAGTTTCTTAAGGAGTTTTCTTTCTTTTCTTTCTTTTTTTGTATTTATATCCCCAGAGCTTAGTACATAGCCTGTCACATAGTATTTAATAAATGTTTGTTGTTGCTTTTCCTTTCTAATTACATAGTACTTATATTTGTCTACATTGTTTCCCCAATTCTACTTAATTCAATTTACATCATTTTGTCTAAGTGTTCCCATATTTTTGTTTTATATATTTATTTATTTTATATATACATTCACACACACACATATATATATACGAAAGGGAACTATATATTTATTTATTTTTATAGATATCTTAGGGCACGGTTCAATTACATTCATGTACTATTGGATGTTTATGAATTCCCCAGTCTATAATTCTAGTTATTAATGCATTACTGTCAGTCAGGCTAAAGATGACTAGGACTCAGATACTGGGCCAAAAAGGCCTATTAAGAAGCAAGGCATAAGCACTAGGTAATAAGAGGCTATTCACATAGAGAGGCAGCTGTTGTAAGCAGTCTACCAAAAGATAGTCAGTGCATGTGTCAAAGGTAAGTAGAACAATGCCAGATGACTTTGTCTGCAAATAAAAAGTAGAAGACCAGGAAAGTGGTCAGCATCAGGGAGGCCATTCAATAGTTTGCATAAGGAACATACTATGGAGACTAGAGGAACTAGCAGGGACTCTCAATGCCAAAGAAACTGGAATGCCATACTGAGAGCCAAGGAAATGAACTAAGTACTTTATGTGTGAGTGGGGGAGGGAGACAGCAATTGAATGAGTAATCAGAAAAGGGATATGAGGTTGGGACTTGGTTATAAGGACCAAGAGAAGAGTAAACTGATGGATGAGATTTATAGGGTCAACATGAGGCCAGAAGCAACTTGATGTTGAACGCTGAGACAATGTCCATATTTTACTTTCAATAAATATTTTAATTGGGTAATCCAGTTAATAGATAAAGTTAAACAGGTAGAGCCAAGAGCCAAATTGGTCTCAGAGTCAAGAACAGAGCTGAAAGTCTAAATGAGAGTTGTTTTACTAACAAAGGATATTAAAAGGGTTTCAAGGCACAAAATTAGTCAGACTATTAATGAATTTCTTATTTTTCTTATTGTGATCAATACAGTTTTACTACCTCATTACCTGTTCCAAAGCTGTCTTCTTAATACTCCCCTAAGCATTCTTCCAAAAAACTTTAAGGATTTAATTGCTTCATTTATTTGGGTAAGGTAAAGAATTAAAATCTCTCTCAAACTTTTCAGTTCCTTAGAGACTTGTGGTTGAGCTCTTCTGAACATTTCTGCTTACCTCTTGGCAGCCTATAGTCAATTGTTGATCATTGGTTTACCTCTAGGACCACTGAAATATGTTTTATACCATCCCAGTGTTATAACTTGGTATACAGGATTTCTTTGGACCCAAATCAGATGTGACTTTAACTGTAAATTGTCTCCGCCATTTTCTGCATATTTTGCTATTACCAATCACACAATATTTACTGATCACCTACAAGGCACTGTGGGGTGAAACACAGGTGTATAAAGGAGGAGTTGATAGAAATATAGATTTAGAGCTGGAAAGGGAATTATAGGCCACCGAAACACCTTTTTTTTTTCAGATTAGAAAACTTAGGCACAGAGTCAAAAACTATAAATGTCTGGGGTGAAATTTGAACCCAGGTTTACCTGAATTTAAGTACAGAGCATTATCCAATATACCATTGCCACCACCTACCCTCAAGGAGAGTGCCATCTAGCTGGGAAGAGAAGATATACATGAACTCTCATGTTCCAAGTATTCAGGGATTTTATTTTGGAAATTCACATGCCTTATGTTAGTCCAGTTGCCTTTTGCTTGTTGGTGTTACTATATCCCTTCCCTCAATCTAGACTTATGTGTGATATTCCTGTTGCCTTCCTCCTTAAAATAGGAGATTAGCAAGAGAAGTTGTGAAAATATTTAAACATGGAATTCATGTTTTATCTTTGATGTAAAAAAAAAAAAGACTTGCGATACTGGAAGAAGGTAAATTTTTGTCAGAAAAGGGAATGGATCTGGAAAGTATCTTGCTTGTAACTAACAGTTATGTAATTGGCTTTTCTAGGGAATTCTTAGAACCTGCTCTTTATGGATATATAGAAGATCAAACATGCATAGGGACATTCAACCAAGAATACAGGAACCAAATCTCAGTAGGGCTAAGTTTCCTCATCTGTGAAGTTAGGGAACTTGACTAGATGGCCTCTGAAATCCCTTCCAGCTCTAAATCAATGATCTGATGATGCTATGAATGGAATGGGCAGTGAGTTCCATTGAAATTCCAACAGGGAGCAAGGTGGGAAAGCCATACAATATAAACAAAGAAATTGTGGCAGGAAAGTAGAGGTGTCCCCTTGTGGGAATCGGCATTTGAACTAATGACTACCTAATAAAGAAATGTATAAACACTGGAATGATTTTTCAATATAAGTGGGGAAAGTCCTTTCCTTTCTTCAGGGTCCTTAAGAATAGAAATTCACCTCGCTTGAGTGTTGGCATGGAAGAAATGGAGCAAGGACCACATTTTAGGTCTCTTCACACATAGTACAAAAGTTAATAACTAAAAAGTATACCATAATAGACTAATTTCACTCCATTAGTGGTGATGGGTCTGAGCTGAATCTTCCTTATTCTCTCAGCTAGTTGAAAGATTGCCTAATAGTATAGATTTGTGAGATGGTTGTTTGGGGAGAGGAGAACACAGTTTTTCTGTATGTGAAGCTAATTGGCCTACAGGGACTTTGAACCTGAAAGCTTAATCTCATTAGGCACAGATTCTAACCAACTGAGCCAAGCAAACCAGACAAGCTTATGGTAATTGGAGAGGGAAAGGTCACTTAAATCATATAGTCCAAATATGCTCACAATTTCATTACTAACGCAAGATTCAAAAAGAAAAGCCAAAGACTTTAAAGTCAAAAACCACTACCATTCATAGATGTTTAAAAATAATCAATAAGTTCTCTACAAATGATGCAAAGTTATGAATTCACTAACCAGAAACATACTTATTAAAGAGAATCTAAACACTACAGATGTTGACAACACAATTCACATTTTCCTAATATCACCAGTTATTCATGTTAATCAATACCAGACCAAGATTTGTTCCAAAATCTTTACAAATAAATATTTGAGCATTTCTCTGCAGTATGGAATACATTTGTATAACTTAAATACCTTCCAAGTCACTTACATTCTATTTAGAATTTATAGTAGCCTAAAAGGTTGAGATGACCTGGGCCTAGGAGCTAAGCATAAAGCTTAAAGAGAGATATCTAGGTGGAGAAAACAATGAAAACTTATTTTTATTTTTGTGAATTTGAGAGTTTCAGATACAGTCCTTAGTTTGGTTGCAACCAGTGTGGTGGGTTCTACAAACCACTGTAAGTGGGGAAACAAAGCTATGGTAGCAAGGAGAGAAACTACAATTGAATGGATTAAGAACAGCACTTGAAAATATAGCAATATGGATAAATTCAACTCTAAACCGGTTGGTATAAATGTGAAAAGATTCTTAATATTTTTCATGGGAGAAAAATATATTCATTCGCAAAGCTTTTTCTTTAATATACAAAGTCAGGGACAATATTCAAGATGCTAACCACCTTCATTCAATGAGATAGAAGATTTTCTTTCCTATTTCACTCATCTGTTTTCTTTTGCTCTGCAATTCTTGTCAAAGACAGTGGTTAAATAAAAATAAATTTCTTGTGGCTTTCCTTTCACCTATCCATTAAATCTATATCTTTTAGTTTAATATTAATCATCTCTGAAATAAGTATTGGTCTGAACAGCCACAGTTAGACACATTGTAACTTGACTCTAACACAGTGATGCCATTTTGGTCCTCTTTGAGAACAAAAGACAACAACCATCTAGGAAGACCAAGAAGGTTTCCATCTTCAAATAGATACCTGAGGAAGAGGGTAGGATGAATTATGAAGTAAGGGAATTTGCTTAAATTGTTTTTGTATGTAGTTAGTCTGCCAACTAGTCTTTATTAATTGCTTATTTTATGCCAGGCACTATATTGAACTCTGGAAATACTAATAGAAGCCAAAAGAAAGAAAATCCATGTCTCTAACATCCTTATATTCAACTAGCTGAGAGGACTCATAAAGCAAGAGAAAGCGGAAAAAGGAAGGGGAAAAAGGAAGGGAAATGTCACTGTTCCTTATTTTCACAACACAATTCTTGTCCTGTCTATTCTGGGATATCTGGCAGTCAGATTGAGTGGATACCATTTTCCTTAGTGGTGGAAATTTATATTCTTTCTTTTGCCAAGAAAGTGCTGTGGAAAATATGGAATATTGTAAAATACTAAACAAAACCTCACCAAGAATATTTTTGTTTGAACAAATGCATGTGAAGAAACAACACAAATGGACATTGGCTAATAATTCTCAGTTTTTCAGGCCTTTTTATTTGGCTGCTATTCTCTATTATCAAAGTTCCTTTTAAAATGGAGTCTACATATATATATATATATATGTATATATACATACAACAAATGTGATAACATTTACATTTTTAATAAACACTTAATATATATTGTGGAAAAATAGTATAAGAGATGATGAATACCAGCTAAGACCTATGAATATAAGGGGCGGAAGTGAGAGAAAGAAGAAAGAGGAGGAGAGAGAGGGAGGAAAAAGGAGGAGAGAAAGCAATGAGCAGAACTAGCAAAATTAGCATCATTTGTATAAAAGATATGTTTCCCTTCTGATTCACTACTTTAGGTCAATCTTAATTGAAAAATTGTTTCGATATTTGCTGCTTGCTCAGATCTCAAAATCTTTTAAATACTTGACTATGTCTTTTTATATTTCTCTATAATAATAACAGCCAATATTTATGTTATATAACACCTCACGTTTACAAAAAAAATCATTTTCATAGATCCTCACAACAACTATGTGAGATGAGTGCTTATCCTCAATTTAAGGATGAAGACGCTGAGGCTCTGAGAGGTTTAGTGACTGATGTGGTGTCTCACAGCTGGTAAGTGTCTGAGAGAGGTTTTGAACTCAGTTTTTCCTCAATCCAAGTTCAGCACTCTGTCCAATGGACCTACTTGCTTTACTCTACCTAATCTCTTTCTCCATGTCCCTCACTCTTTCTCTCACTCTCTTTCCTTCCTCCTTTCACTCCCCTCTGGATCTGATCATATGTCCTATTTCCATAATCATAAAAAGTCAGTCCCCAAAACAAGTTGTAAAAATAAAGACATGCTTATGGTCTAATATAAATCAGAAAAGACATAATAGAAAATAGAGTTAGAGCCTAGGGTTAGCTGTGCAGGCACCCTGCTATCCCTCCAAAATGTTTGTAGATGGAAATCATGAAACTGTCAGCCTAAAGCATTGGCTAATGCTGTTTAGTTTTGAGGGGGAACTGTTGGGGTTATTTTGGCAGGGTCAGGTGAATTAGACACTAAGTACAGTGGCCATAGGTATTATCTTTGTATTATTTTCCCCTCATATAACTAGAGGTCATTGGAAGGAAAGCAGGGCATATGGAGAGTCAGAGAAGTAGGTGAATCAAGCCATACAATATGATGTAATGATTTTTGAAAGCTCTAGCAGAAGCCTGTTCAAAAATGTATTCACATTTACTCAAATATGTGGTCTCAATGATGTCAACATTCCTTTCAACAGTACATAGTGCAAATCATTGATGCCTGATCAAACTGTGTTACTCTTGCCTAGACAAAATAGGGATCCTTCCTTAATTTCCCCAAAGCATTCCACCCAAAGTTCTGGGTACCTTCCTCATTTTTTTCGGTCATTTCTAGGACATCAGCCAAGCATCCAGGTTGTTCAGCTGTCATCCCTCATTCTTCCCACATGACCAGCCCAGGATCTTTTTGCTTCGAGGACATTACTCCAATCCTTAATGCCCCACATTTGTGATCTACTGCACGCAGCCTGCTCCTGTCTGATACAGGCCTCTTCACCACCCTCAGAGTAACACTTATTTTTTATTCTTTGGAAATTGAAGTTTTCCATGACTCATTGTCATAAAATACTGCTACAATATTGCTTTTCAAAAGATGGACCTTTGTTTCAAGAAGTTTGGAGTCATTAAAATGGTCAGATTACAGTACCTAAAAAATAGAGTGATATAGAATGGAAAACTATCTGGAGTATCAATGTCCGGTAATGAAGGTTCTGGACCTAGCAGAAAGCCCTTTCTAAAACCAGTGTCACAAAGGGAAGCAACTGAATTTGAAAGCATTATCAAGCAAGAGAGAAACTATGATTTTTCTAGATGAAAATATTTCAGTTCATTTTCATGTTTATCAAGCACCAAGTATGTGCATGGTGTTAAAGAGGTTGGTAATAAAATGAATAAGCCATGGTCTCTCAAATAACTTAAAACCAAGCGGAGAAGGACAAAACATAGACACAGATTATTATTGGATTATGATGCCTCAAAATTCTACCTCTATCCCTCACATCTTTCCAGAGCTTCAGGAGTGGGTCTCCACAGTTCACTTGACATTTTCATTTACATATCTTGCCATTACCTGAATCTCATCCTATCTAAAATGGTATAAATTATCCCCTTGCATAAATCTGCTCCTCCTTGTGAGAAATTATTGGGTTCTTTCACACTGCCCTTTACCCATATTTGAATCCTGGTGGAAATCTCCAACTCTTTGCTTACTCTTCATAGTCAATCAGTCATTAACATCATGACTTCAGTGCTGGTTTCATCCAGATGAGTGATCCTGGCCAAGCTTATTGTGATTCATTCATTTCGATTTAATTCAATAAACATTTATCATACATCTACTAAATGCAAGACGCTGTGCTACATGAAGTGGACCTGCCCTAAAGGAACTGATATTTTACTAGGAGATAGAAAATTGAATGCAAGTTTGGGGAGTGATTAATAAGCAAATTTGATAGGAACGTGAAGTGAATGAATAGAAGAGATATGAAATGCCTGAAAAGTGAGCTGACATCAGATTGTGAAAGGTTTTCATGTCAGACTAAGAATTTTGCCAGTTATTTTAGAGAAAATAGGGAATTACTAAAAATTCTTGAGGAGGGAAACACCTTGACCAAACCTGTGCCCAAGATCTACTCTCTGGTAGCTCTGGGAGAGATGGATTAGGAGGAAAATATAGAAAACAAGGGAGAAAAAAAACCCACCAACCTATTGTACAGGTATATGAGTACCATGGTGCCATATGCAAGAGATGTTAAGAGCTAACAAAACCTGGCAACTGATTGGATGAGTGTGCAAGAAGGCTAGGAAGGGTCAAGGATAATTTTGATTTGTACACCTCAGTGTCTGAAAGAGTACTATTGCTCTCAAGAGAAATACTGAGAAGCTGTTGCTTTTCATGTAGAGAGAGCTGGAGGTAAAAGGTGGCAGGAGTAGACACCATGGAAGGCTAGCCAGATTCAGACTGAATACATTGAGTATGGAGGCAGAAGCAGGGGCTTACAGAACAGGACACACCATAGAGTCTAGAAAACCAAGAAAAGCCCTCCAAAGATGAAGGCAGAGCCAAAGGCAAAATGATCAACTCTCAAACCCAGCATATCGCTGTGTCCTGGCACTATTATTGTATCTTAGAAGAGCTGTGACTGAATGTTACGTCTGAAACTCATTAGTGGGACCAGGGAAATCACAACCTCTCAGAACCATTTTTTTTAAAATAAAAATGTGGATAATTAATTACGCCACAGGGTTTTTGAAATGAAAGTGTTTGAGTAAACTGTAGAGTATTATAGAAATATGAGTTGTTATTCTCAAAAAGGCCAAGGTTTCAGAGCCAAAATCTTACAACTAAATCCTCCTGAATCCATGGCAGATTCTGAACCTTCCCTATTTCTCTTCCCCCAACAAAACTCATCTGTTCTGTATTTTATTACATTAAAAATGTGTTAGGTTGATGGTTCAGTGGAAAGAATGCTGGGTTTTCATTTAGACCTGAGTTTAATCCTGCCTCATCCCTTTGCCACTTGATGGATGTTGGGCAAATCACTTTACCTCTCTGGGCCTCAGTTTTCTCTCCTGAAAAATGGACTAGATAATCTTTAAGTCTATGCTAAATCTAGGATCTAAATCTAGAATCCTGGAAATTGATAAACCAATTCTTCCTGTAGTGCTATAAATTAATCAAATCATTCAATAAATCAATAAACAAGTATTTGTTAA
>CM053622.1:222984728-223015713 GCA_028646595.1 Phalanger gymnotis | reverse complement strand
GCATTTTGCTTTGAGGCTCACTCGTTGGAAGAGTGTTTGTGTGATTTGGTTAGACAAAACTCTGGGTAGCCATTAAGGAAACCCCCCCTACCCTGGAATTGAAAACCCAGATGTTGGTGCTTCTCTCTCTCTGGTAACTATGTATGTATTGTTATGGATGGACTGTTAGAAGCCTTTTCTGCTGCTTTGTCTTATTTGCTCTGTTTATATAATTTCTGCTTGTAATTTCTGTTTGTTTTCTCTGGAGGTCAGTATGCTGACTTTTCCCCCTGAACTAAGTGAATGACAAATGTATATTTAATTTAAGTAAGATTGTTAACCCCTTAAAGTTGCTTTCCTTTAGAAAAGCAGATCAAAGAAGCTATGCTAGCAGCCTTCCTGTGTGCTGGTGTTATTGGCCTTAAACCTCCACAGTAGCTGCAAGTAACATTGTTGTTACAGTGTATTATAAAGGAAGTGAACAAAAATAAAATTGTGATCAAGAAAAAGGTAGAAATGAACAAAACTGGCAATATGCATCTTCTTATTTTTGCAAAACCTCAGTTAGTGGGTTTGTGTTTGTGGATAGAAGATAAATGACATTCAAAGTTATAGACTAGTAATCCAAGAAAATATTGAGTCCTGTTAACTACTCTAAATAAGCACAATTTTACTTAATGGAGAATTCCTTCCCAGAAACAAAAGAACAATTTAGAGTAGATAGCACATTGTTATTTGTATGTTTATGTGTGTGTGTGTCTACACACACAGAGACACAGACACAGACACACACACATATAAATACTTATATATGTACAGATATAGATAGATATACACACATATGCAGGTCCTTATTAGTTGGAATAATGTATTCTGTAAAGTGGTTGTATGGTTTCAAATTTGCACTAATCAAAGTTACAATTAATGGTAATTGGTTCTAGCAAATGGAAATATGCAATGGAAATTTAAATAATGCAACCACTTAACAAGATTTATTATTTCTACTTTTTGGGACTAACCTATACCATACAAACAACATACATTATCTGTCTGTCTATCTATCTATCTATCCTCTCAATATCTATCTCTGTCCTTCTGTCTCTGTCTTTCTGATTCTTTCTGTCTCTATCTCTCTTTATCTGTCCATTTGTCTCTCTCATCACACACTAATTCCATCAACCACACCAGTTGGTCAAAGGGAGGCATGAGGGCATAGTGGATAAAGAGCCAGCCTAGAACCCAGGAAGAGTTAGGTTTAAGTTATATTGGCTGTGTGATCCTGGACAAGTCACTAAGCTTTTTTACTCTGTATTTGCTTTTTAGCATATATTTTTAGCATGTTCAACATGACAGTTTCTAGTCCTTTTCATGAGCTAGATCCTTTCATAACATGATTGTTGGGGGCAGAAACTATATTTAATTTTACCTTTATAATTGTCCAATCTAGGGACAATCTGGTGGAATTGATAGAGCACTTGCCTTAAAGTTAGGAAGCTCTATGTTCAAGTTTGATCTCTGATACATATTGGCTATGTGACCTTGGAAAAGTCACTTAATCTCTTAGTGCTCTGGGCAGCTTTCTAAGACTAATGCACAAAGAAGATGCTGATCTGTATTGGTATGGGAGTTCTCTATAGAAATGAAATAACAGGTGCAGTTCCTATATTCAAGTCAATAACTCCAGTTACAAAGGTCATTCCTTATGTACAAATACATTTGTATTCTCATCTTGATCACCACTAATCAGATTACAAATCAGTCATCTATCAAGAGAAAGCACCTGTATGCTTGCAAATCTATTCTGTAATTATAAAGCAAAGAAATATACCCTCCCCGATAAAAAAACTGATGTGGGGGGGTGCAGCAGGAATTGGATTAATGGTACACATAAATAAATTAGACACAATTATTATGAGAAAGGAATATTTTGCAAATAAGATGTATTAACAAACAAAATATAATTGAAAGTTTATTATGCCCAAAATGCATGCATTGTATACAATAAAATTTATTATCCACAAATGGAATGAATAAACTCCAGAGCTCTGTTAACAGTAAGCTCAATGACTTCAAAGTGACATAAAGTGCTAACAAGAGCTGTGCAGACATCTTCAAGTTACCACCTTTGAGAGAAAAACAAGAATGAAAGAAGACCAAAACCTAGCAGAAGGGACTATTGGAATTCCATGCAATTCCATTCCATGAGGTAATAGAAAACTTTACCTTTCTAGACAATTAAATTTGAAGTAAAGAGGAGAAAAAATAAGAGGACTAGGAATAAAGTAGTTTATTCACAATACTATTTTCCATCTTAATTCAGTTGGAAGTGAAGTGTTTGGTACTAGATGGCTATTTTTTAGACCTATTTAGTAGATAAAGTAATGGAAGGTCCCACAGTAAATTCTAGAGCAAATATGTTTACTATGGTTCCAGCAGCAAATGTGTTTAATATGGTTCCATATCGGTGGGCTCTAATAGGTCAACTTGATCAATATCTATCCTGCCACCAGACTTCCTTTAAGGTTCCAATCCATCTCTACACCTTGCAATATGTAGTCTCTATGGGGGCCATCATGTCCACCTCTTTCCAAGTAGAAACTTCTCTTCCACCATCAGGGATCTTAAAAAAAAAAAAAAAACTCTTCTTGGTTTTTTTTTTTTTCCAGATCCCTGCACCCACCATACTTCCAGTACATTTCCTTGTTATGTGCATAGTCTTGACTCTTCTCTTACTTTCCAACTCCCCATGTTGTATTCTCCCATTAAAAAATAAGCTTGCTTAAAGCAGAATTTGTCTTAATTGAATGCGTTTGTTCCCTTAGCATTTAGCATAACTCCTGACATATAGTAAGTGCTTAATAAATGTGAGCACTTCTGTGCTTAATAAATTCTAGTTGTATATGTCTATTCATCATGTCATCATAATGTTTCATCTCCTTTCTTTTCTTCTCCTTCCCCCACATTGCTTGCTATTCAAAGTAAAAGACATAGGAGAATAAAAAGGAATAAGATCAAAACTAGTCATTTACAATTGGAGTGGTGTAATCCTATGCTTCTGCCTTGGCTCTCTTTGCCCCATTTGGACCGTGACAACAGGATTTTACTGTTTCTACCTCTCATTTGAATCCTCTCCTTAAAATTAGCCTCACATAGCTGAAGTTCATTTTTCTTGAGATTATTCCTTCTTTATCTCCCTGAAATGGCCTTCTTCTCTTTCCCTGAATATTTCTACATCAAATATATTGTGAGTGTGTGTTCAGCTTTTCTTGCAGTTCCACATATTAAAGGGAAAAGATCAGATTAGATGCCTTTCACAGGGCTCATTCAGTTTCAGTATACTAGAATTTCTTTCCACAAGTTTACATTATCTTCTTCAAAACTTAATTAATGTTTTAGCTATTATTTTTATAATTTGTCAATTCATTTTCATTCTTCCTGTACAATGAAAGTGGACATTCCCAAACTCTACAGCAGATGTTTTGATATCCATTTATCCACTGGAAACTGCCTTCATTAACACTGGGAAATCCAGTAAAAGTCACAAGTCATCTTACTTGAAAGATTACCAAATAAAAGAAATCTCCAAGCATCGTCCAGACCTGCCAGAAAGACAAACTAAGCTCTGGAGGCTCTAAACTTGTTCTCCTTGGCTTAGATCCAGTAAACTATTGTTCCCATCAATTGTTCCTATTTTTTTCTTTTCTTTCACTTTTTTCTCCAAGAAAAACTCTTTAAAAACCCCACCTTTAGTTTTTACAGAATGAGATAAAAATTCTCCAACAAAACCTCAGACATTTTTCACCAGATTTATCGGTCCTAAGAATTTTTTTTATACCCCTAGCTCTTGTGATAAATCATACATTTAGCCAGCACCTTCCTGCCATTTTCAGGTTGTAGGTTTAGTGTAGAGAATGAAAAAATTCTCTAAGGAAAAGAAATTCATAAAACAAGAGGTGACAAAAACAAAACTCAGCACAGAGAATTTGAGGAATGTGGAAGCAAATAAGTCTCTGGTACATTTTCCTTTCCCTATTCCCCATTCGTGAACATTACCTTACTAATCACTATTTTATTCTGTATATTTAATGAATTCTTTATCACTGTAACAAGATTTTTAAAGCTTTCTTTCTTTACATGGGGATTTACACTTTTGTTGACACATAGCAAAGCTGCTAATGGCTTGTTCACAACCACTCTGTTCATTCCTTCATTTATTTCATTCAACAGCCACTTAAGGAACACTCACTACATTGAGATAGGTAAGGATCACAATACTTTGTACCTGCCTGCCCCCATTCCCCCCAAAATTTCAAGGCATGGGCTCTGCTATTCAGATACTTATATTGTAAAGGAAATTTTTGCTACTAATTGTGCATAGCCTTCATTTTTATATGGTTATCCAGCACTCAGTGCACTAGATTTAGCATTAATTCACAAATTGTCATTATGGAAAAATCAAAGAGGTTCATAATTATAGCAGTGGAAGATGTTTCAGAGTCCAGCTGCCTCAACTTCTTTACTTTATAGATGAGAAAAGTAAGGCCCACAGAGGGGAAATAATTCACCAAAAGCTGTGGGTAGTAAGCATCTAATGTGAGTTTTAGGCTTTTTTGTTCCAGAAAAATACATTTTTCCATTGAAGTGAACAAACTTCTATTAAGCACAGTAATGTAATAAGGGAGTCAGTATTGGCAGGTGCAATCTCCATAGTGGAAGAGGCTGAGCAATTGGCTCCTGAGAGATGTGATAACATATAATGTAAATGCCTTGGAGATACCTCAAACATTCCCAGAGATTCTGTAACTGACCTTGCTCTGTTAGCTGCATAATGAAGAGGAGCCTTTTTGATTGACTATTGAGGACCTCAAAGAGCTTTTGGGGCATATAGATAAAGTTTACTGTACTAGACATTAAATGTCTTATTATTGTTAGGAGAAGTTTTGACTTAATAGATACCCTGAAAGTGCCTCAAGAACCTTCAAGGTTTTAAAACATGAATTTCAAATATTCATTCTCTTGGGACAGTGTGTTATAGTGAAATGAACACTAGACTGGGGATCAGCAGACTATTTCTTGTACTGTAACTAAATTTACTGTGTGATTTTAGAGAGGAAATAAGTAGTGACTGTGGGCAAGTCTTAAAATCTCTAGATTTCTGTTAGGTTTATAAAATGGAGTTAGACTAGATAAAACCTGATGTCCCTTGAAGTCTAAAAATATATTATTTAAAATCACAAACTCTCAGTCTCCGTTTCTTTGTCTGTAATATGAGGATAATATATCTTCTATATAACTCAGGATTTATGTTAGACTCAAATTAGATAATGAATGTGCTAATATGTCAACAGGATATAAAGCATTAAAATGATAATAGATTACATTTCTACAGCTTTTTTAAGGTTTCCAAAGTGCTATTCATATTTTATCTCAGTTGATCTTCATAGGTGCTTTTATTATTCCCCTTTTTAGAAATAAGGAAGCTGAGACTAAGAAGCAGCTAGCTCTTTCAGTGGATAAGAACACTTTATCTGAAGTCAGGAAAACCTGAGTTCAGATTCACCTTTAGGCACTAGCTATGTGAACCTGGGAGAGTCACTTGTCTGCCTTATTTTCCTCATCTGTAAAATGAGGAGAATAATAGTACCTGTATCCTGTGAGGTAGGTTAGATACATGAAAGGATCAAATGAGACATCTGCAATGTGCTTAGCACAGTATCTGGCACGTAGAATGGGTTATATAAATGTTAGCAATTATGGTGGTGATGATGATGATGGTGATACAGGTGAAAATGATTTTCCCAAGGTCACCCAGCTTATAAGGATTTGAGGTAGAATTCAAAACACAAACCATCTTGAATCAAGGTCCTGCACTCTTTTTCCTGTGCCATACTGACTTTTCTTAATGAAAGGAATTATTATTCCTATGGAAACCAAAATCTGTCCCTTTTAAGAAAACATTTCAAAAATTCATCTGTTTAAATCCACCCATCCAAAGACTTAGACTAATCTCCCAGAAATATAAGATCAACATCTACCACATCCCAAGGTTTCTTTTTCCATTTGGTATTTCATGTTTCAATCTGTATTATTCTGTGGGCTAATAGTACTCCAGTGTTCCAACGGCCACTCAAATACACTTCTTTCCAGGGAATTTAGAGAAATCAGAAGTGAATATGATGCCATTGGTGTGTTGTTGTGCTCAGAGTAACTACTTCAAAAGCATTTTATAGAATCTCATAATCAGAAGAGGGCTAGTTTACAGGCCATGTACTCTAACCTGGAATTGGTCAAGAACCTCTCCAAAATGCCAAGAAATCGTTATCTAACATTTCTTTAAATTGCCTCTCGCTCTTGCCTCTTTTTTAGGACAGATCTAAATACTAGGAAAATTATTACTTTTATTGTATATGTAGCTTCTCTGCACCACCTATCCATTTTTCCCAGTTCGATTCTATAAGCCTAAGAAAGATAATTCTAATTCTTCAGATAATTGGACATGACAAGAACATGAATCTTCTCTTCTAATTAAAGATAGTTTCTTGAAATCATCCTCTTTCATGGTTTTGATTCACCTCCCTGTTCTGACCAGTGTCCTTTATACATGCTCCTATTTGACATTGTCTGCCCTAGTATGTGTTGTTTAGAATCTAAATTCAGTACTCAGAATATGGTCTGATTATAGTACTATGTTTACAATGGGACTTTCACTTGCCTCTTGCTGGAAATCTACCAAAAATTCAGCCTAAGATGGCATTAAATTTTGAAATAAATTATCATTTTTAAAATTATCATTAAAAAGACATGCATACATGCACATACATAGATATATACATATATATGTACTTGTGTATGTGTGTATAAAACAATGTCTCAAATGTCTTTGTGTAGTTTTCTGCTATCAAAAGCTTAAAGCTGCCCAAAGCCTTTTGGGACACCTTATCTATCTATCTATCTATCTATCTATCTATCTATCTATCTATCTATCTATCCATCTGTCTGTCTGTTTGTCTATCTGTCTATTCATCTATCTATGTAAATATAGTTATATTTACATAAAACTATACATAATTTGAACTATATATGCATATATCACTACATATGCATATAACAGTATATATATATAAATATGTATACATATAATTGTGTACACATATCCATATATATGTTTATTATACTTTGGAATAACAAATCTCTAGTTTAAATTTAGCATAAATGGGTTGAACTTCTGTCTTAAACTGGACAAAAAATGTCTCTTGTCTTTTTCACTCTTTTTGTACAGTATACCCTACCAACTATGCCATGGAAAAGAAAAAGCTGTTCAGAAATACCTTGGAAAAAGCAATGTGGCCAACAATAAGAGAGCAAGGTGACTTCCTTCCTATTTTTTTCCACCTCACTACAGCACAATTTTATCTGCTTTGAAGAATTTCATGTTTACTGTCGAGAACCACAAGGGACACTTGAGACTTACCCCTCCACTCCAAACAGCTTTTCAAGTGACAATAATAATAAAAAAAAGTCAATGGTTCTGATTTCAGAAAGGAGCAGCTATTTCATAAAATCTATTACCTCCCCATCTAAACATTAAGAGACTAGTAAACCTTGACTGATCCTGAAACTATAGAACTGACCCCACAAGAAAATTAATTAATTAATTAATGGAGGTACCTAGAAAGCCCCTTATCCAGGAACTAAAAAAACTGCCCAATCAAAAACTGGCAACTGGAAAATACTACAGATCTATATAACATTTCTACTGAAAGAAAGAAAACTTATCTGAGTAGAACATAAATGCAACCAGATGCATATATACAAATAAAATAAATCCTTAAAGTCTGTTGTGCTACATCTTGATTATACAACACTGAGTGGATACAATTCTAGTTTAATATATAGCATAAATCATTATATAGTAGTTGGGAGCCCTTAAAGGTTTTATGCAATATGAGGTAGTGTAGTGTTACAATCCAATTCTAGCTCTATTCTCTATACTAGGTTGTGAAGATAAGGTAATGAGGCTGAATTTAAAAAAAAAAAATCACACTTTAAAGCCAGTTCCATTACTTTTAGACATTGGAGTAATATCTCCTACAGCCTGGTTCTTTTTGTTTTATTTTATTTGACATTTTGAGATTGAGTCTCTGTATTTTTCCTAGGCTAGAAGCACAGCAACCACTCATGAACCAGATCCATGTATTGATTAACATACAAACTTAAACCTGTTCTGTTCTTCCAACCTGGCACAGCCACCCTCCTTAGGCAGTCCAATCTCCCTCTGTTGGGGGGGAGGGGCGGGATGGGGTGGGTTAGGGGGTAGGGCTCACGTGCAACCTTTCTATTGGAAGAGTAGTTTGGAACTCCAGAACCCAAGCTACCCATTAGGTTTACCTTCCCCAAGATCATCAACTCTAGGCATGAGCCACCACTTCTGGGTGTTAAAACAACCCTCTATGTATTCACAATACTTTATGTGTGTCTGTGTTTAGAACAGCAATTCATACATTGATATCCTTTTTTTGCATTAACAGGAATGTATCAGACATTCACATTTAAGTTGCCAAAGCTTTGGTGTGTACAGATACACACTAATATGAAGCTGTATGTATCCATTTAAGCAATGCATTTTCTTTTTCTGGAAAATAGTAAAACTACAGTGTGGAACTGTGAAATATCATCGAATATTTATTTCTAAAGTAAACAAGAGATATTAAAGCAATAAAGGTAAGCCAATAATGAAATAGCATCTTTGGTAGAGGTCGACATCTTAACTAATCATCTTACTCATATACACTTGAAATATGATCCCTGTTCCTTTTAAACAATGTAAACAGCATCTTCAATTATTTTGTCTCCAGAGGTAGTATGGATATATCTGTTGAAGGATATGCTTGATGTTTCCTAAGCAACAGGAAATTTTCTGAGAAACTCTATGCTGGGAAGTTTTTAATAAGTTTATTACAAATCTAACATTGCAGATAGCCATACAAAACCAGTTTAGGTTGACATTCATCATTTATATCTTTTGAATTATTCATTCTTTAGGAAAATAATTACCATGTTGGTGTTTCCTTTGGAAAATAAGGTGTCTTACCTGTATTTATTAGTTATGGCTTAACACATTCATTCCCTGTCTTATGAAAATAAATTGTTCAGTTACTCTATGAATTAAAAGAAGTTAGTTGAATGAAGGGATATCATTTGTGAAAACTTAGAGCAATAGTTCTTCAGTATTCTGTATACAAAGATAGTTGATATATTTAATAAGACAGCACCAAACAATAGCAATTTAGCTTTCATAGAGAGGTATTTTACCACAAACTGTTCAGTTTAAAACATATCATTTTAATGCATAATAGCTGAGATTTTTGTGGGGGTGCGGGTTGGGACAAAGTCTCCTATATATTAATAGGCTGAATTGGAGAGTTTATTTTAAAATAGCCTCTCTGAAATGCTCCAGTTCAACTGTAATTTAGACTGTATCTATAAAAGAGATGATGACCATCTTACAGGTAAATTCTATATTCTAATTTGATGAGAGCTCTTTGCTCTATGTATATCATAACATTCCAGTAGAAATCATTATCTGAACTGCATGAACTAGAGCCCTGGGTTTAGAATGGAAATATCCTGGATGTTTGGTTCCTAAAATTTGACTTGGCAGAAAGTTCTGATTTTCCCAATAATGACTCTAAAGACCAGATGCTAAGCTCCTCATTCTATAAGTTCATCTCACAGGTAGAACCTTTGAGGATTGTTAAAAATGACATGAAACTAAGAAAGCCTCTTTTAAATTCAGGCAATAATAGGGCTTAGGTCAACAGGTAGAAAATAAATGTTTGCTGTCACCGCTACTGTAGGCATTATGGGAAAAATAATGGCTGAAGTAATGCTACTATTGGGGCAACTAGTGGCACCACTAATTGGACATTGGGCCTATAGTCAAGAAGGCTCAAATTCAAATTTGACCTCAGACACTTAATAATTGTGTTACCTTTGGCTAGTCACTTAACCTCTGTTTAACATGTTTCTTTATCTGTAAAATGAAGATAATAATAACAACACCTACCTCCCAGGGTTGTTATAAATTTTAAATGAGAAAATAATTTCAAAGTGCTTAGCACAATGCTTGGCACATAGTAAGTAATATATCAATTTTAGTTATCATCATCATCAAGTTATTAAAAAGAATTTGTATTTAGTTCTAATGTAATTTAAAAAAAAAAACAGGTAACATATATTCTGGGTTCCTAGGATCTGAGAGCTAGAGTTAGAAGAGGCCTTTGAGGTCAGCCACCTTTCTCATTTTCAGGATGAGGAAACTGAGGCCAAAGGAGCCTAAATGACTTGCCCAAGTTCACATGGGTAATAAGCATCCAAGACAGGATTTTAATTTAGGGCTTTTGACTCTAGCTATATTATTCTATTGATTATTTATGTAGTTTCTAGAGTTATTGAAGATAAATAATAGAAGATAAGGCATTGAGTTGACTATGCTATGATCTCAGTAAGACTATCTGAGTTGATCTTACACATAGTTAGCTGCCTATGTGTTTCTATTTGAAGAGTGCCAAATGTGTTCCCTCTTTTACTGTGGCCGTAGAAAAAAAAGGCAAAACAAAGCAGAATAAAACAACAAAGCAAAAAGGTAAAAAAAAAAAAAAAACAAACCTTTTTCACTGCCCTGAAAATAACAATATCAGTCACTGATATGATGGCATTCATCAGAATGGCCAGTCTAAAGCAAAATCTTGAAGGGGCATAAGTAAGGTAAAATTTTAATAAAAAAAACACAAAGATTAGAACATAGGTCATTAACGAAGAGTATCAGATTTGTTATCACAGAAAACAAGACAAATAGGCTTTACATAGAGACACAGTATAGTTCAGTGGAAAGGGTATTAGACTAAGACTCAATGAGACCTCTTAAAGTCCCAGTTCTTCCACTTCATAACTGAATGGCCTTGGGTAAATTATTTAAGTTTTCAGAACCTCACTTTTTTCTTCTGTAAGTGGAGGTAAAAACAGTTCCACTACATAACTCATAGAGTGAGTGTGAATATCAGATATTTTCTAATAATAGAGGATTATTGCATGTATCAGGTAAATATATACGGTTATTTGGGCACAATTATAATGACACATAGTGAGATTTTTTTGTTCAACAAAATTGGTTAAAAATGATCTCATAATTTTAGAAATTGGCCAGAGCCAGGAAAAATATGACTCTCTCTCTCTCTCTCTCTCTCTCTCTCTCTCTCTCTCTCTCTATATATATATATATATATATATATATATATATCTTATCTAGACAAAAATGGGAAAAAAATCCTTTGGTGATAATTAGCTATTGGTTCCCAGAGTACAGTATTTTGGTGCCAACCCAACAAATGAGTATTGGGTAATCTGGGAAACATACACTCCTCAATAGTACTTCTATCTGTATGCCTCTACAGAACTATCATATGCCAAACTTAATATCCATGGAGTAGTTTTGCTAACCAGATCCACAGGATAATTAGACCAGACCCATTCAAAGAATTCCTGGGGCTGAAACAGATCTTCATTGAAAACTCAAGTACAAAGTACTAGGATAGATTAGAAACAAATCTATGGCTCTTTCCACTAGTAACAAATTCAACTAAGGAAAATATACATGGAAATTTAGCAGTTGCCTTGTAATTCAGAATTTTAAAAGGGAATTGGGTGCCATGTAAACAGCAGTAAGCAAGCCAACAAGCTTATATGTTACTTATTCAGGATGTATATAGAGCAAGCCAAAATGTGCCACCAATTCCTAGAAACAGTCTCACACTATTCACTATTTTTTTTCAAATGTTCAGTATAAATGTAAGATGTAAAAGTGAGAATTGCATGTTCAGGGCACAAGAAATGCAAAGATTTTTTTTGATGGTAGTTATACCCTATGATGTATAAATTGCATGCTTCAAAAATAAATAATAATTATATCTTAAAAATAAAACTTGTCAATTGTATAGTAACTGAATGCAGTTTTCTGGTAAAATTCTATTGTCTCATTAAACACATTTTATTCAGTCTCCTACTATGAAAAAGGAGCTCATTACAAAGAGTAATTGTTTATATGATGCAGGAGGCATATTTGTGTATTTCTACTACAGAAATTTACTGACAAAACTGGTTTTCTCTGGTCAAGACAAGAATGGCTGTGTGAGGAATCAGATATTTTGTAACTGAGAGCAAATCCCTAAGGGGATTTACTGAGAAAGGAACTTAAAGGGAATTAAATCCCATCAGCATTCTGCACTTTGGTTCTGATAGAAAATTGTTTTCTTTCATCCTATATTTCTTTTTTGTTACTTTAGGCCAGAGATTCTTAACTCTTTTTTTTTTGGTTTCATGGAGACCTTTGGCAGTCTAGTGAAACCTATAATCCCTTTCTAAAATAATATTTTTAAATGTATGAAATACCTAGGATTACAAAGGAAACCATTTACATTGAAATATAGTTTCTCTGTCTCTGTTTCTCTTTCTCTGTCTCTCTATCAATCTACCTATACACACAACCAAGAGTTTCTGCATTAGGCAAAGATCATAGCATTGAGGAATTTTTGAGTTTAAAGGAATATCAAAGAACATACCACCCAAACTCCTTTTACATATGAAGAAAGCAAGACCCCACCTCCTGCCCTTTGTCTTTGTGTTCTCTTTAATCTTTTCATTGTCATTCTTTATGCATTTGCTTTAACTGGGCTGGGACTCATTCTGGATTTGCAATCAGAGGAGTTCACCTTTTAGCTCTTACAGTTACTAACTTGCCCACAATAACTTCACATCTGGGGACTCATTTAATCTGTAGTAAGAAAGAGTTGGACTAGATGATCTTAGAGATCCATTCTAGCTTGAGAATCTATGATCATATGACATAACTTGCCCAGATTCACACGGGTAGTTTAAGGCAGAGATGAGATATGACAATGTCTCCTTATTTTCACTTCATGTTGTTTCCAGCACTGAACACTCTCTGCAAGAGAGCAATGAGTTGCTTCAGGCAGGTGGATCGCCCCTCACTGGAGGTCTTTGAGCAAAGGCAATGTGGCTCCTTCTTATGAGTTTCATTGAGGTGCTTCTTTTTTAGGTGGAAGCTGGACTAGAAGGCCATTAAATTCCCTTATATGTCTGAGGCACTCTGATTCAGTACATTGCAATTCATAGATAATAAAAGCATTGATCTGGAAAGAAAATATAATAGATTATGTACATTAGCTCTCCAGAAAGTATACTTTCTTTTGAAAATAGTGAATGGCATTGTTTAACCACAATGTTCTCCCTGCATAGAATGACTCTCCATGACCTACCTGGGCATCTAAATCTTGTCAGTCCTTAAACATCTATTTCAAATCTCTCCTTTGTGCATCTCATTAATAAACTATGCAACCGCATTCACTCTAGAGCTCTTCAGTATACTTTTTCTCTTTATCAAACATTTAAGTCATATAATGAGTAGTTCATTCGTTCATTCATTCATTCATTCATTCATTCATTCATTCTGTGATCACTTATTACACACACTTTATGCCTCAGATACTTTACTAGATAATAGCTATTCAGAGGCAAAATAATAACAATGATCATCATCATCATCATCCTTACCCTTAGATGTTATATTCCCTTTGAGAAAACCAAAGGCACATAGGTAATGAATGAATGAATGAAAAAAGTATTCATTAAGTACTTAGCACGTGCAAAGCACTCTGCTAAGTGCTAGGGATACAAACAGAAAAGTAAGACAGTTCCTACTCTCAATAAGTCCACACTCCAGTGGGGGAAATAAGATATAGGAAAGATTTCAGCTACAAGTCAGATGAAAAGCTTCCATTGTCCTTAAGGTATGGCAGCAAACCAGATGGTAATGGCTCTTTTTAATGTCATTTCCACGAATAAAATTATCTCAGTTCTTCATTTTGAACCATTGGCAATGCCAAGGCCTATGGTGTTAAGAAGTTTCTTTTCTGGGCATTTAGTAGCTATGGCTATAGGAAATGAAAGATGGTTTTCTTGGAAACATCTTCACAGGGCTTGCTTCCCAGGATGATATTCTGGAATCACTGTTGTTCCCAAGGATCCTGAGCTTTCTCCTTCAGCATCTGAGAGGAAATGTGGTTAAGGTATGGATCAGAGGTACGAAAGTGGGTGATACTACTCCCTGGGGGGCATGGAATGAACCAAGTAGGCAGTAGTAGCCTCGGGTGAAAGTGGGGGGCCTTAAACAAAAATAAATAAGGGGTTCATGGAAGCATAAGGAAAGAAGGGAAGATAAAATTTTGAAAAAACATTCATACATGTTTCATCTGTCGTATGACAGAGTTAAAGACATACTTAAGTTCAAATCCAGCCACAGACACTTATTAGCTCTATAACCAAGGCAATTCACTTGATCCTATTTGCCTCAGTTTCCTCATCTGTAAAAAATGAACTGGAGAAGGAAGTGGTTAACTATTCCAATATCTTTGCCAAGAAAATCTGAAATGGGGTGGTAAAAAGTTGGACATGATTGAAACTACTGAGCAATAAAATGTATGTATGTATGTATATGTAAATATTTGTGTATGTATATGTAAATATCTTTATTTTTGTTAATCTTTATTTTCCTTTGTAACCCTATGAATTTTATTTTATGAATTTATAATCATTATTCTTGGGTTTGCCCAGAGTATCAAAGGGGTCAGTGAAACAAAAAAAGAGAGGCCATGGTCTCTATCAGAGGTGTCAAATGTATATTCCATGAATGACAAATACTCCCTGGGGGACCTGAGCCAGATTAAAATATAATTAGAATATATTTATCAAAATAAACAAAAGTACAACAAAACTTAGATAACTACCTTTAAAACAATCGATATACAAACCTCAGGGTTCCTTCTGAATGGGTTAATGGGCCCTACTTTTATCTGAGTTAGACACCACCAGTCTAGATAATCTCAAAAGTTTCCCTGGCTCTAAATTTTTAGAGATAAATGTGACTCTGCCTAGAATTCAATGGAGGATAATTTGTGTAATATAATGAAAAAGACATAGTAGGGAGACTGATGTGATAATAGAATGTAAATTAAATCTAAAATGAATTGTTTCTAAAATAATTTGGAATCAAGGCAACCAGTTAGGGCATTACGGAAGTCCAGGCATGAAGTGATGAACCCATAAACTAAAGTAATGGCCATGAGACTGGAACTTGGATTTGGGGAAGGAAGAACAATGATGTCTCAGATTTAAGGCCTGGGGGGAAGAGAATTTTGATGCCTTTGATGGAAATAGAGATGTTGGGAGGAATACCTAATCTGGTATGAAAAGAAAGAATTTGATTTTGTTCCTACTAAGGTTGAGTTGATGGCAAGTGGTAATATCAGACTACACCTAACCTGTTATTTTATTGAGAAAACAATGGGTTTCTGGTGTAATTCAAACTTCTCCCTTTTTGACCTTATAAAATCTCAGAGTTTTTTTTTTTTTATCTATTTCTCTTTTTCTCAATTATTCCCTCCAGCCTAAGAAAAAGCAAGTATCCATGCTTTCAAAGGCATAGTCTTCCACTAAGCATCTTGATTATATCCCTTCTACCCTCATTTGAGCCTTTGTCCCCTAAACTATCTTTAGTATCATGAATTGGTCAGTCCACTAACTCCTTCTCCCTGTCATTTATATCTCCCTACCTTGAAAAACTCACTTTACCTTTGGTCCATGAAGCAATTTTTTTTTTATTTCTCTCTTTCCTTTCACAACAAAATATTTCAAGGCTATCTATGATCTATAATAGTTACCTGACTTCATCCCTTTATTACCTACCTAGCAATCTATTTTTTGTTATTAACTTTTGCCATTCTACTAATATTATACCAAAGACCTAATCAACAAGTTCTATGATCTTTTCTCAACTATCAAACTGTGCAGGTGGAGAGGAGGATGAATACAAGAAACATAGAGAAAGAAAATGTTTTGGAGATGGACTGAATATTTGGGGTGAATGAGATTGAGCATTCTGTGAAACTAAATTAATCTAATTTTCTTCTCCTCTCTCAGCAGCCTCGTTCTCTCTCCTTCTTTGGCATCAATTTCCTTTTCCTAACCTTTAAATGTGAGTGCTTCCCAAAGCTCAGGCCATATAGCTATCAATATTCCTTTCAAAGTTTCTATTATGTAGAACTACTCAATCTTTACAATTATTGCTTCAAGGCAACGTACGAAATTCAAGTTAACACAGCTGATGCAATCATAAGTATGTGTTGAGTTTCAAGACTAGCTTGGAAAATAAACAAACCTTATCATGGCCACTGAAAGCTCAAACCTATCTTCCTCAGTTTATCTTTTATGGACCCCTATTTAGCTTCCCACATCAACAAGGCTATTAGGTGAATTGTTCGATCTATGCAGTAATAAAATGTCCAATAGGACCATGACCATCATGATTAGAGTCCCCAAGGCTTGAGGATCTGACGCTATGACTTCCATTTATGGAAATCTTGGTATACAACACCTACTTAGAACTGTGTATCTATATGCTGATGGAAACACCCTAGAACCTCTGATCTCTGCTTTCCAACCTAGATTACCGACTGCTAGCAGAGTAGAGGGTTGAGGCAGTAAGTATCCTATTCATGCACTAAATTTATTCTCTCCAGATGGAGACATTGGAAAGACTGCCTTCAAACTGGAACCTAAAACCATTAATATAGGTCTCAGTTATGAGATCTCAACTCTGTCCAACTCCCTACAAGCTATACCCTGTAGTTGGACATCTGGTGACATTATATTACATATGCAAAGGATTGTGCTGATTGCCACAGAGGCAAACATTGTTTTACATAGACTATAAAATTTCATTTGATAACAACTTTTCTGAAGCTTATTTTCTTTTGATATTCTTATAGTTTCCTTCTTTTTTTTTATGAGGGGGAAGGCTGGGCAATTAGGGTTAAATGACTTGCCCAAGGTCACACAGAAAATAAGTATGTCAAGTATCTGAGGTTGGATTTGAACTCAGGTCCTCCTGACTTCAGGGCCAGTGCTCTACTCACTGCACCACCTAGCTGCCCCTATAGTTTCATTCTTTATGTTCTAAAGACAAAAATCAGTGTTGGTAGTCTATTGTTATATTTCCAGGTTACAGTGTAAGTAAAGTATTTAAAACAACTCATAGACATAACAATAGAATAAGCCTGATTTCCATAGTGAAAGCATCACAATTTAAATGTAAATTCTTCCTTCTGATACATTTTAAAAAGAAACTATTAAAAACTGAGAAAAATTGTGGGGTCCCTAAAAAGGATTAATCCATTATCACTGTTTCTAAATGATTTCTACCTCCAAGGAATTGTTTCAACTGGTTTCATAACTAGAATGTCCTTCTTGCCTTTATCCATTTACCCTTCCTTCCAGACTCAGCTGTAGTTCAATGTCATGGTTCATGGATTTAGCTCATGGTTCTTTCCACTTTGGATGACTAATGAGTGTAGGCCTCTCTTTGCTGACTCTCACTCTCCCCTTTGTCTCACTCTCCCCTACACCCAGGACCTTCCTTCTGATGTTACATCAAATTTACCCTGGATATATCTTGGATATGCATAATTGTTCTAATGTCTTAGCAGTTAGACTCCTTAGGACCTCATTGAAACCAAGGGCTGTTTTCCAATTTGTGCATCGCCAACACTTAGCACAGTGTCTGGCACATAGTAAGCACTAAATAAATGCTTGTTGACAACTTGATTTTTTGATTTCAATGTCCCCTTCGCCCCCTCACTAGTTTTCCTTTCTGTGTTTTTCTTTTCATACTCCAAAGGTATTCAAACTTAAAACTCATAATGCTCCATCAAAAAAATTTGCCTCAGGCAGTCACCTGTTGCTCCCAACTAAGCTAAATTTTATTAGCAGCCCACTCACACAAAACAATTCAGGCTGCCTGGGCTGTGGGAATTTTCAATGACTGTCCCCCATACCTGGAATTCTACCCCACTTCTACCTCCTTGTCTCTACTCCCTGGCTTCTTGGCTTCCAGGGTCCCTTCATGCTTCTGCCTTTCCTCTATGACTATCTCCAACCTATCCTGCATATATTTTGTTTGTACATAGTTGTTTACACATTGTCTCTCCTGTCAAAATGATGTAAGCTTGAGGGGAGGGACTGTTATTTACCTTTGTTTCTTTCTAACCAGTGCTCAGCATAGTGCCTAGCATACAGTAAGTTCATAATAAAAGCTTGTTGACTTTAGTTTTGATACATACCAAAAGGATTACCACACCTTAAAGTAATAGTTGGAAATCATGTGCTAACAAAATTACAGTAGTTTAAAAAAAATTAGCTTACATCAGACCTGCACAACATATGGCCCACAGGCCACTTTCAGCCCACCAAAGGATTTTGCGTGGCACATGAAAAATGTAGGGTCACCACTGCACACTCTCCTGTTTGTCATGTGACCAGAAGGAATCAACCATCCTCAGTCTATCTCTAGTTCAACCTATCTGCCACCTGAAGAAGTTTACAAGTTGTGCAGGTCTGGTTTACATGATGTATCAGATTCGTAGAGACAACGTTACAGAGCCCAAAAGATTTCTGATAATTCATGCCAAAGGGATTTTTCCTAGAGGCCTTATCATATAAGAAATTTATCTGACGTCTGCGGGAAGACAAGTGCATTAATATACTACTGACAGAGTGGTGAACCTGTCCATCTATTCTGTATATCAATGTAGAATTATATGAGAAAAGTCACCCTGATGTACATGCCTTATGACACAGCAATCTCACATGTTCATTTGGCCCAAGAACAGCAAAATCAGAAATAAAGTTTTCATATGCCAAAATATTTATTTTAACATTTTCATTGTATCAAAAAACTGGAATGAAGGTATGTATCGATTGATTGGAGAGTGGCTAAACAAATAAGAGCACGTGAACAATAAATGTGAGGAATTCAGGGCAAAAAGCAAAAATATGGGGAGGTATGTATAAACTTATACAGAGCATAGAAAATAGAACCAGAAGAACAACACACATAAAGGCTACAATAATATGAAGGAAAGAACAATATAAGGGAGCTAAATCGAGATTAAATGAAATATACAATGTAGTAAGTTAGGGGAGGAGGATATGTTGATTGGTTTTGCTGAGAAGGAGTAGAAGAGGAAGGAGAAGGAGGACAAGGAGAAGGAGAAGGAGAAGGAGAAGGAGAAGGAGAAGGAGAAGGAGAAGGAGAAGGAGAAGGAGAAGGAAAAGAAAGAGAAGAAGAAGAAGAAGAAGAAGAAGAAGAAGAAGAAGAAGAAGAAGAAGAAGAAGAAGAAGAAGAAGAAGAAGAAGAAGATTTTTTTTTTAACTTTTAAAAGAAAAATAAGGGCTGAATGCAAGTCCAGGAAGCTGGAGACACAGAGAGGTCATATGCTAGGAACCAGGTTGGTTTCATAGCATGTAGTATTAATTTGGATAAAAAGTGGTACAGTACCTTGGACCTTAAGTCAGGAAGACCTTAGTTCAAATCCTACCTCAGACCCTTATTACATTTATGACCCTGGGCAAGTCACTTAACTTTTCTCTCTGTTTCAGTTTCATCATCTGTAAAGAGGGACTTATGATAGCATGTACCTCCCAGGATTGTTGTGACAATTAAATGAGATATTATTATTATTATTATATGGATTACCTACTATTATTATGCATATATACTCACTCTTGTCATTCCCTAATCCCCACTCCAACAATGCCCAGTCCTTTATAGCTGTGCAGAAGATTAGTCTGAGAAATTTATAAATGTTTAATCTCAACACAATCACTGTTTCCCAAATTTATTAGTGTCTAAAATTTCTATTATTAAAATCACTCCTTCAGTCAAAGAAATGGCTCTGGAAACTCCAGAGGATAGCACATTAATTTCTTCAAATGCAGTACTACACTAGACCTGATCAGTTTATCCCATTAACTTGCTGTCCCTTACCAGAAAACAAGTTTTTGAGGGAATGAAACTGAGAGTAGAGAGAAAATATTGGGATCCTCACAGAGCAGGTTTTTATCTATATGGGGCAGTGGAAAGAACTGTATTTGAAGTGAAAGTAAGTTAGATTTAAATTCTAGTTCTCATAGTTGCTATTTGTCAATGCACACTGTGTAATAAGTACACAGAAACATTCTGAAGCACACAACAAATTCTTAAAATAAGTTGGTTTGATTGAGGTGGCAAAGATTTAATGAGAAGGACAATAGGGGAAGATGCTGGAAAGGGTTCAGGTACTCTGAGTTCTGAGTGGAATTGTGCACCCCTTTCTGGAGCACCTTCCAAACAAGTAAAATCTGCTGTTTTTTGCTTGTTTGTTTGTTTTTATAGGTTTCTTATCTGCATCTAGCAGAACCAGGGTTTGGAGGCAGGGAGAAATGAGCCTGGACCTGGGGACTGATGCTGATTATGCCTGTTTGGGTATGCGAGGATGGAGAGAAATGCCTGGTAAACTATTGATATACAAATTTCCTGTGTTAGGAGGTACCGTTAATCTTAATAATAGGGTGAATCAGAGTTTTGAGCTTCCCCAGGGCTTCTACTGGGCTCCTGAGATCCTAGAACTACCTGTGTAGTTCTTCTGTTCTTCTGTACCTGCGTAGACTTCTCTGTTTTCAGATCATCACCTATAAAATACGGGGAGGGAGGGAGTTGGTCTAGCTGTTCTTTCATATCATTTCCTACTCAAAGTTTAGGTTCCTTATAGAGCTTCTTTCTACAGCTCCTGGGAGCTTGAAAACCTTAGGCTGCCATAACAGAATGCTTAAGACAAAGACCTATTTCCATTTTGCCTCAGGCTACCTCTGCTGGTTCAAGTAAGAGTCACAAATTGTTTGCTATTTACATTGCATTATGGGAGAGGAAGAACCATAGCTTAGATTTTTACAGCTCCATTATTTTGCTATTACCCTTCAACTCACCTCAAACATTACAATTATATACTTAAACTCTTTACTCACCGAAACAAAATGATGAAATTAAAAAAAAAAATAAATGCCAGGAGCACAGGTCAAGAGTTTATGGAAGAAAAAAAATTGTGGAGAGGAAGTTGTATGTAGAACATACACTTTCCTCTACTGTGATCAAAGAACTTATTTCATATATCAATTCATTACATTCCACTTAGATATTAAAGGAAATTATGTGATTTATAACAGGGATTTTTAAAAGTGATTTAGTCAATAAACACTTATTAATTTCCTATTGTGTTCCAGGCACTGTGCTAAGTGCTCCAAGAATATAAAGAAAGGTAAGAGTCCCTGCCCTCAAGGTACACAAAATCTAATGGTGGAAGATCACATGAATAAAAGAGGCTGAAAAAGTGGGGATAAAGAGCACGCAGGAGACCATGAAAGTCCAGAGGAGTGCATCCTTGTGGGAGATAAAGAGATAGCTATCCTAGGAGCTCTCATGAAATGTAACTTCTAGGGAGAAACTTCTGGTCAGAGGAAGTGGTACATTTTTTTGATGACAATATAATTCATATCAATCAATAAATTAACATTTATTAAGTATTTACTATGTGTTGGGCCCTGTTCTGAATGCTAGGGATAGAAAAAGAGGCCAAAGACATTCTCATATCTCAAGAAGCTTTCAACCTAATGGAAGAGTTTGCAAACTAATGGAGAAGCTATAATCATAGGCTCCTAGCATTTTGTTACAGTGGTATTTCAGACATGTCATCGTGTGTACGAATGTGCACATGTATGTATATTTACATATATACAATACCTGTAAGTATGCATATGTGTATACGTATACAAATATACATATATGGATAGATATACAGATCTGCCTATTACAAAACTTAAACCTTAAACCATCATAGAAATGTGAGAGATTATGTCACAACAAAGTCTATTGATGTAGATATTTGCTACCATTTTAGATAAGCTGCAAGTTATAAGATGTGATCTCTTTGAAAACGTGTGTATATTTACACATGCATATATGTATATATTTCTAGAGAAGTATATCAGTTGTTAAAAATATCTGTATCAAATCCCCATACAATAAAAAGTATAAAACTTTTATTATCCACATAAGTTTTTTGTTTATTTTTATCATTACTGTTCTCTGTCTTCTTTGCTCTCTGTTGCTATTATTTTACTTTTGGTTTGATTATAGACCTCATTCAAATATGTGAACATATCAAGTGATTATATATTAATGTGAAGGGCTATTCTTCAGACCTATATCACATAGACAGAATATGCCCTAGATGAAAGCCCATTTGGAATCTTCCTATTGAGAAAGCATCCCAAGGTGAGGGATCTACATATTAAACACTGATATCAGGTCAATCCATATGTGCTCCACAATTCCACAATTCTACAATTACATGTGTTTAATTGAACAGATATTAACCATAGCTTTCCAAATGGAAAAAACAATATGGGTCAGTGGGTGTAAAAGGAAAAATAAATCAGCATTGTATGCTCAACGTATATTATCAGTTTGAAAGTTAAACACATCTGGAAGGTAAATTGTCACTTGTCCTCTAAACATAACTAGGTAGTGGAAAGAATGATTTGGTATTTTGTTTTTAATTTCTAAAATATGTCGCTGGTTAAAATAGGAAGTGTTTATAGTGAATAATTGAATTGTACTGTATGTCAGAAATGAAAAGGTATTTATTTAAAGGGCATATTTTTCACACTGGATGATCTTAAAGGTATTTTTTTCTTTTCCCTATAATATGCAGTATGTGTTGTACAATTATAATAGGATGTAAATTTGCAGTCTAAGATACTCCTTTTCTTTGTCTCTTCCTTCCTTCCTTCCTTCCTTCCTTCCTTCCTTCCTTCCTTCCTTCCTTCCTTCCTTCCTTCTTTCCTTCCTTCTTTCCTTCCTTCCTTCCTTCCTTCCTTCCTTCCTTCCTTCCTTCCTTCCTTCCTTCCTTCCTTCCTTCCTTCCTTCCTTCCTTCCTTTCTTCCTTCCATCCCTTCATGGAACATAGAAGGCACTTATTCAGTGTTTGTTTAATTTAAATAGAATGGCATTAAATACAATGAAATTGAATAATGTTTTCAAGATATGTTGAAAAGTACATTGGAAGACTTTCAGGTAAGATGGCAGGCCACATGAAATGCTCAGACCAAAAAGCTCACCTTACAACTATCAAGATGTAAGTAGAACACCAAATTGAACAATGACAAAAAATATTCCAAAAAGAATTGAATAAACTCTATCCTCTAGCCCAGGAGTGGACACAAAGATACCAGAATCTGAAAGAGAGCTTGACAAAGAAGTAGTCATGGAGGTACATTAACATGCTGGAACACCAGTACCATTATCTAGAAAATTCCAGGGAGGACAGTACACTGGATAGTGATTTGACTGGGAGGTGCCAGGGACACGGAGCACACAGCAACATTACAAAGCAGGAAAGGGGGTGGAGGAAGTAGCCTTAGACTGTCCCCCTTAATCAAGAAGGCCCTGGGGCCAAAGAAGCATAAAGGGGGTGAGAAAAGACAGTGAGGCAAAAAATGATGAGAATCAATGAAATATTTAACTAAAAGTGCATAAAACAGAGTAGGAGGTTCAAAAGGCATAATTTCTGTTATAGATCTTGTGCTTCATGTGAAAATAAATGAAAAAAAAACACAACTCCAATACTCTTTACATTTATATTTCTAGAATGTCAGAAATATAGAAGAGATCTTGACATTCTTCTATTCTAGTCTCTTCTGCTTGTGGATGTAGAAACATGGCAGTATATGATAATCTCAAAAGTCTTAGTGCAGTTTTAAGCTTTAATACCAAAAAATCTTAGTGCAGTCTTATGATATTAAAGTTTGAAACTGCATTAAGACTTTTATGATACCCTATACAATGGAAATAACAATGATTTTAGAATAGGACTCAAGTTCAAATCCCACAGTGCTTTAAATATTGTAAATTCTTAAATGCTTTCTTGTATGTTCATTTATTTTATCCGTGTAACTTAATTTAATGCGGTCAAAATCATTTTCTTTTTTTAATGTAGTTTTTTTTTTTTATTTTTAGTTTACAATACTCAGTTCTACAAGTTTTTGGGTTTCAAATTTTCTCTCCCTTCCTCTCTTCCCCACTCCCTAAGATGGCATGTAATCCAATATAGGTTCTACATATACCTTCACATTAAACATATTTACATAATAGTCAAGTTGAAATAAAGAATTATAACCAATGGAAAGAATCATGAGAAAGAAGAAACAAAACCAAAAAAGAAGGGGAAAAAAGGGAGCAGTTTGCCTCGATCTGCATTCAGACTCCATAATTCCTTCTCTGGATGTGCATAGCTTTTTCCACCACGAGTCTTTTGAAGCTGTCTTTGAACCTTCCATTGATGAGAAGAGCCAAGTCTACCAAAGTTAGTCCTTACAGATACCGTGTGTCTGTAATCATGTATAATGTTCTCTTGGTTCTGCTTCCTTCACTCAGCATCCATTTTATTTTCTATAGATTTTAATTTGGGATTAAACAAAAGAAATAACTATACTATCCATATTGTTTGACATACTGATCCAGCTACCTGGGGACATATTCCAAAGGAGCCAAAAACAAAGATAAGGGTGGACTATGTACTACACACCTTCTCCCCCCACCTTAACCACACTCCATCCCATAATGAACAAAACCTAAAACCCAAACAATCTTTCTTTGTAAACAACAAGTAGTCAAGCAAAACATATTCACATGCTGGCCAGGTCTGACTATGTTTCACTCTTTACTTCTATTTCATCGTATCCTGGTCAGGAGATATGCTTCAGAGGGGATCTTAAAACTTTCAGAGTTGTTTTTTTTTCTTTACAGTATTTTATGATGAATATAGACATTGATCTTGGTTCTGTACTTTGCATTGATTCATGGAAATCTTCCCAAGTTGCTTTTTTCCCTATATTATTCCCAATTATCTTTCCTTGTTGCACAATATCTCATTGCATTCATATATTCATTTATCTAATCATTTCCCAGTTGATGAAGTAACCCTTGGTTTCTAGATTTTTTTTGTCTATTTTGTTTTGTTTTGAATAAAAAGGCAGCTAAGTGGCACAGTGAATAGAGCACTGGCCAGGAGTCAAAAAACTTGGGTTCAAATTTGACCTCAAACACAAGCTGTGTAAGCTAGGGCAAATCGCTTAACCTCTGATTCAGTTTCTTCTCTGCAAAGAGGTTATAATAGTAGCACCTATATCCCAGAGTTGTTATGAGGCTCAAAGAGTTAATATTGTAAAGTGCCTCGCACATAGGAGTTGCTATAAAAAATACTAGCTATTATTATTCACTGCCACTATACTTACGGAATTTTCCTTCTATTTTTTTAAACATTTTAGGTTAGTAAGACTAGTGATATGATCAAAGGGTAAGACAATTCAGTGATATGGGGATTGGAGTTCCAAATTGCTATAGAGAATACCTAGATCATACTGATGCTCCATTAACCTTCATTAACGTCTTTCCTTTCATACCCCCTCCAAAACCGTAATTTTATTATTCTTTGTCAATTTGTTGAATATGAGGTAGAACATTGGAGTTGTTTAGCGTTCTTTTATTATTAGTTATTTGGAGCATTTCTTCATAGAATTGTTGATAGCTTGTTTTTTCTTTTGACAACTACTGTTCTTACACCCAGACAGACAAGCACACTTCCAAAAAACTACAACAAACAAAAACCACCCCTGTTTTAAAAACCCTCCTAGCCTTTAAGAGTAGAGAAGCTGGGCATCATAGTTATAACTGTCATTCCATGAAGTACTTTTTTCTGTTTGCAGACTGGGAGAATGTGAGTTTTAAACTTTGATTTGTAATGATATATGAGGAATTTGTGAGGAAGACAGAAACATAGGATAATTCTTGATAGAATTATCTTAATTGTGATTTTATGAAGAAACACAATGAAGTGAATTTAGAAATCTGTCCGGAGAGAGATTATTAAGGGTCAGTGGTGGGCTTGAGAGAAGATGCAAGTTTGATTCTGTGTTAGGCTAGAGATAATTGGAGAAGATCAAGACAAAGAAGGTAGAAAGAACTTTAATTATGAAGCTCTTATAACCTTTATGTTTTGTAGAGGATTCTGGCAAAGGTCATTTGTTTATTATCTTGAATGAACTAAATGGTGTGGGGCTCTATTTTTAGGAGTGAAGAGAAGTCATTTACAGTGATTATTTCAGGGCAGTTTGACTATAATCTGCTTCATAAACAATGCAAACAATTATTTATTTGTTATTAATTTGCTAAAAATCTTAAGTAAATTTAATAATTGATACATTTTTAATCTTAAGAGATTGAGGGATTTAACATATAGAGAGTGATAGTGATAACTCTTGGGAGGAAGGGGTCTTCAGTTTATTAAAAAAAAATTTATAAACTTCTTATAGGCCTCTGAGCTTAGTTGATTCATTGATCCATATACTAAAATTTAATTTATTAATGAGAAAGATACAAATATATCACAGTGTTAACCTAAACCTCAGGAAGACAAGATTAAATATGGGAATGTGCCAGCCCTTTTGGATGTGGTGGGTCATTCTCTTGGTTTTGCTGTGTGTATGTATCTCTGTGTGTGTGTCTATAGATAGATGTATGTTTATATGTACACACATTCCAGAGCTATATGCATATACATACATATATACTCATATATACACTTACACATATTTTGTGTATGCGTATCTATATGTGTGTGTGTGTGAGAGAGAGAGAGAGAGAGAGAGAGAGAGAGAGAGAGAGAGACAGAGACAGAGACAGAGACAGAGACAGAGACAGACAGAGAATGAGATTGGATCAATATTAGTCAGTTCTTTCATTTATAGTCTTAGAGTTGCCCATGAATCTTGAATCTAGCTATTCCTGACTCCAATATCAGACTCTAACATGCAACCTCTGAGACAGAGATGCAAGAAAGCATGGATTGAGTCTCTGTTGCTTATGCTAATTTGGGGCTGACAATTCACACCAAGAGATTCTCTATCAGCCAACAGTACACCATCCATACATGGAATTACCGTTTACAGCAAATACACAAATTTGGAATACTGTAGATAAGTTCACTTACCTTAATAGTGTACTTTTCAGAGATGTAAACACTGATAATGAAATAGATACAGGCATTGGCAGAGCTAGCTTACTGTTTGGGAGACTCTGAAGGAAAGTATGGGAGAGAAGAGGTTTTAGACTACCTACCAAACCAAAGGTCTAAAGAGCCATTGGGCTGACCTCATTGTTGTATGCCTCTGAAACCTGGACAGTATACCAGCACCACACTAAGACCCTGAGTTGCTTCTATTTGAATTGTTTTAGGAAGATTCTGAAGATCACCTGGCAAGAGAGGATATCAGAAACTGGGATTCTTTCTTGGGCTAAACTGCCAACTGTTGGAACTTTATTGCAGAGAGCACAACTCTGATGGGCTGACAATGCTGTTAGCAAATATGCATTTGCCTAAAAGATTATTTTACAGAGATCTCACACAAGGAAAGTGCTCACATGGAGGGCAGAAGAAGTGATAGTAATGAAAGAAAAAAAACCCAAGGAAAGAGTTCCTGGGTAATTAATAATCAATTTATTAAAAAGGCTAGCTTGCAATCAATCATGTGATGATCAGTGGTTTCTCTTCATAACCAAAGACAAAACATGGAAAGCCTGAGAACCTTAAATGCTTTTTAAAAGGGAATGCCCCTATCAATGAACATCAACCTCATTGGTGAATATTTAATGAGGAGGCAGGCTAGAAGTCTTCAGATCCTCCTGAGAACATGGCTTTGCTAGTAATCTGTACAGGGAATCCATCTCTATCCAGACCACTCTGGTTGGTTTTCTCCTTAATGATCTGGGTCACCCAAAACTCTTAAGGATAGGGGTTCATTTAATAGTGGTGAGAACTCAAATAGATTGGACTATGTTTAAATTCTAAACAGAAGTTAGGTCTTCTGATTGGGTGGGGTTCCACCCAAGATTGAAGAGCATCTTTCCTTGAGGGCTAGGACAATCTCATCAATCAATCTTTTCCTTCTGAGACTGAATTTAAAGGGGCTGGGCCTTAAAATGAGGAGGTAAAGGACAAAAACCTGGTTCCCAAATTAATAATTGGTTATTCATACAATAGTAAAATAATTTCTCTCATGAAGCAAGAACTCTGTCAAGGTCTCTCTGAAGAATTTTTTAAGTAATTGGTAATGTGGGAGACACTGGGAGAGGATCACCCAGCACGGCATTCCTCTATCAAAGAAGGCATTGTACTCTATAAGCAAAGCAAAATTGCAGTAGCTCAAAATAAATGAGATGTACCAATTTAGAGACATCTACACTGCAAATCTTCACATGGACTATTTGTTCCCAACCTGTAGTGGAGCCTTCTGAATTTGTTTTTCTGATCAGTCACAGTTGGACAACACTGTACCGTGACCTCAAAATAGTGATGTAGTTTTGGTTCTCTTTGAGGACAAAGGACAATGACCAACCAATTAGAACTCTAGCTACTATGCCATGCTCCTTTTTATTGCGCATGCATAGAAACACATATATACACCCTTATGAAAAATGATTATACCTAATATAGGTATATATCAAAAGTCAGAAAATTTGTAATTTCTTCCCGATATTACATCCCTTTTGGGAAACTGCAAGCTTCATTTAATTACTCCAAGCTTCTCAGTGTAATAGACTCCTCTTTTCAATAAGATCATCCTTTTAAAAATATTTTATGCCTGGGGACAGAGCCAAGATAGTGGCTAGAAAACAGAGACTTGCTTAAGCTCTGCCCCAAGTCCCTCCAAACATCTATAAAAAATAGCTCTGAAGAAATTCTAGAGCTGCAGAACCCACAAAACAGCAGAGGGAAACAGGGCTCCAGAACAGGACAGCCTGGATGGTCGCTGGGAAGGGTCTATCACAGGGAGCTGGGAGCAGAGCAGACCAGAGCCCAGCATGGGCTGCACCAGGACCAACCAGACCAGGAGCCAGGCAGAATGGACCATGGGGCCCTGAATCATTGAGCTGTGTCAGTTACCTGACTTCTCAACCCACAAACGCCAAAGACAACAGAGCAGATGAATGAGAAAGACTTCTGGGACAGAGTGAAAGGACTTCATGGTTGGCCACCACCCTGGGGGAGTCAGAGGTGGTGCAGCTCTGAAGCTGCTTACAGAGCTACAGCTGAAGTTGCTTCTGGTCCCAGGCCCACCTGGCAGGAGGAATTAAGAAGTGGATTATAATGGGAGTGCAAAGCCAGCTTTGCCCTGCCTGGATCTGGGCCACAATCCTGGTTGGCAGTTCTGGAGGGAGAAGGAGCGCTGCTATGGCAGAGATTGCTGTATAGAAGTAGCTCTGAAAACAGCAGCAAAGCCCCTCAAGCTTGGAACAAAGTACTCTCTATTCTACAAGCAGTCATACCCTGATGAAAAACTCAAGGGTCAAGTAGTTGGCTGGGAACATGGCCAGGCAGTGAAAATGGACTCAGATTCAGACTCAGACTTTGGAATCTTCCTTTGGTGACAAAGAAGACCAAAACATACAGCCAGAAGAAGTCAACAAAGCAAAAGAGACTACATGAATAGCTTCCAAGAAAAATATGAATTAGTCTCAGGCCATGGTAGAGCTCAAAAAGCATTTGAAAAAGCAAGTTAGAGAAGTAGAGGAAAAATTGGGAAGAAAAATGAGAGTGATGGAAGAAAACAGTGGAAAACAAGTCAATGACTTGCCAAAGGAGACCAAAAAATATCCCTAAGAAAAATAACACCTTAAAAAATAGACTAACTAAAAGGCAAAAGAGCTCCAAAAGGCCAATGAGGAGAAGAATGCCTTGAAAGGAAGAATCAGCCAGGTCCAAAAGATCACTGAAGAAAATACTACCTTAAAAATTAAATTGGAGCAAGTGGAAGCTGGTGAGTTTATGAGAAATGAAGACATTATAAAATAGAACCAAAGGAATAAAAAAAAATGGAAGACAATGTGAAATATCTCATTGGAAAAACCACTGACCTGGAAAACAGATACAGGAAAGATAATTTAAAAATTATTGGACTACCTGAAATCCATGATAAAAAAGAGCCCAGATATCATCTTTCAGGAAATTATCAAGGAGAAGTGCCCTGATGTTCTACAACAAGAGGGTAAAATAGAAATTGAAACAATCTAATGATCCCCTCCTCAAAAAGATCCCCAAAAGAAAACTCCTAGGAATATTGTTGCCAAATTCCAGAGCTCCCAGATCAAGGAGAAAATACTGCAAGCAGCCAGAAAGAAACAATTTGAGTATTGTAGAAACACAGGATAACACAAGATCTAGCAGCTTCTACATTAAGGGATCAAAGGGCTAGGAATACGATATTCTGGAGGTCAATGGAGCTAGGATTAAAACTCAGAATCTCCTAACCAGAAAAACTGGGTATCATGCTTCAAGGCAAAATACGGATTTTCAATAAAATAGAGAACTTTCAAGAGTTCTCAGTGAGAAGACCAGAGCTGAATAGAAAATTTGACTTTCAAATGCAAGAATTAAGAGAATCATGGAAAGATAAACAAGAAGGAGAAATCATAAGGGACTTACTAAAGTTGAACTATTTTGTTTACATTTTACACGGAAAGATGATGTGTATAATTCATGAGACCTCAGTATTAGGGAAGCCAAAGGGAATATACATACATACATACATACAAATATACATACACACACACACCTATATATAAACATATATATAGACAGAGGGCATAAGGTGAGTTGAATATGAAGGGATGACATCTAAAAAAATCAAATTAAGGGATGAGAGAGGAATATATTGAGAGAGAGAGAGAAAGGGAGAGATAGAATAAGGTCAATTATCTCACATAAAAGTGTCAAGAAAAAGCAGTTCTGTAGGAAGAGAAGAGAAGGCACGTGAGGGGGAATGAATGAATCTTGCTCTCATCAGATTTGACCTGAGGAGGGAATACTATACACACTCAATTGGGTTTCTTACCCCACAGGAAAGAAAGAGGAAGGGGATAAAAAAGGGAAGAGGATAGAAGGGA
>CM053622.1:222948358-222984628 GCA_028646595.1 Phalanger gymnotis | reverse complement strand
GCCCTACAAGAAAGTAAGAGAAAAGGGGATGGGGGTGAGTGGGGTGACAGAAGGGAAGGCTGACTGGGGAATGGGGCAATCAGAACATATGCCATCTTGGAATGGGGGGTAGAGTAGAAATGGGGAGAAAATTTGTAATTCAAACTCTTGTGGAAATAAATGCTGAAAACTAAAAATATTAAATAAATAATAAAATACATTGTAAAAAAAGAAAAAAAAGTTTTATGCTTTCAAGTTATCAAACACTAAGGTAATAGAATAATGGAATTGAGGGAAAATGGGAGCTCTGTGTTAAGCATGAGTAGGCTGTAATGCATTACGAACAAGGAATTACATAAATCATGCCATTTAATTTTGTATTCCCAGTTCCAGGCACATAGTAGGTATTTAATAAATGTTTGCTGATTGATTGATGTGTCATGTGCTAAGCCAAATTCAAGATTTCAGGATAAATTAGTGAAAACCCCCAGAACATATGGCATCACATGGACAAAATTCTCAAAGGAAGGGTAGACATGTGAGAACTGATTAAGATCACTGGAGGGAATACCTACATTGACGAGATCACAGGTTCATCCGGATGGGTATTAATTTGACAATGTCATTGTGCTGAGCACAACTAAAATTTTCCATTTTACACTTTTGTGAACGTGATGAAAGTGAACTAAAATCTCTGTTATAAGTTAATTCACTATTTTTTCTAATATAACTTCAAGTATAAAATCTTCACACTGTATACATGTTCCTAAAAATTCAATTTTGACAGAATACCTTTTATATTCTTATTATAAGTTTAATATTTATTCTTAAGCATCAATCCAAGAATAATAAAAGTCAATTGGTCTGGTTCTGGTTCTTAAGTGAAAAAAATAGATAGTCCTATCTACCTGAAAGGGTTTATTAATAGCTTACTGGAGGAAGACTCACTCACTCATTCCCTCATTCACTCACTCACAAAAATTCACAGGTACAAAATTAAAGGAGACAAGTGCTTTTGCCCTATTGCCCCATTTGGGTCCTAGGCTTGTTCTGATTCTCAGAAATAAAGCTTCACACATAGCTGTAACTCTGTTGACCAGTTTTGTCTAAACAAAACCATATGCCAATTGAGAGTGCTCCAAGAGATGTAGGGTTTAAGTTGTTTTATATTGAAGTAGACAAAAAGAGACAGGAAATTTCTGCAAATACAGCAATCTAGGTGTACGAATTTAAGACACTTTAAATACAATTCCCTTTTCTGTCAGGATAAAAAGTCATGGATTTGTTAGTCATTCTAGTTATTTCTGGCTGCTTGTTTCCTCTCCTCTCTCTGGGGTATAGTTCCCAGTCTGGCCAGATTTCATTAATAAGGGAAGTCATCTGATTGTTAATCTGGAAACTATGTGCTAGGATTCTACAGCACTTTAGCACTTTTTGTTGGGATTTGAAGTCAATTACAAACATTCAGCAAATATACTTTGCGTATCTAGAATGTGCAGCATTGTTTGTTAGGTGATAAAACAGGCTCTGATAAATAAAAACACAGTCTTAACTATTCAGCGTGTTTTATGTAGTAAGGGGTGATAAACAATAATAGCAAGTGAAAGTATGATAAGTACATAAGAAAAATACAAATGCTATGAAATCTATTAAGGGAGAGATCACTTCTTGCTGGGAAAATTCAGACTATCCTATTAAGATGAATTCTAGTAGAATATTTGCTATGAGTCAGTTTGTCTTGACCCTCTATCTCTGTCTTTTCTTTGTCTGTCTCTTTGTTTTTCTGTCTATGTCTCTTTTTCTCTCCTCTCTTGTCTTTCTTATTCTCTTCTCCCCTTCCTCTTCCATTTCTCCCTCCTTTGAGGAATCTTTGTGACTCACCAGACACATATGAGGTTGTGCCCAGCCTTTACTTCTTAAGGGTGATGATAGGTCTTTTAGAGAAGTCTGTTTTGAGCTTGAGTTGTTCTTCCTGTTCCTGAAGACACCCAGTTGACTAGACATTTTCTAACTTTCTTGCAACCCTTTTATTGGGACTCAGCTACCGTTAAACAGATCAGAAGTCTGGGAACAGAGAGAAGCCATAGGGTAGAGGTTAGAATTCCTGAAAACTTGACCATTGTTTTTACCGGATCACAGAAACCACTTTATACTGAGTTTGGACATAGAGGAGAAGTTCTAAACTATAACAAAAAACCACAGTCTAACCCCAGTCCAAATTTGAGAGAGTCTTACCATTAGACCAGACTCCAGGGAACTATATGAGGATGCCTGAAGGCCTGCCTGGCTTAGCTCCAAGAGGATGTGCCAAGTCGATAGGCAATTTTTGCCTGGATATTTTCCAGAAAGAAAAATGACCAAATCATTTTTATACCCTCAGAAGCATTAACACAGTATGCTAATACATACAAGGACAATTCTCCTCGCACCCAAAAAAACCCCTCAAGAATGATCAACTATAAATTTCCATCAGTTTTATATATACATAGATAGATAGACAGACAGACAGATAGATAGATATAGAACTCTCTTACAAGAGACTATTAGTGAAAGAGCAGATCTTGCAAAGTAATCTTGCTATAAGACTGGAGTAGGAAAAAAAATTGCTTTCCAGGATAATGTCATCAGTGGCACCACATTTATTTCATTATCCTAGAATTTAAATGTAGTTTATTTCAGCTACATAATGAAAAAATACTAATAAACTCTGGATTCCATCAGTGTCCTATTGGAGTTTAAGTATCTCTCTGAAGATTATCTAGTCTTCTCACAGAATGATAGATTTCTTAATGTCTATTCTGCAGGAGACTTACCTTATTTATGTTAAGTAGGCAGAGGAGAATACTTTTTGTCCATTTGCTTATTTTGAAGCATCTTTAAATTTTGGCTTTGATACCTAAAAGGCATGCCAAAGTCCTAAAGCTGTGGTTTAAAGCAAGATAATCACAAACTTACTTATTTAGAAACAAAAGTGGGCTACCTAAATGTTTTTTTTTTTTACTCATATCTGCCATTATTTTTCAAGTAATGGGCAATTCCCTCCAAATCTCAATCATTAAACAGTTGGGGTGAAAGCTGGGAAAAGGAAGTGTGAGGAAAAGAAAGTGTACTAAGTACCAAGTGAAACTTACCAAATAAAAGTATTTTGGGGTACGCCTTTTTGTTAAAGAAATTTTTATAGCTATTTAATATAGTATATACACATACATACACACAGTGTGTGTGTATGTACATATGCATAATATATATGGATATGGATATAAAGGTAATAAAGACAAATTACATAAATGGCATAGGACTTCAGGATAGGGAGAGCCTTTTAAATTTTTATATATTCAATTCAGCTCCATAAAGATTTATTGATTACTTAGGTGATGGAAAATGCTACTTAGTAAATGTATGTGTGCAAGGAGCTTGGGGAGGGAGTGGGGTATGCAAAGAAGATTCAGACATGGAGGATGCTTTCATAAAGCTTATAGCCTAGAAGGCAGATTGAACTTGCACACACCTATCGTTATTCAGTCATTTTTTCAGTTGTGTTCAACTTTGTGAATTAATTTGGGATTTTCTTGGCAAAGTCACTGGAGTGGTTTGCTACTTTCTTCTCTAGCTCATTTTATAAAGATGTTGAAACTGAGGCAAACAGGATTAAGTGACTTACCCAGGGTCAAATAACTAATAAGTGTCAGAGGCAAAATTTCAAAAGAATAAGAGGTGTTTTCCTGACTCCCAGTTTGGCACTGTAGCCATTATGTCACCTAGATCCCCCATGTATACACCTAACTCTGACCAAACATAAAATCAGTGGGATCTCCTTATAAAAGGTCATTTGACACTGTATTATATAATTTTTAAAAAAAATCATTTATATATCTCTCTGTGTATGTGAGTATACACACACACACACACACACACACACACACACACAAATGCATGACATACTTTTTTCCAAAGAAAAACAATTAGTTCATATTCCATTAAGTATTTTTGTATTTTTTTTCTTTATCAAAGTAGTTCACACTCCACGCTTTATAGGGACATCATTCTATAATGAATGCAGACAATGTATTTAAAATGCTTATATCATTGCTAGAATGACTTTATATCTTCCTTGCCCCAGGGGCCCACATCTGTGTGTCATGTCAATCCACCTGGGGTACTCTTAACTCATACTGCCTCAGGTCTGCTCCTTGACATTTTCATTGTCAACAGCTCCAGCAATTGTTGTTGTACTGGTCTATGGGGTTAGTTAACTCAACCCTCTCCAGATCCACCAGTTATCCTGGCCCAGAATAAATATCTTGCAAAATATCAATACTAAAAGTGAATGAAGGAGCTTGTTATTGGTGATGTGTAATGGCAAGCAAAGTGGGATTTTTGCTGTTTCTTCTCAGAGTGCTTCTCAGCAATAGGTCAATCAAGTGCCTTTGATTGAGTCTTTTATTGATTCAAGAGTCTTTGATGACCTGCTTAAGTCACAAGAAAACCTAAATCATGTGAGTTTGAATCACATGATTGTGACACTGTCTGATCCTGAAGAGGTGTATATATGAGGTTAGCATTTTGCTTTAGGAGCTCACTCCTTGGAAGAGTGTTGGTGGGGAGACTCTGGGCAGCCATTAAGGAGCCCTCTGGGCTTTAAAAACTCAGATGTTGGTGCTTCTCTCTCTGGTAATTATGTATGTATTGCTATGGTCAGACAGGTAGAAGATTGTCTGTTGATTTGTGTTATTTGCTCTGTTTATATAGTTTCTGCTTGTAATTTCTATTTGTATTCTCTCTGAAGTTCAGGGTGCTAGCTTTTCCCCCTGAACTAAGTAAATGATAAACATAGGTTTAATTAAAGTAAGATTGATAACCCCCTAAAGTTGCTTTCCTTGGAAAGGCAGATCAAAGAACTTGTGTTAGCAGCCCTCCTGTGTGCTGGTGTTATTGGCCTTACACAGCCACAAGTAACATTGTTATTACATAAGACAGCAGCCATCTGTAACCATGTTTTCTGGCATATTAATAGAAGAAGAACTTTTGGGTAGAGAAGGAAATGGCAAGCCTCTCCAGTAGCTTTGTCAAGAAAACCCCAAACTGGGTCACACAGAGTTGTACATGACTGAACAACAGCAACTATAATAACATAAGACTTCTACTAACTGGTTTTAATGTTGGCTTTCCAGCCCTCTACTCTTTTTTTTGAGAGGTGATGGTGATAAGAAGAATGCTACAAGCTCACCACTTGTGCCATTATCATCTCTAACTTCCTCTGTAATTTATCTTTCATACACCGTATTTTCCCATGTATAAGACTCACCTTAATTTTGGGGCCTGAAATTTGAAAAAAAAAAAGGTATTGCATTAAGTTATTGAACTCAAGTTTTATTCACCTGGTCTTAGCTTTCAGGCTTCCTTTGGGCAAGTCTGGTGCATGCACACATGCTTAGTCCATTCTGTTTCATGAACCTGAAGCACAAATTGTGTCCTCCTTTGAAATCAGTAACTTCTTTTTCATCAGCAATTCTTCTTGCCTCATGCTGAACCATCTTTGTGGACACAGAAATTCCAATTGCCCTTTGCTCTTCAATCCATATCTTCAATTCTCTCTCTAAATCAGGCCATTTTGCTGACTTACCTCTTATGGCCTTCCTCTGCCGTGGTATTTTCAGTAGGGTCTCTTCTTCCCGTAGCCAGCCTCAGATTGTTTTCTCAGTTGGAAGAGGACCAAACTTATGTTCAGCAGCACGATTTCCAATCGCTCTTCTTCCGGTAGCCAGCCTCAGATTGTTTTCTCAGTTGGAGGAGGACCAAACTTATGTCCAGCAGCACGATTTCCATTCACTCTTGCAAACTGGATAACTTTTAACTTGAATTCAGCACTGCACAAAAATCTTTTCTGAGCCATTTCTGGGCAGAACATGGCAAAATGTAGCCTAATATACCAGTAACAAATGCGAAACAATGAGCACAAAGACAACAAGTGCGAAAAAGCAGGAAATTCAAGTAAATAAAATCTACAACCACTGTATAAGAAGCACCCAGTTTTTAGAAACCAATTTTTTCGAAAAAGGGTGTATCTCATACATGGGAAATATGGTACATAGTTGTTTACATGTTTTACCCCTTTAGATTGTGAGCTTCCTGAGACTCAGAGAGGGATTTTTGACTTAATTTTAATCTTCAGAACTCAGAACAATGTTTGGCACATGGCTGGTGCTTAAAATGTTTATTAATTGATTGCTAGCATTGCTCTTTTGTTCTGGCCATCTTTTCATGCTTCAAATGCACTCCCTCTTCCCCACAGAATCACCATCTTCCTTTAAGGTGGCATTCAAACACACTTTCCACAGGAGTAGAAGTTGTTTTTTTTTTCCTCCTTTTTTGGTACCATACTTTCCTTTGGAAAACTGGTGAATGCTATGGATTTCTTGTCAGAATAATGTTTTTAAATGATTAAAATACAACACATACAATTAGAAAAACAATCATTTATGTTGAAATATAGATACAAATATTCATGTTCACAGAACCCAGATTAAGAATCTCTGTTCTACAGGAAGCCTTTCCTGATCTCCTCCCAATTACTATTGTTTTGCTTAATTAGCTACTTTATTTTAAACTAAGTACCTTTCTTGCTTATGATATATATATATGCATATATATATTTATTGTACATATTCACATTCATATAATATAAAGTATATACAGCACATATGCATATATGTGTTGGTGAATTTGCAGATTAAAATATAGGCACACACATATGTGTATATACACATATGATGTATATATATGTTGTGATACATTTATGTATGTGTATATACATGTGTAATTCATACACTATATAGTATATATGTATACAAATACCTAGAATAAATACATAATTAAGAAACTTTAAAATACAAGGTAGTTAAATACAATGTATTTAAATGAGAAGAATATAACAGTTGATGGGGAACAGGTCAGGAAAGGTTTTCTGGAGAACAGGGATTCTTAATCAGAGTTTTGGGAACTCTAACATTTTGAAATTATATTTCAACATAATTGATTTCTTTTCTAGTTGTATTTTTTCTTTCTTATTTTCTAATTATAGATATGTATATATACATACACACATATACATTAACATATATATGTACACAAACATACATATTTGGTTCCCTTGCTAAAGAGGTAAAATACTTGAGAGTGGAGATTGCTAGTGTGTTTATTTGTTCCTTTATTTATTTATCTATCTATTTGTTTATTTTCTTTGTATCTTTAGCGCTTGGCACAATAAGTCTTTAAAAAAGACTTGTTGATTGGGTGACTTTATTTTTAGCCCTCTTTCTCTCTAGTTCCACTGATTTGGGCTTGAAGATCTAAGGACCTCTTAGAGTTTCTATTCTAAGTCAGAATTGGCACTGGCAGGACAGTATTGCTCTCTAATCAAAAACATGGCGAAACACTTGGGTGCATTGCTGTAAGACGTACCGAATTCTACTTTTCGAGAAATTTCTTTGTTTAAAGTAAGCAATTCTTACTCTGGGATGAATGTAGACTGAACTGTCTGAAGGAGGAAGACATATCCAACTCTCATCCAATCTTATAGGTTCCATATGAAGTCCATTTTTAGTGAGCAAATAATCAAATATCATTCAGTAGATTGTCACAACCATGAATAATTTGCATAATGAAGCCAAGAATTGATGAAATTCTTCTAAGTTAAACATAGTGTGATTTACAAATATTTATGCTAAACTAGTCAGTCAATGTAAACCAAAGCATCTATAGATGAAAAGGATCCTCATTTGTAACATGGTGGAGGAAGCTAGATCAGCTCTACAATCCCTTTCAGTCTAAAATCCTGTCATTCTATGAGGTCAGGGATAACTGCTATTCAAATGCCTCACAAAGACTGCATGAACAGAACACAAGCTTTAGACTGTGTAAACCAGATAAAAAAGACATCTATTAAGGGCTTGATGACAGACTGGGTGTGAATCATTCAATGTACAATCTAGCTAAGTTCAAAAGATCCTTTATCTGGTAGGCTACAAGGTAATGATTTTTTTTTTTTTCTTAAGGGAGAGCTACTCTCTGAGATCATCTACCAAAACAGAGGTGTTGCAATCTGCATATGTAGAGGGGGTATCCACAGTCATGAAACTGAGGAACCATGGAAGCTAAGTCATATCATCAAGAGACAATTTAACCAACCACTTAAACTGCCTTCTGCATAATGCTTTCAGCTACCCCAAGGATTTCAGAACAGCTTGTGTTTGGAATGGTTGAGTGGAAATAGTACTGGATTCAGAAGCCCAGGTCCTCTTTGGAGTCACTGACTTATTATCTATATGACCTTGGGCAAGACTCAACTCTTGGGCCTTAGTTTTATCATCAGGAAAATGTGGGGTTTGGAATATATGATCGTGAATGTTTTCAACTATAAATCTATGTACTTACAATCCTCAAAATTAGTAAAAATTTGCCCCATTTGATTATGTGAGAGAATCTAGTCCTCTAAGACTGAGACAAACAGAGATACAAGAAAACAAGCAAGCAGAGCTAAAATGCTTAGGTCTATAAAGGGGATGAGAGGTCAAAGTGATAAGAGGATTAGGATGCGGGGAGGCTAGATACCATTAACAGTGGGGGCACATTTATACAGCTGTCCAAAAGATCATTGCACATAAATATATTCATTTGCCATAAATCTCTGGTATCACATGAAAGGATTTAATAAAAAGAGTAAAATCTTTGGGAAATTAGGAACTGTCTTAGTGAAATTTTGTACCTCCCTCAGCACCTAGCAAAATGCTCCTGGCATAGAAGGTATTTAATGCAAGTGTGTTATTACTGTTTTTGCTGCTGATAATGAGACTTTTGTAAAAAGATTTTTGTTATCTGGGAAGTCATGTACTTAATCCATTATTAGATCAGCAACTACTACCCCATTTAAAGTCATAGAGAGTTGGCTGGAGGACTGAGAGGTTAAGTGAGTGATCTAAGATCACATGGTATGTGTCACACTTGGTGCTTAAACTCAGCTATTTTGGATGCCAAGGTCAGCTCTCTATCAAACATGTCAAGCTTTGGCTCCTCTAGTAGTTTAATTAACAGTAGATAACACTGTTAAATTATCAGATTACTGAGTGGCTAGGTGCTGCAATGAGTAGAGCACCCACCCTGGAGTCAGGAGGACTTGAGTTCAAATCCAGCCTCAGATACCTGACACATTTTGTGTGTGACTTTGGGCAAGTCACTTAACCCAACTGCCCTGCCTTCCTCCCTCAAAAAAAAAGAAATTATCAGATTAGTTGTTCATTATCCTGGCAGGGACCTGAAAGAACACACATAGGCTTGTTAAATTTTGGATAAAGTCAAAGGGTTTTCTCAGAACTTAGAGTATTGTCTGAGAAATCAGATGTATTTAGGACATCACAATGCAGTCTCTGGATAACAAAGTTGCAGTAATATTTCTTGAAGGGAAATGAACGTGAAACATATGAAAACTCAGAAAATGGGAGGGCTGGGAAAGGATAACTTGGAACCCTTCATGATTTTGTCTTGAACTGCTTCTGGTTAACAGAGATGATCATGTGCACAGAGCATTATTAAATGTCCTGCTCTGGAATGCTGTCCTCCATCAAACTGACCAACTCATTTGTCCAGTAGAGGAGCAGCATTAAGAATAAAGGCATTTAATAAGTGCCTGTTATGTGCCAGGCACTGTACTATGCACTTTATAAATGTATGCAATTAATCCTCAGGTCAGCCCTAAAAGTAATTACTATTACTAGTCCCATTTTAGAGCTAAGGAAATCAAGGCAGCAAGAATTTAAGTGACTTGACCAGGGTCACACACCTAATAGGTATCAGAGATTAATTTTGAACTGATGTCTTCTTGGCTCCAGTGACAGTACTCCAGGCCTTCTACTGCAGAGATATATAATTACAAGATTAATTAATAGCTCACTAGAATTTATAATACCACTAACAATTGATTTTCTTCCTTCCTTCCTTCCTTCCTTCCTTCCTTCCTTCCTTCCTTCCTTCCTTCCTTCCTTCCTTCCTTCCTTCCTTCCTTCCTTCCTTCCTTCCTCCTGTCCTTCCTTCCTTCCTTTCTGACAATCTATGCTTTCCTTAGTGTTAGAAACTTTCAATGTAGGAAGAAATTCCATCTAACAATGTAGATTGGAAACTTACTTGTAACTTACAGTTTTAGACTAGAGACTAGCCTGGCAGAGAGAGGCTTAGACTTATCCAATCTCACCTAATTTGAACATACTAGAGATAAGACTTTAACTTGGGTCCTCCTAACTTCACAACTTTTCGCTTTATCTACTAATCCATGCTGTCACTTATATATGATTGAGTAAAGTATACTAAATAGCAGGAAATGATTGTTCTTCCACAAAGTTAAATAAGCAGAATTCATTCAACAAAATAGGTCTATTATAAACTACTCTCTTAAATGAAGCCATTTTAGCATTCTTATTACTTAAAGTATATATAAAAAAAAAAAAGACTGCCTGAGGTTCAACTTGCTAGCTTCTGCCTTGGATCAGAAAGTTAAAAACAAACAAACAAACAAAGAAAACTTTGTCCATTCACTGAAAAACTGAAAAGTTCTAGATCTTAGGCACCAAAGGTTAAAAAAATGTAATAGTTGTAAAACTCTAAATCCTTTCCTTCCTGTGACATGTAGCTACTTGCTTTAGCAGACTATAAGGTATCAGATCTTAACAAAACATCATTGTGATTATCATTTAATCTTTTCTTCTTCAAAGGCAATTCTAAACTCATTATGCAGGTTGATATCTTGAGAAGCCCTGAAGTCAAAAATCAATGTTCTATACCATTAGAAGGCTTATCTCATTTTTAAAGTTTGTACTTTTCTCCAAGCTTGCTGGTGCTACAAGGCAGTTCTCTCTAACACATAGGTATAGGTTGCTAAAATAATATTAAAATCCAAGAAGAAGGAGAAAAGCAAGGACATGGAGAATACAGGCTTCATTTTTTAAGTGTGGCTATCAGTAATTCTGATAAAACAACATAAACTATTTTTTACTCTTTTTCGGGAAACAATGACCAATGAGTTCCTACATCTGTGCATGTTTAAAATTGTCCTTTAATTTAGTAAATATCTAGTGGTTTAGTGAAACCAGACTGCTCTAAAAGAAATGAAGCAATGATCCTAAGAATATACTAAATTATGAATTTTTTCCCTCTTGTCCATTTGTGAAGGATTTTAGGGAGACCAGAATATAAAAGGGTAACTCAACAAATATTTATTAAGATCCTACTATGTTGAAGACATAGGTGAGGGAATTTAGATTTGTTGAAGATTTAAAATCTTTAAAATCTGTAAATTTGGCAGCTAATTGGACTTGGGGGTGAAGAAAAGTGGAGAATGACTCTGAGATTGAGAACTGGTTGGGAAGAGAGTAGTTTATAATAGACCTATTTTGTTGAATGAATTCTGCTTGAAGAGTTGTAGATTTCAGAGGAAAGACCATTGTTGAGTTTGAGTTGCCTATGGGACATCCATTTGGAAAAAAAAAAAAAAAAACTAACCAACTTATAAGAGTTGGTGATACAAGTCCTTGGATCCCTTAATGTAGAAGGTGCTAGATCTTGTGTTATCCTGATTGTGTTTCCACAGTACTCAAATTGTTTCTTTCTGGCTGCTTGCAGTATTTTCTCCTTGATCTAGGAGCTCTGGATTTGGCAACAATATTCCTAGGAGTTTTCCTTTTGGAATCTTTTTCAGGAGGTGATCAGTGGATTCTTTCAATTTCTATTTTACCCTCTGGCTTTAGAATATCAGGGCAATTCTCCTTGAAAGATGATAACTAGGCTCTTTTTTTGATCATGGCTTTCAGGTGGTCCAATAATTTTTAAATTATCTCTCCTGGATCTATTTTCCAATGAAATATTTGACATTGTCTTCCATTTGTTCATTCCTTTGGTTCTGTTTGATAATATCTTGATTTCTCATCAAGTCACTAGCTTCCACTTGCTCCAATCTAATTTTTAAGGTAGTATTTTCTTCACTGGTCTTTTGGATCTCCTTTTCCATTTGGCTAATTCTGCCTTTCAAGGCATTCTTCTCCTCCTTGGCTTATTGGAGCTCTTTTGCCATTTGAGTTAGTTTATTTTTAAAGTGCTATTTTCTTTAGTATTTTTTTGGGTCTCCTTTAGCAAGTCATTGACTTGTTTGTCATGGTTTTCCCGCATCACTTTCATTTCTCTTCCCAATTTTTCCTCTACTTCTCTAACTTGCTTTTCCAAATCCTTTTTGAGCTCTTCCATGGCCTGAGAACAGTTTATGTTTTTCTTGGAGGCTTTTGATGTAGGCTCTTTGACTTTCTTGACTTCTTCTGGCTATATGTTTTGATCTTCTTTGTCATCAAAGAAAGATTCCAAAGTCCGAGTCTCAAACTGAGTCCATTTTTGCTGCCTGGCCATGTCCCCAGTCAACTACTTGACCCTTGAGTTTTTCACCAGGGTATGACTGCTTGTAGAGTAGAGAGTATTTTGTCCCAAGCTTGATGGTCTGCACTGTTGTTTTCAGAGGTATTTCTACATAGCAAGCTCTGCCACACCAGAGGTCCTCCTCCCCCAAAAACTGCCAACCTGGACCAGGACTCAAATCTGAGCAGGGTCTGCAATCCTGCTTGGATCTACCTCTTAATTCCTCCCCCCAGGTGGGCCTGGGGCCCAAAGCAACTACAACCATAGTTCTGTAGTTGTGCCACCTCTACTGCCCCCAGGGCAGTGACTGAACCACAAGCTCCTTTCACTCTGTCCCTGTATTTTTTTTCCCACTAATCTTCTCTGTTGTCTTTGGCATTTGTGGGTTGAGAAGTCTGGTAACTGCCACGGCTCACTGATTCAGGGTGCTAGGGCCTTGTTCCACCTGGCTCCCTGTCTGGTTGTTCCAGGTACAGCCCATGCTGGGCTCTGCTCCTCTCTGCTCCCAGCTCCATGCAGTAGACCTTACCCAGTGACCATCCAGGCTGTCCTGGCTGGAGCCCTGCTTCCCTCCTCTATTCCATGGGTTCTGCAGTTATAGAATTTCTTCAGAGCCATTTTTATGGGTCTTTGGAGGGTTCTAGGAAAGAGCCCTAGGCAATTCCCTGCTTTCCAGCCACCATCTTGCCTCCACCTCCCTCCTGCTTTTCTACTAATAAAATGCTACTGAGTATTTTAATAGACAGAAGGGAAGCAGTAACCTAGTTTCATTTAAAAAAATTTTTAAAATCCTTTTTTCTTTACAGCAGTTTAATTAACCCTTCATCAGTAGATATGGAAAGTCTGAATATTAGAGAGAAAGAGCAAGTAGAAGATGGCAGGGAAAATATACTAGAATTTGGCAAGAATGGAATTAAAGGGGACTACCTCAACAAGAAAAACAGAGACCATTATAGCCTAGAATAAAGGAAGATAGAATAGGAACAATTTTAAAGGATATTGAGATAAAGAGTAAATGATTATAGGAAGCTCATGGCAAATGGCCCATATTTTCTCAGTAAAATTTGAGGTGACATATTCTTCAGATAGGGTAGCTAGGTGGTGTCATGGATAGAACAATGGGCCTGGAGTAAAAACAAAACAAAACAAACCCCACTCCCCCCCAAAAAACCCAACTAAGTTCAAATTAGGCCTTAGACGCATATTTAGATGTGTAACCCTGGGAAAGTCACTTTATCTCTATCTACAACAAGTACCTCACCAGCAGAATGAGAATAATAATAGAATCTACCTCAAAAGGTTATTGTGAGGGCAAAAATGAGATATTAATTGTAAAACTTTTGGTAACACTTAAAATATTCTATAAATATTAGCTATGATGATGATGATGATGATTATGATGATGATGATGATGATAGGGGAAAGAGGTGAGGAGACCAAAGATTTTGAAGCAAGAGTCACTGTCACGGGAAGGCTTTACAAAGTCAAGAAAATAAAAAAAAAAAAAAAGGAAAAAAAAAGCTGTCTTCCAGCAGTGAGGCCCATTAGTGAACAGAGAATATAAATTTGTGCTGATCTCTGTCAACATGGTTGTATGACTTCTTCTAAGTAGACAGATTGACAAGTGTTTATTAAGAACCTACTATGTGCCAGGCACTGCTAAGCACTGTTCTGCAGCAAATGAATAGAAATAGAAGAGACAGATTGTAGAAACAATTTGGGGTTGGAATTTAGCAAGGTGTAATGGCAAGCAAAGTGAGACTTTTTGTTTTGCACTTTTTTATTTTGGAGTTCTATCTCTTCTCAGAAGTAAGGTGATCAAGTGCCTTTGATTGAGACTTGGCTTTCTTTGAATCAAGAGTCTTTGATTAATCAAGAGTCTTTAGTGACCTGCTGAAGTCACGAAAGCCTAAGTCACATGAGTTCGGGTCACTTGGTTATGATGCCCTCTGTGGTCTGACCCTGAAGATATATATACTCCGAGGTTAGCATTTTGCTTTGGGGGCTCACGCATTGGAAGAGTGTTTGTGTAGAGACTCTAGGTAGCCATTAAGGAGCCCTCCAGCTTTGATGGATGGATGATTTCATCATCATCATCTGCTTCTCTGTTTGGTAACTATGTATGTATTGCTGTGGTCAGACAGAAGCCTGTTTGTCGATTTGTTATTTTTTCTGTTTGTAATTTCTGTTTGCATTTGCTCTGAAGTTCAGGGTGCTGACTTTTCCACCTGAACTAAGTGAATGATATGTATGTTTAATTAAAGTAATATTGTTAACCCCTTGGAGTTGCTTTCCTTAGAAAAGCAGATCAAAGAACCTATGCTAGCAGCCTTCATGTGTGCTAGTGTTATTGGCCTTACACCTCCACAGCAGCTGCAAGTAACACTGTTGTTACATAAGGCACGATAGGTAGAAGGAGCAGTGGCAAGGAGATTGAGAGTAGAGCATAATGTAAAATGAAATACTTAACCGAAGGATGAGTATTTATAAAGGAAAATGTAACTGAAAAGCAGGGGTCATAACTTGAAATTATATATGCTGATAGGGACAGACTCTAGAGGTAATATTTATAATGAAAAATAGGTTTTGGAGAAGTAAGACTTATGGAAAGATGGAGGCTTTTGTTAGATAATAGAATTACTTTTTTTTTTTAATTGTGAAAGTGGAGCAGGTGTGGTAAATGTACAGTTGTCCAAGTTATTGCAGAGTTTTGCTTTCCGAAGTTCTGCTTGAGCAACTAAGAAAGTTATTGTTAATAGTCCAGAACTTCTCTTGACATCTTTGGCAATCACAGGGGATAATATGGCTAAAATATTTCAAATATAATAATATTCTAATGGATCTACAATTACAAAATGTAGGTACTCTCTCAAACGATGCAGATAGGAGCACACACATGTCTGCCTATCCTTGCTTCTCCAATCAGTTTCAGACAAATCTGTCACTCAAGTTCCTCTTACAATGCTAGGTGCATTTTTCAGGTTCACTTCACATTGGACAGGTAACAATGAATCACATGATCTGTCTTTTTATTCTTTCTCACTCTCATATACTTTTTTAATCTAATAAGATATTTATCTAATGTTACCCTTTATCTACATAATTCCTGATTTATAATATCTTATAGACTGTTCACATTTCTTTAGTGCCCTCTGTGTAAACATCACTTCAATTATCAGAGACTATAATAAAACCCAAGGCTCACATTGAAATAAATTCTGAAATAGAATTTATTACTTCAAAGACAGAAGAACTATTCTAAGATATTTATGACTCTAAACACAATAGTCTTAAATAACAAAATTAGTTTCCAATAGGATTTTAAATCTAAGTATTATTTTGATCTCTATGATAGAATTTAAGTTTTTGCTACAAATTACATTAGTTTGGTACAATGGATAAAGTGTTAGGTTTGGAATCAGGAAGACAGGTTCACATTCTACCTCTGAAACTTAATATCTTTATGATACTTTGTAAGTCATTTAACCTCTATGGGCCTTTCAAAGTCAATGACAGATTGCTTGGGAAGAGGAAATTTTTCTGGTAGAGTGAGTATGCAGAGAATTTCCCACAGTGAAGCAATTGCAGATCCTCTACGAATTTTTATGCAGGCATCAATATAATCTCTCTCATCTGCTCTATAAAGTTTTACTTTTAAACTTTGAAGTTAGTTTGGGAACTTTTGTGCTTATTGCTTCATTATGACAAGAACCTTTATAGAATTTACAAAAAGCTAGAAGAATCATCAGTCACACAGTCGATTCTTTGTCCACTTTGATTCTGTAAATGATTCACTTGGAATCTTGGGTCCCATTTTCAAATTCACAACTTGGTTAAGAGATATGTAGTAAAGTGAGTACTCCAGGGTAGTCTGAAAGCAAAAAGCTTGTTTTTGTTGCTGCTTACTCATATAATGTGCTACCATAAAAAGGGTCTCACTCTTCAATGACCTTGGGATTCATGGATTCTGCCTTTTTATCACTCACGGGCCCCTGTACAGATTTTTCAATTTGTCCTCAATTTTCTTTTTAACTTTTATTAATTAATTAATTAATTAATCAGTTTATTTATTTATTTTCTGTAGCACAAGGAAATATAGTGCAAAGCATACATAACCTCAGTACAGGGAATGGACATGCACACAACCTTCTCATATATTTTGCTTTGTACAATTTTGAGGCATTAATTGGTGACTTCCAGGCACTAAGTTTTTTCCCTCCCCTTTATACTAGTCATCTCTGGAAAGTTCACTGGTTCTTCTTAGACATCATTAGCATATAGTAAAAGCACAACTGTAATTCAATTACATTTCTGTCCCTCAGGTTCCAGTTAACTTAGGCTTACTCCTAAATCATCATATGAACCTGGGAGAAGAGAATTTCCATCACAGAGAGCATTTAGTTCTTTGAAAACGTAGGATCTACAACAGAACAGTGATCTTCAGGATAGACAATGATATGTATGGATTTCTTCTACCACTGTCCCCACTTCCATCACTATTTTCCCTAAATTTAGGTTATAGAGGAAGCAGTGACTGACTTAGTCCCTTCCTTCAAGGAGTATGCCTTGCCTCTGAGAGTTTATAATCTGAGATGTTGAAGGCTTCTGCTTAGATTAATACCTTTATATCATTGATCCCCTGACTGTCTAGGAGCAGTGCCAAGACAAAGACTTTGTTTGTCTTAGGAAAAGTTTGAAAACTGTACATATCTTCACACATGAATACATACCATCACATTAAGTATTGTATTCTTCATGTGTTAATATTCACTAGAGAAGGTTAGCCGTCATTGTGACATATGCAGGTAAAATTTACTTAACACCAAATAAATATTTGCATTTCAGAGCAGACTTTTGTGATATTAATACATATTACTTCCTAAAAATTTTAATTTAATTAAAAAAATTAAATTTAAATTTAATTTAATTCCTAAAAATTTAAAATTTAATTTAAATTTTAAAAAGTACCCCTCATTTTACTTCTAATTGTAATTTTTTTTTCATTTTTCATTTTTTTGTTTACCCCTTACTCTTCAAGGAACTTCCCATCTACTGTCTCAGAGATCCCTTGTTGTTTTGGAATATCCTTCATTTTCAAAGAGTATAAGTGATACAGTGGAGCGATATATTGACTTGAGCACGAATTAGATTAAAGTGACATAGAATTGCACTAAGTTGTCAGCATCACTCTCTCTTCCACAGTCATCAAAGTCCAGTGGCAAGACAAACGTCAGGGCTACTTCAATGTCTGACCAATTTCCAAGCACTTTACAGGGCCTGCTTTAGTCACTTTCATGACTGTTGGAACAAACTGTTCTTATTTGTCCATTATGCCAGGGGAAGTCTTCAAATGCTTGGAGTAGATGCCTCTCCCCCCATCCACAACTCATCTGTGCATCTGAGGTCCATTGGTTATCCTCACCCTGGTTTAGCCTATCTGCTGAGATGACTTTACCAGCCTGTGGCTGTTATGCATGCTATAGCTTCTTGGAGTCACAGGTGAGAATTGCGTGACAGATAGAAATCAAAGGTGAATGAGCAGCCCTGAAAAAGACTTGGCAAGCCCTCACATCAGAGGTGCAAGTGCTCACTGAACAGTCCATAGATGCCCCTATTAAGGAGATAATACCTCATACACTTGATCTCTTTCTCTTCTCAAATACTTGCTCTCATGGAACTATTACATCAGAGCCTTCTCTGTTAAGTGCAAATGATAGCACTAAAAAAAAAAATTATATTCAGGGATCTCTGAATTCCCTGATACATTTAGCAGCCTTGATTCTGTTGGGTTAACTGTGTTTGAATCACACCTCTGCCACATGGATCTTAGGTAAATACGATAATAGTGGGAATTCCAGCCACCCTGAGAAGCTGCTGGAGCAAATGTAGGCCTTTCATGATCCCTCAAATAATACAATGCAAGGTTGTCCCTGTTTGAAATCTGATACAAAGGAGTCTCATGGAATACACGACGTATAGGATATCTGATATTAAAGGATGACCCCTTTTAAATGCTTGCTAGTCAAGTACATATAAATAGCTAGGTCCTGAGCTGAATTAGTATGTACTTAATCATTAACTCAATTCTTTTAAAATCTGACTAGTACTTCTTTTACAAAGAAATAGATTTAGACTGTGGGCAATGTAAATGACAGAACAATAATGAGAAAATGACTACACCATAAAACTATATTCCTCCAACTAACAAGAATCCACTGCAACTACTTATTTGGTTTAAAGACAAGAAAATGAATGAAACCATTAGATTTCAAACTACTCAAGGGCAGGGATTGTTTTCTGCCTCTTTTGTATCTCAATCACATAGCACAGTGCCTGGCTCATAGTACATACTTAATATATTTGTATTGACTGACTAAATACACAATTGTATTTATAAATGTTATTGGCTTCATTATAGAAAATTTGTTTATAGTGTTGTGGCAGAAATTATATTTGATTGAGAATCCATTTTAGCATCACACGTTGAATAATGTTTGTGAATTAATAGTTAATGCAATGCATGAAGTGAAACTGTTCTCTGAAGCATCATTAATACATATAGCTTGCTCTTCCCCTAAAAAGATGGCGAAATACTTTAATCAGATGGAATGCATGATTTAAAGTTCACCCATTAGGTTGATGGAATTTTCAAGCAAGCCAACTGGAATGTACATTAAACATCATTAAATCTTCTCCAAATCAGTTTTCTCATTCGTCCCTAACTGGCTCTGTTGCCTAACTTCTCTACTTCAGTCAAAATCTCCAATTCCTCACTATTACTTTTTCCGCTTGATGTTTCTTGTTGCATATATTTGTGAAAAAAATATTGGCTATGAATTGAATGTAGCAAAATAATAGTTAGTCTACACACAGTCAAAGAACAGATTTTGATGTTGATACATGTTAAATAAATTGAATGAGTATAAACCATCCTGAAGAACTTTTCCACTTAGACTGTTTGAAACTAATCATTTCTACTGGTCCAGAGAATATAGGATTCATTCATTCAATAACCTTCAATAATCTAGGTGCAGAGAAATGTCCTAGACATCGGGTGAGAAACAAGGGTAGATAATACCTATAGCCCTAACTGCCAGGTACTTAAAGTCTAATAAGGATACATTATATGTGTAGCACTGATTACAATGCAAAATGATGCATTTTAAGTATGTATGTGAATTTTAAACAAAGTTTTATATAAGGTCTAAACTGGAGAGTCTGGGAAATTTCATGGAAGAAATGAGATCTAAGCTGACTTTAAAAAGTAGCTAGGAATTCAGTAGGTGAAAGAGATAGAATAGGGAATTTTAGGCCTATGGAAAAGTATGATTAGAAAGCTCCAGATTTATGTAAGAAACAGTCATTAGTCTAATTGGGGAAAAAAAAATAGTACATGAAGTGAAATAGCCTGAGATAAAATTTGAAAAAAAAAAAAGTGAAGTGGAACAAGATTATGGAAGATCTTAATTAGGGTGAGATGTATGAACTTTATTTGGTCATAACACAGAACCATTAGAGGGTATTTAAGTGATGAGTGATAAGACTGCATTTACAGAATTAACATGGCAGCCATGCGAAGAGCACATTGGAAAGAGGAGAGTGAAAGCAGGAATGTTGGTTAAGAGAAAAATTTAATATTCCAGTTGGGAGGTAATGAAAGTTTATACTTGAATAGTTGAATTGAGAATAGAGAAGGGAGAATTATGGGAAAGAAATTCTAGGCATAAAATCAACAGTACTTAGTGGATTGAAATGGGAAATAGGGAGGAAAAAGGAAGAGTTAGAGGTAATAATGTGTATTTGAACATGAGAGACTGATTAAATGTTGATACTACTGACAAAAACAGAAAAGTTAATAGAAGGAGTACTTTCTGAGGAAAATAAGCTCAGTTTTTAGACATATTGTACTGAAGACCTTAGCTGGATGTCCACATGGAAATGAACCATAAGCAGTAAAAATGTTACCCTGGAACAAAAGAGAGATGTTGAAATAGAAATTTTGACTTGGTACTCACGGTATGAACATGCCAGTTTAAAAGTGAATTGAACCTTCCTCACTCAGAGGCAATATTAGGGATATTTGGTTTACATGCCACAAGAAGTGCTATTCTTGTAGCTAGTCACAAAATGGGACAGGATATACATTCCTGTCTTCTATCGGGGGAAAAAGTATTATTAGCTATAATGACTGGCTTAGATAACTGCCCTATCATTATCACAATCTTCACAGTTTGGTCCTTTTCATGCCAACTCTTAAGTTCAGCCACTCTTGCAGTTCTGAGAAATATAAAAATAAATGATTCCTAGACAATGGAAATACAAGGAAGTAGCTCCATTTATCTCTTAAAGACATAGCATTGAGTGAAATGAGCAGAACTAGGAGAATGTTGTACACTGCAACATAATGACCAACTTCAATAGATTTAGCTCTTCTCAGCAATATATTAAATACAGTCATCTAAGATAATTAGATTAGTGATTAGATAAAGTGATCTAAGATAGTTCCAAAAGACTCATGGTGGAAAATGCTATACACATCTAGAACTATGGAGAACTATGGAGTCTAAACACAGATTGAAGCATACTGTTTTCTCTTTTTGTTTTCTTTTCCTGGTTTTTCCCTTTTGTTTTGTTTTTTTCTTTCACAACATGACTAATGTGGAAATATGTTTAATATGGTTGTACACGTATAGTCTATATCTGCTTGCTTGCCATCTTGGAAAGGGGGAGGGGAAGGAGGGAGAAAAATTTACAATTCAAAATCTTATAAAATTGAATGTTGAAAACTATCATTACATGTAATTGGAAAAAAAATAAAATGCTGTTAAGTGGAAAAGGGGACTCAGCATTAAATTAGATTTGATACCGGTCTTGCATTCTGTACTTGGATTCTATTTACTGAGTGTTTGACTTTTTCTTTGTAACTTAGCTCTTGGTTTGTTTTTTCAGTTTCAGGAGCTGTGTTCCTGTCTTATTTCTTCATATTTGTGTCTCTGTCTTCATTCCCTTCCTACCAATCCAGTTCCTATGTTCCTAAGGTACTTCTTTGACTTTATTTAGTTCCTCCCAGGGAGTAGAATGCTGCTTCCTTTCCCCAATCTGGCTAGATTCCTTCCAGTGTGCTCAGTTTTCCCCAGTCCTATCTGTGTAAACTGTGCAACTGATCACACAATTGTCATTCCAGTATCTTTTTATTTTTAAATGAATGACTTTGTTGTAATTCTTAATAATTACCAATTAACATATTATCAAATTAATTTACTATCTATTATATTTCATTTGTTGGAGTTGCTATGGTAATTAGGGTGGGACTTTTTCACTCTTCTCTTTTTTGTAATGCTAAGGCAATCAAGTACTTTTACTGAGTCTTGCCTTTCAAATGTAATGGCAAGAAAATGGGACTTTTTGCTGTTTTTGGTTTGAGTGCTTCTCAGCAGTGAGGTAATCAAGTGCCCCAGGGCCCTCAGACATGTATATAAGATCTGAAGTTGGCGTTCTGTTCCTGGGGCACACTCATTGACAATGTTGGTGACGAGACTCCAGGCAGGTGTTGAAGCAGCCTTTCCCCCACCTTCTGCTTTGAAAAACCCAGACTTTGTTGCTTCTCTCTTTGGTAACTACGCATGTATTGCTATGAATAGACTGTTTTGTGTTATTTGCTCTGTTTATATAATTTCTGCTTGTAATTTCTATTTGTGTTCTCTCTGAAGTTCGGGGTACTGACTTTTCCCCCTGAACTAAGTGAATGGTATATGTATGTTTAATTAAAGTAAGATTGTTAACCCCTTAAAGTTGCTTTCCTTAGAAAAGTAGATCAAAGGACCTGTGCTGGCAGCCCTTCTATGTGCTGATGTTATTGCCCTTGCACAGCCACAGTAGTGGCAAGCAGCATTGTTGTTCCAGAATGTATAAATGTCTAGGAAGGACTAACATCCTGATGTGAGGGCTTGCCAAAACCCTTTTCAGAACTGCTGACCCACCTTTGGTCCACCTGGCACTCAACTCTAATCTGTGGCTCCAAGAAGCTGTAGCATGCACAGTGGCCAAACTCTGATAAACCATCTTGGCAGATGGGCTAAACCAGGTTGAGGGTAAACAATGAACAACAAACCCTTAGGTGAGTTAGGATGGTGTCTCCCTTAAGCATGTGAAGACTTCCCCTGGCAGAATGGACAGATGAGAACAATTTATTCCAAAGGCAGCTGAAGCAGGCACTGTAGGGAACTTAGAGCTTGGTCATACATTGAAGATGCCAAGGTTATCCACTGAATCGCATGCCATCATCAGTCATCCTGACTTTTGTCTTGCCATTGGACTTTGATGATTCTGGAAGAGAGAGTGAGGCTGATGGCTTTTGTGAAATTCTGCCTTGTTTAAATCCAATTCACAGAGGAGTCAAGACATCACCCTGTGATGTCATTGGTCCTCTTCAAAAAATGAAGGACGAATAACAATATTTCACTTGTGACTATGAACTATGTTTTCTTTTTTTGAGCCAATACTTGCTCCTCATTTTGAATGGGGATAAATTACAACTCAAAAAACAAACAAACAAACAAACAATTTTGAGACGTAGTTTTCAATGCATCAAAAATCTGGTCACCAACAATAGCCTGAATAAAGACAATTTTTTTTTTTTGCTATTAGTGCTTAATTATAAGACGATATTCACAATTCATCTCTCAAGACACATTGATTATTTTTTGAAGATGCTGTATGGGAAGCATGTCATTTCATTCATGAAGACAATCAGCATAACTTTCTATAAAATAGTACCATATTCAGTACTATGTAATCTGCCACTTTTCAGCTGAGAAATGTTGAATATCCTAGTTTATTTTTCATGGAAGATAGTGTGGATGTCTTCCATAGGAAACACTATATACTTTTTTATAGACTTTTTTTCTCATAGGAAAAAATAAACCTTTTAATATAGTTATCTTTCAAGCAGAAATTTTGCAAATGTCCAAAAATATCATCTTCGATCTCCTAATTCATTCACTTCATGTCTTTGAAAATCACTATTATTTTCTGATTTTTTTAAAAAGAGGAACAGGTAACCATAGAGATGATAGAGGAAAACATTGTGCTTTTTCTATACTTCTGAACATTACTCAAAATCGGCATTTTTCAGGCAGTTCACTTACTTCTCAAATCAGTAAAATGTACACTTGAACAAATGAACCCAAGTTCTCACTTAGAAAATGGAACCTACTATAAAACACTTGTTAAAAAAATACTGGTAAGTCAGTTTTGCTGAAGCAGACAAAAATATTCACATACTGGAAACTAATCACAGTGGGATGTCTGAAAAATGGTTAGATGAAAACAGTGCGAAATAGAAACCTACATGTAAAATAATATTGGTTCCATAGGACACCCTTTCTAGGTGAACAAATACCTCTATCTTGTTTCAAGGATAAATTGTGAAAATTTAATAGACCCAGGGATTTGATCTATGATTTTATTGGTACAGGGAATTCCCAAATAAGGAAATTCTCTCTACTGATAGAGGTCATTTTCTGTGCAATTTAAAGAATTATAAAATAGTCTAGAAAACCATAAAAGGTTACAAGATTTGCCCAAGGTCACACACCCAGCATGTTTCAGAGGTTGGACCTGAACCTAGTGGTTCTTGACTCTGAGGCATACTTTCTATGCAATACCCCACATTATCTCTGCGACAATGAAATCGAAGGCTTAGATGTAGATCCTAAAGTACTTTCTTGCTTTCCATCCTCCCTGTCCTGCCCCCTTTCAGACACTTCTTTCATGCTGAATAATAGTCCAAATGAGGACAAAACACAAGTCAGTAGCCTAAGTCATTGGGAAGTTACTGGATCCAGAATAAAATGCAAATGATTGTGTGATCACTGAGTAACTCTGCATCCTTCCCAGGCAGTTTTTTTTTTAACTTCTTAAAACCATAAAACAGGCTCATTAATACATGAACCTAATTATCCCTCTGAAATAGTGGTCTACCATAAACGGATCCTCTGAGGAGAACAGCAGTAGGAGCTAAGCTTAAAAAAAAGGAAAAGGAAGCATTCAAATAGTGTTCCCTATATCCCTTTGCTATATACCCATCAGAGGCAAATAGGATAGTGCTACTGACAGAAGAGGCAGCAACTGTTGTGTTCTACTAGTTGTTGGGGCTGAATGTGCTTGGAAGAGAGACAGGGACAAGAGCAAGCTTTCACATGCTACAGAGACTCAAGCAGGAAAAAGCTCACCTATCTTCAAGAGTTGCAAATAGTAAAATGCTTATGAAATATAGATGCTGGAATTTGTGAAGTATTTTTAGGTTCTAAAATTTTAAAATGTTCCAATCTAAAGATCTTTATGTTTAATTGGTCATCAATCAATCCACCTTTTGTAATTTAAAAAAAAAATAATCTGAAACAATGTTAGCAGTGTAATTTTATATGTCATTGTTTTCAATTGTGACAAAAGAAACTATTTTATTTACACCCCTAAATCTGTCATACTTCATTTCTTACATGCAGCTAGACTTTAGGTGCTTTCTATTCAATAAACAAGATTAATTGAAGAGTTTCTTTGTTAAAGTTCCTTATCTTCTCTGGTTGACATTTCATATAAATAATTACCCATAAAAGACAAGAAGCCAAGCATAAAACTGAATCCACTAACTTTGAAGCTCCACTTCAATTTTTATAGTATGTTAAACTACTGGGCTGAAGATCTTCCTAATCTTAAACTCTTTATTTGGTTAGTTGTGATAGGATTTATTTTCTATAGATATATTCATGAAACTCCACTGATTTCACTTTAGGGTAGTTTAAACATGTGTTTATCCTTTGTAAAATTCACACTAAAAGAATATAAAAAGATTTTGGTGCTTAATGTTTTTTAAAGCCATATATTACCAAGCTTAGTCAAGTAAAATCATTTCCATTATAATGTGCATTTTTTGCCTTTAGGCTAAACTCATACTTTGATGTAGTCTCATACCTTTTATCAGTAATTGTCAGGGATACAGGAAAATGTTCAAAGAAATTATCTACTTGTCTTCAAAATATAGGCGTAGTTTAAACTTGATTGGATTCATTGGTCCTTCTACTTAGGGGGAAATAAGAATAACAATAATAATGATAATTCTACCACAGCTATCCATCAACAAAATTGAATTCATTGCATTTTGTTTTTCATTTTAGAGTATTCAGATGATATCATCTGAATTTCTTGATTTCACACAAGTCATTTGACATACTCAAAATGAAATACTCAAGAATAAACCACTTAAGACAGCCTAGCATACACAACAAAAAGGAATTATGATGTTATTCTTTGAATTGTAACTATATTCATATACATATGAAGTGAAATTGAAAACTGAGGCTATCTAGTATGATTATCTGAAGGCAAAATCAGTATTTTCCAGGTCTTTCAGAAAATACAGAGGCTACAGGGTAGCCTAATGGGACGACAACAACAAAATACTGAGCTAGCTGTGAGAATGACTATTGTCTCAGTTCTGATAGTTAAAAACTTTGCAACCTTTGACAAGCTGCCTAAACTTTATTTTTCTTCTTTGTTCTAGGTCTGTGAGTTAGCCAGAGCAGGGAGCTCTTTCCCCAAAGACACTTTATATGTAATTTATAGTTGTCAAGAGCTGCTTTAGGCCCAAAGAGATTAAACTGTATGGCCACAGTCCCAATAGTGTTTCAGGAATAGGTTTTGACACTAGGTCTTTTGACTCCAAGCCCAGAACTCACTTGTATGGCTGGATCCCATCCCTTTGGCTTTGGCCTTGGTCCTATCACATCTCTTTCTAGATTTATTCACCATTCCTGGAGGCCTTATCCTTGCTCTGAATCACAGAATCATAGCTTTAGACCCTAAAAAGTTTCTTAGAGGTCATGTAGTTTAATCGCCTCCTTTTACAAATTAGGAAACTGAGTTCTAGAAAAAACATAGTGACTTGAGTACCTTTACATAGAAATTAAGTAGCAGGGCCTGGATTTGAACAAAGGTTTTTGGATTCCAATACCAGCACTTTCTCCATTGCTCCACTCATTGTCTCTATGGTAGCTACAAAACTATAATTTATATAATGTGAAAAGATGTATCACAACCAAAGCAAGGTGAATATAAATTAGCCCTTGACTTTAATCTAGTTGAAATATGACACATTCTCACAAATTGTAGATTTCCCATGTTCACACTAATAACAGAGGCAAAAAATTATTTGACTGGCTGGGGGAAAAATCCATGGAAATCTGTCAAAAATATAATTTTAGGCAGAATTCCTTAGATAATTTTCTACATAAAGAATATAAAATAAAATACAAAAGGTGACAATATGATCTCCTTAAACTTTGCAGTAAAGAGAAGAAAACATAATGTCCGTTCTCTCCAGAAACACTACAGAGGTGATAAAAAATCATTCCAACTCATAAAACATAAAATGTATTGTTCTAAATATTATTCGTTTATTTGAAGATGATCTCATGGAGTATGGAGATGATACATATCACATCTTTTGTAAGAAATACATACTTTTTAAGATATTTTATTTACTTTTCAAGTACTGGTCTTCAAAATTCATTATATTACATCAGAATTGGGAGCAATTGTGACCAAACTCTATTCAATCCTTGTTAAATTTAAATTAAATCAGGTGCTACAAAATTGGACACTATTGGGAATAAGCATGTATTCAGTTTATATTTTGATCAAGAACATTAACAAAAATTGTTTTATCAAGTATTAAAATGCTTACTTTTGGTTTACACCATTGACTACTGGTGAATTCTCCATCACTCCATAATTCATATCTTTTAAAAATGTATTTTCCCCCATTTACATGTAAATTCAAAATTTTACATTCATTTATAAAACTTTGAGTTCCAAATTCCCCCCTTGCTCCCTCCCTAACTCCACCCCCCTCATTGAGAAGGCAAACAATTCAATATAGGTTATACATGTGTAGCCGTGCAAAACATATCCATAATAATCATGTTGTGAAAGAAAATATAGACAAAAAATCAAGAAAAATAAAGTAAAAAAAGTATACTTCAATCTGCATTCAGACACCATGACTTCTTTTTCTTGGGATGGAAAGCATTTTTTATCATAAGTCCCTCAGAGTTGTCTCGGATCACTGTATTGCTGAAAATAGCTAAGTTATTCACAGCCACAACATCTTACAACGTTGGTGTTACTTTGTACACAGTCCATTTCACTTTGCTTCAGTCCATGCAAGTCTTTCTAGGTTTTTCTGAGAGCATCCTGTTCCTGTACAATAGTATTCCATCATAATCACAAACCACAACTTGTTCAGCCATTCCCCAATTAATAGGCATCCCCTCAGCTTCTAATTCATTGCCCCCAGAAAAGAGCTGCTATAAATACTTTTGTACTTATAGGTCCTTTTCCTTTTTTTTTTTACACTTGGGATACAGACCTAGTAGTGGTATTGCTAAGTCAAAGGGTATGCCTGATTTGGTAGTCTTCATGCATACTTCCAATTGCTCTACAGAAAGGTTAAATCAGCTCACAACTCCATCAACAATTCATTAAATATCTCATTTTTTTTCCCAAATCCCTTCCAACATTTGTCATTTGCCTTTTCTGTCCTTTTAGCCAATCTAATAGGTATGAGGTAGTACCTCAAAATTGTTTTAATTTGCATTTCTCTAATCATTAATGAGTTAGAGTATTTTTTCCATGTGGCTATATTACCGAAAACTGATCATGGCTCTTATTTTTATAAATTTGACTCAGCTCTCTATTTGTTTGAGAAATGAAGCCTTTATCAGAGAAACTTGCTTCATTTTTTTCCACAGTTACTATTGCTAATTGCATTTCCCTCCATCCTATCCCCTGACCCCATTTATTTTATTCTCTCTCTCCTTTCACCCTGTCCCTCCTCAAGTGTTTTGCTTCTGACTACCCCTCCATCATTTGCCCTTCTTATGGCTTTCCCCTTCTCCTGTGTGTCTCCTTTACCAAGCTGTTAACTCTTTTCTCATGATTTTCTTGCATCACTGTCATTTCTCTTCCAAATTTTTCCTCTGCCTCTCTTACTAGATTTTGAAACTTCTTTTTGAGCTCTTCTATGGCCTGAAACCAATCCATATTTTTCCTGGAGGCTTTGCATGTAGGAGCCTTGACTTTGTTGTCTTGTTCTGAGTGTGTGTTTGGATCTTCCTTGTCACCATGGTAACTCTGTAATCAGAGTTTTTCCCATTGTTTAATCATTTTCCTGCTTATTACTTGACTTTTAACTATTCATTAAAGTAGAGCTTTGCTTCCAGGGTGAAGGGCAGTTGTTCCAAGCTTCAGGGGTTTTATGCAGTTATTTTCAGAAATACTTCTAGGGACTGTATGTTTTCAGTTCTTCCAAGGTGGTATGATCCAAGGAGAGGTATTTACTCTTCACTACCCTGTGCTCTGGTTTATGAGCAATAACAACACTCTTTTCTGTCCTGGAATTGTGAGGAGGGTCCCCCCTTCACTGTGGCTGCAAGCTTTGTTATGCTAGTATTCCTCCTCACTATGGGACTTCCACCCAGGACTGTGGCCCAGATCTAAGTATAGGCAAAGCAACAGAGTTCTGCCCCAGTGCTAACAAAAGACTCCTGTAATCTCCTTCTGACCAGTTGTCCAACCCCCTTAAAGTATGTGGGCTGAGAGCTCCAGAATTAGCCACTGCCACTGCTGATTCAGTCACTCCCAAGGCCTACTCCTGGTTTGTTGGGGCCTGGGCTGTCCTGGCACAGCCTTTGCTGGACATACCTTTACTGTTGACTTTCTAAGTTACCTTTGCTCTCTCTGGGCTGAGAGGTCTGGAAACTGCCATTGCTGCCAGTGATTCTATTGCCCTGAGCTCTGTTGCAGGGTTGCTGGGTCCTGGTGTGCCCTGGCACAGCCTGCACTGCACTGTGATCTTCTCTCACCCTGGTGCAACAGATCTTTCCTGCCAAACTTCCAAGGTGCCTTGGGCTGGAAATTTGTTTCACTCCATCTTTTCTATGGGTTCTGCTGCTCTAGAATTTGTTTAGAGTCATTTTTAAAGGTATTTGGAGGATTTTAGGGGAGAGTTCAGGTGAGTCCAGCCACCATCTTGGCTCTGCCTCCCCATAATTCATATCTTAATGGATACATGATCTGATCAATGTCTGCACACTGCCTTCCTCAGGGACAATAATAAGCTTTTATATGCCTTCTAATCTGTTTAAGTCTTGACAACATTTTCCTGTCCATACTCCATAGGGATCTACCTAATGTGCCAGAGGACTTCCCCCAAGGCTTTTTACATTTTGTAGGTACTAATGCACTTATTTCTCCTTTTTATAACATGACTAGTTCATCTCATTTTCCAATCAGACTTTGCTGGATGAGATCCAGCTGACAAAAGTAAAGACATCTAGATAATTAAAACATTTATGTTAACCCCAAATTTTATTTTCTTTTCACACTGAGCCTCTTAAACCATGCTTCATATGACCAATTTGTAACATTTTTTAAAGAGAAATAATTTTATTAATAGTTTCAAGTGGGCTTGAAAAGTGGCAGATACTACAAAAAGAAATGCAAATGAAAAACGATAGGATGTTATATACTCCCCAACGCAAATATTAAGTTCTATTTTGATACTATCATTTGTATTCAATGTTACTGGGCAGTTAGATTAGTCTCATATCCAGATGAATTCTCCTTAGAGAGATTTGTATGGCAGCACAAACGAGAAATCCATTCCTCATGTCTACACTAAATGTATGGGGCAGATGGGGAAACAAATTAACATCAAAAAAGGTCACCAGATTTGACATTGCTGGGCCAAAAATGCTTCCAACCAGGCAAAAATTCACAGTTCTTCCAATTCAGGAGAACTAACTCATTTCGCCACCATCATTAAGTAATTAGAAAATGTATAATGCTAAGAAAGAATTAATTTGAAAGACAAGTAATATTTTCAGGTGTAGTGATTTGATTACTTTAAAATTAGATACTTTATTATAACATCAGAATTTACTAAGAAGTCACAAAATGCTCCTTTGGAATTTGAGAAATTGAAAGTGGTTGGAGCCACATGCCCTAAAGATACCATAACCTGAGTTAGAGTGTTACTTTATCTTGATAAACTACATAAAAATTCAAATAGGACTTATACAAAGGTGGGAAAGTGATACATTCAGTGATGCAGTGAGCCTAAAGACCCACTAATTTATCATAGAACATTAAAAGATTAATGTTTAAATTGCTAAATCCATACTAATAATATCAGCACTATGTCAATAAAACCCCTCTGCCTTACCAAATTCCTAGAGAGTCAGTATACAAAAAGACACAGTCCGTCACGTCATAACCTTAAGAAAATGAAAATTTAGCCTAGAGGGCTAGCACTGAAATAGCAGTATCCTGAGAACTAATTCAACTACCACTATGTCTGTTAAGCAAAAAGTTATGTCTTATTTTGAAGGAGAAATTTATTTACAAATTTCTTCATGGATAACCATTTAAATCTAAATAATCCTATCATAAATCACATTCCCTTTCATATCAGAAGTGATGATATAAGAATAACTATCACCATAGGTTAAAGCACCTTTTATCCTCAAAATGAAATATTAATAAAGTTAAATGCCCTTTTAAATTTTGTAAAAATAAAATGAAACTAACTCTAAGGATCTGAATCTTAAAGGTTCGTTGTCCTTGTTCAGTCATTTCAGTCATGTCCAACACTTTATAACCCCATTTGGGGGTTTCTTGGCAAAGATACTAGAGTGGTTTGTCATTTTCTTATCCAGCTCATTTTACATAAGAGGAACTGAGGCAAACTGAGCTAAGTGACTTGCCTGGGGTCACACAGCTAGTAAGTGTCTGAGGCCAAATTTGAACTCAGGAAGATGTGCTTTGCTGATTTCAGGCCTGGGACACTATCCATTCAGCCACCTACTTGTCCCTTTAAAGGTTTATGGTATAAAAACATTTTTACAAATTTACCAATGGTTATAAAGTTATTTGTGCTATTAAAATATAAATAACTCTATTCTTTGATTGATGCCCATCACTGGATCATAAGATCATAGATTTGTGACTGAAAAGGAAGACCATGTGGATTATCTTGTTCAACTCATTATTTTGTGGAAGTTGGTGCATAGATGCTACTGGAACTTCTAAAGCCATTCAAACAACTTGTCACATTGGGAAAAAAAAGTGTGATTAACTGGAATCCATAGACATTAGTTTTAATCCTGTCTATGACTAAAACTAACTGCATGGTCTTAAGTACTTTGTATCTCTGGGCCTCCATTTGATCATCTATAAAATGAGATAATACTACTTGCATTAATCAGCTTCATTCCATTATGATGGGAAAACTACTTTGTAATATTTAAATTGCTATATGAACTATTGTCAAAACTACTAGACTTTAAAGTGAAAAGCAATATTAAAGGTCATTTCAACTAACTCTCTAATTACACACAAAGTAGGAAAATGAGACTCATGCTAAGTAATCGATTAAAGTTCAAACAGCTGGTAAAATATAGAACCAGCATTTGAACTCATATTTTCCTACTACAAACAAATGTTCTTTTCCTTACAACAACACAAGTCTGCACTGCATTTTAAAGATCCTTTCTGTCAGAGTAATACAGAAAATAATTTTAAACTATGGAAAGAAATACAAAATTTTTCTGCATATTTGTGTCACCATTTCCATTCAACTTTTCAATTCAGTCGAGATTTTCCAAATTTTCTTCATTTTGATAGATGTCATGGACAACTGTATGCATAGATGTAATAAAAATTAAATTATTGACATTGCATAGACTTACATTTATATATTAAAACAAATTAATGTTCTACTTATTTTATGAACAAAGATCTCTTGTATCCTATTAATCATTTCTAAGTCTCAGATAATGAAGGTATTCTAAAGTAAAAGAAATATAAGTTATAGAATTTTCTTTCCTTTATTACGTACATTAAATTTGACAGAAACAAAGGGAATATCTTATCCAATGATATAGCTAATATCCATTCTCCCTTTTCTAAACCAATATCATATCAAAGAAAATCCCTTATATAACACATTTTTTCTGAACTCTGACAGAAGAATTCAGGGCTAAAAGTTTCCTCACTACAGCAATGATTCCAACAAGTAAATATCAGTGATTTGTATCTGACAAAATAAAAGTCAATTAGAAGGCTTTTATCTGGAAAACATTCTTCCATATAAGGTACAGACTAATGTTTGGGAACCAAAAAGTGCTAAATTTAAGGACAGTATATATCCCAGAAACCTATTTTGTTAGGTTGATTGTTTGGACGGTCAAACAAACACACACAGACACACACAGAAACACACAGACACAGACACAGACATAGACACACACACACACCTCTTAGTAATGTTGTAAGTGGTAATGAGGTTCCCAGGTCATCCCACAATATCCAACTTTATCTGAATTAAAGTTTTATTTTAAATATACCAAACCACTCGTGTATGGTATTTTTCCAATGAGAAAAAATTCATTTCAAGAATCAACAGAAGTCCCTAAGAACAAATCTTCCATGCACAGTAATGTCAGGTGATAGAGACGGGCTTATTATAGTCATTTTGAATTGATGAGAAATTTTAATTTTCATAACTAAGAGCCAAACAAATACGCAATGACTACCTCATAGCAAGTGCTTAATAAGTATTTTTGATTGTTGTTGTTGTTTGTCCTTCATTTTTGAGGAAAACCAGTGATATCATGGCATGTCTTGGCATATGCATAAATTGGATTTAAATGAGGTAGAGTTATAAAAAGTCATCAACCTCACTCTCTTTTCCAGAATCATTGAAGTCCAGTGACAAGACAAAAATCAAGATGACTGGAATGTCCTGTCATAGCCCATGAGTCCATTGGATGACCCCCTTGGCATCTTCTATAGATGACTAAACTCTAAGTGCTTTACAATGCCTGCTTCAGAAGTCTCCACGGCCTTTGGAACAAATCACTCTCATCTCCCCATTCTGCCAGGGGAGGTTTTCACATGCTTGGGGCAGACATCCCCCTAATTCACTGTCAGACCTGTCAGTTATATTCAACCTGGTTTAGCCCATCTAACAAGATAGGCTTACTGGGGTGTGATGCATAATACACCATCTTGGAACCACAGGTAAGATTTGAGTGCCAGAGAGATACAAAGACGGTTAAGCAGCTCTAAAAAAGGGCTCAGAAAGTTCTCATAGTAGAGGAGCTAGTCCTCCTTGAACACTTGGTATACCCTGTTGATGACTGATTGAGTACATAATCCTTTGCATGTTAACTGAATAGCATGATACTTATATATTCAATAATACTGGAACAGGATACACACATATATGTATCTATGTACATATGTGTACATATATATATACATATACAAACACACAAATGTATAGATATACACAGAAAGAGAGAGAGAGGGTGAGAGAGAGAGAGAGAGAGAAAGAGGGGGGGGTGCTTTTTATGGAATACAGGTGATGACCACCAGTACAGTAGGTTGTCTTACTTAATTGTCTGAGGAAGCAGTTATTGACCAACAATTCTAAAGAGATTGAAAATATTTGAACAGTCTTTCTTTTGTTTTCTTACTTGACTGGTCCATTTAAATTACAAGTACTATGGAAAAGCCTGTTAGAATACTAAATTACATCTACATCTTCAAAGTGCAGAATGTAATTTTAAAGACATTTTAAAAATTAAATGTCTTTCAACAGATATCCCTCATTTTCATGGTTGAATGTTGTTTTAACCACAAAATATGTTAAAGAGTGAGGAATCTCTATTACAAAAGGAAATTTTCTTTCTCTATGCCTTTATATTTTCAGTCCATGAGTTTCTGCCTTTAATAATCTTATTGCTTTAACTTCCCATTATTTCCTTTCTGTTTCTTTCTCTCAGCTGCTTTGTAACAATCAGATTATTTCATTTCTCTTTAACCTATTCCTGTGCTAACCTTGAATTTCATACACTTTCTGCTGCAACAATTACTTCATATTCCCCCTTTTAAATCCTTTTCTGACAACAAACCCTTTCTGGACTATGGGACTTTAAAGGAACAGTATCTTTTAGATCACAAGAATAATCAGAAGTTAAATATATTACAGTATTTAGACCACCCTATCCTCTAACGTTCTTATCCCTTTTAAAACTGTAGACCATGAATCATCTCCTCTTCACTTCCTGTTAAATACCTTCTCCACAGAGGTAAGAGATGAGAAAGCCAACCCAGGTCTATGGGCCATGACACCAGTTTAACACGTTAATCTCCAATTGGCCCTCTTTTTAACAGTAAGTCTTCTACATACTTGGCATGCAGCATATTGAATTTGGGCTTCAAACTAAAAACAAACAAACAAACAAAATATGTATGCCCTGCTCTTGGTGAATTTAGAATTTAGAAACAAGAGTAGAAGCATCTAGGGGAACCATAATAAACTATGGCCTTATAAAGATAGGGAAGTCAAGTCAACAAATGTTTTTAAGTGCTTACTATTTATTAAGCTGAGTACTGTGATACACACTAGGATGGAAAGAAGAAATGAAGAGTTTGCAGGGATTACCAGTGCAACTGGACTGACTAGAGTAAGGGAGGCAAGGTTTGATCTGAAAGTATATCATTTAGTTAGTATGCATGGAAGGTTGCATATTATGTCAACAGATATGTTTTTGTTCTTTGTTGTTGTTAGTTTTTTTGCTTTTCTTCCTACCTTAGCCTCACTAACACCAACATCAAAGCAAATAATTAAAATTGATCAAGTAAGCAAATCAAAAAGAAGCACTTTGGCCTGTATCTCTGTTTTCTCTTTAAATTTATTCATATTTTCAGAAAACAGTCACAGAATACTACAATCTCAGAGCAAAACTTGGAAATAATTTAGTATAATGATTTAGAAATCAATATACATCCAAGATAAATAGTCATATAAACTTGAAAATCTATAATAATATGGAACTCAATACCTCCAGAGGCAGCCCATTCCATTTTTAAGCAGTTCTAATTATTAGGAACTTTTCCCATACAACAAACAAAAGTCTTCCTCTTTTCATTCATGGCTTCTAGTTCTAATCTCTGAGAACAAATTCATCATACAGGAAGAATCAACAACATCAACAAGTTAATGAATGTCAAAGGTGAGGTAAAGGCAAGAGTTGAGGATAATACCACAGTTGTGAACATGCATGAATGGAAAGCTAATAGTACTAGAAATACAGAAGTTAGGTAGAGAGAAAATTTTGGAGGGGGTGGGGGAAAGTATGTCCTGTCCAAGTTAAATTTGAGGTGACTGCCAGACATACAATTAAAGATATTTACTTGATACAGAACTGAATTCCACTAGAGGAATGAGGTCCTGATAGGTAGATTTGGGAATTATCTAATCATATGTTGGCTGAACTAAAGGCAGATAAAAAAAAATCACTCACATAAAGATATGAGCTCAGGGTAGTTACTTAGGAAATATCCACAGTTAAGGACAGCATATGAATGATTGTCCAACAAAAGGAAGAGAGAAGGAACAAACAGGTAGGAAGAAAAACAGAAAATAGTAGTTTCACAAAATTCCAGGCATGAGTGACCATCTGCTCAGAGCAGATGCTAGAATGTTGCTGATAGTAGCATTCAAGACTAAAAATATGTGGCCTACAGCAACTAAACTACAGGAAAGTGTCAGAGATCTGTAGTGACACAGTAACAGTCAGAAGGCCTTTACCTGGAAAATGTTGTTCCATAGAAGGTAAACACTAATATTTGGGAACCAGATTCTCTAATTCATGGACTCTCTCTTTCTCTTTCTCTCTCTCTCTCTCTCTCTCTCTCTCTCTCTCTCTCTCTCTC
>CM053622.1:222917289-222948258 GCA_028646595.1 Phalanger gymnotis | reverse complement strand
GAGATATAGAGGTAGAGATATAAGAAAAAGAGAAATCTCTATCTACCTGTCTCTCTGTCTGTATTCCAGTAATCTATTTGCTAAGTCAGTTGTTTGGAACATAAGTATTATTGTAGCATACCACCAAGCTACCTTTCATTCTATATCAATTTGTGTTTCTCTCTTGCCTAGCTGGAGATGATAAAGCTGTTCCTTCCCTTTGCCTACTAGGGCTTCCATCTCCAAGGAGTGAGATTCAGCAGCTGAAACCATTAACGACTGTCTGTTCATTTAAATTCTGACCAAATGTGATTAACCCATTAATATAAAATGTGAAAAGAAAGGAAATCTTAAAAGTTGACATTTTAGTCACTAACATATCATATGTTTTGCTTTTCCTGTCTCTGTTTCTCAGAAAATACAAATAACCTGATTTTATACTTCAAATGATTGTATAAAGCAGTGTTTGGTTCTAAAATGAACTTTTCATATGGAATGGGATAAATATTTGGTGATATAGCATCTAACTGGAAGCAATATGATATAGTGCAAAGAATATTGACTAGATCTGGACAGATTATTTGGAAATAGGATACAGAGTGATATTAAGAACGTCCTAATCTATTAACTTGAGGGTTAAAAAAGAATATTTGAATGAGTATCTAAGAAGAGAGCAATCACATAGAGAAACACAGAAGTGACGTAATGATGGAACTCTTACAACAATGCATCACTTAAGATGGAAGGAAAGAGATTACTAAATTAGTATTAAGACTTTACATAGTTTTGATGGAAGTCTCCAGAAATCTGTATATCTGCTAAAACCACAGCACTTAAAACATTCTTGAATTGCTTTGTATATACTTTCATCATGAAAAAGGTAGAGGAAGTGACCAAGGATACAATTCTTTTCTTTCTTTTTTCTTTCTTTTTTTTTTCTGTGACTTATTTGCAAAGTTTATTTAAAAGCTTGGTAATGAAAGTCAAAGAGCATTTGTTCTTTGAGCCTCACAATGCTCGATTATGTTTTAGGAAACTAGTTGCTCAACAGTGTTTCTTCTTCCCATGTGTATATCTTTTTAATTTGAATTTTATTTTGGATTTATGGAATGAAACAAACATTTCCTTAACATAGCATAATAAAAAAGATGACTGTACATGAAACTGCAAATCTACTATGCACAACTTACTATTCCTTTCAAATATACAACAAAATCGTCATGTAATTTTTTTCCCTTGTTATTCTTCCCTCCCCACTGGAGATGGGTACCATCAGACACAAATATGTGTTTACGTAAAATTACTCTATAAATAGTTTTATTTAAAATTCTTTCACTGCATGCAGATAGTGTCTTCTTCATATATCCTATATAGTTAATTTCAATGTTAAAGTTGTTCTTAAAACAATATTGCAGTTACTATATAGAATGTTCTCTTGGTTCTACTCATTTTATTCTTCATTATCCTGCAAGTTGCTCCATCTTTTCCCTAAAATCACTGAACACATCATTTCTTATAGCACAGTAGTATTCCATCACAATCATACACCACAATTTGTTCATACATCTCCCAATTGATGGGCATCCTTGCAATTTCCAGTTCTTTGCAACCACAAAGAAAGCTGCTACATTTTAGAACATATAAGTTCTTTTCCTTTTTCCCTAATCATCTTTGGAGATAGACCAAATATTGGTATTGCTGAGTCAAAAGGCATAAAGAGTTTAATAATCCTTTGGACATAATTCCAGATGGCTATACAAAATGGTTGGATCAATTCACAGTTCCACTGACAATGAATGTGTCACCATTTTTCCACATCCCTTCTAACATTTGTTGCTTTCTCCTTCAATCATTTTAGTAATTTTGAGAGGTATAAACTATCTTAAGGTTGTTTTAATTTTCATTTCTCTAATCAATTATGATTTAGAACATTTTTTCATATGCTATATATTGTTTTGATTTCTTCTTTGGAAAACTGTTCATATCCTTTGACCATTTATCAATTGGAGAATGCATCATATTCTTATAGATTTGATAAAGTTCTTAATATGTTTAAGATATGAGACCTTCATCTTAGAATCCAGCTACAATTTTTTTTTTTTGCCAATTTTCTGCTTTCCTTCTGATCTTGGCTACATTTATTTTATTTGCACATTAAAAATAATGTAATTAAAATTATCCATTTTATACCTTACATCTATGTCTTGTTTATTCAGAAATTCTTCACCTATGCATATCTGAGAGGCAATATATTTCATGTTCTTCCATTTTTCATAACATCTCTTTATCTAGGTCATGTATGCATTTTGATCTTTTCTTGTTAAATGGTATAAGATATTGTTCCATGCCCAATTTCTGCCAAACTGCCTTCCAGTTTTCCCAATAATGAATTCTTAGAACCAAAACTTAAGTCTTTACATTTGTTAAATACAAGGTTCTTATACTTATTTGCTGCTGTACACTATATGATTACTTTGTTCCATTGATCTGCCTTTTTATTTCTTATTCATTACCAGTTTGATAATTACAGCTTTATAATATAATTTAAGATATGGGACTACTAAACCTCCTTCCTTTACATTTTTTTTCCATTAATTCCTTTGATATTATTGATTATTTTGTTCTTCCAAATGAATTTTGTTGTTTTTTTTCTAATTCGGTAAAATATTTTTTTCAAGGTAAAATTGTCATTTTTATTATATTGGCTTTGCCTACCCATGGAAAATTAATGTTTCTCCAATTATTTACATCTGTTTTTATTTGTATAATTTTTTAAAAAAATATTTTTTGTTCATATAGCTTCTGAGTTTGTTTTGGCAGGTACACTCAGGTATTTTATAGTGTCTACAATTAATCTATTTTTTTGGGGGAGGATTATAAGGTGAATAGTTCAGGATTATATCCTAGAATAGAATATTTGTCTCTCATTTAGACATTTGAAAAAATATCCAGGGTATATTTGTGTGATGGAAAAATGGGAAAAATATCCAGTCTTTCTGCCCTGTACATCCTCAGTTTAACCAATTCTTATTAAAATGATCCCTTATCCTGATGTAACCAGAATCAAAAAATAAAAAGGAAAAAAAAAGTCTTTTTGCCATGAACATAAGACAAAACTCGGAATAATGTATAGAATCTGAAGACAAGGAAATAGTCTTTAAAAAAATGAAAAACAAATACTTCCTAATAATTAGAGCTTTGCAAAAGTACAGTTGGCAGCTTTGAGGGGTAAGAAATTTGATGACTGCATATCAGTGATGTTTCAGGAAAAATTCTTGTCCAAGTGTGAGTTTTGCTATACTATATCTCAGGAATCCCTTGCAACTTAATGATCATGAGTTGGATAGTTCTTTAGAGGTTATCAATTCCAATGCCTAGCTTACACATCAGTCCTTTATTCAGTGAATGACTTTCTATTTTTGCTTATTAAAATCTTACCAGTGATTCAAGACCTTTTACCAACATGAGCTTTCTCTGTCATGAAACCTTCCTTGTTATCTTCAAACAAGTATTTTCTTTTCTAAACTACTATGGCACTTAATATGTATCCCTTTTGTACATATTTCACAAAATATATTCTTTTATAATTATTTGTGTCCCTGTTTTGATTTCTCTAATAGACTGTAAGTTGCTTAAGAGCACAGACCTCTTGTCTTACTGTTTCAATTACCAGACGTGGTATGTGCTTCCTTAATAAACTTGGATAAGACACTGAATTCTGTGTTTTCTCATCTGTAAAGTGAGGGAGTTAGAGTAAATAATAATTTCTCAATACTGTGATATAATATCCTATTTGGGTCAAAAATTGATTGAGTAACCATAATAAAAACCATGTTGACTAGTTAATCCATGTCAATCTGGAAGGAAGTCTCTTGTCATGTACCCCAGGTCTCTGTCCTGGGTCTTATTCTATCTAATATCTTTATCTATGATTTGGATGAAGGTAGAGATTATATATTAATGAATTTATGCATAATATGATTTTGCAAAGAGAGGTACCAGATTGAATGACAGTATTGGGATCCAAAACGATCTTGATAGGCTAAAATGTTAAGGTAAATCTAACAACATGAAATTTAAAAGGAATAAATTTTATATACTAATCTTGGCTTGAAAATAACCAACTATATGAATATAGGATGGTGAACATGTGACTCAAAAGTAGTTCGTGTCAGTTTAGATATCAAGACCTCATGGTCTTTATTGAACTACAAGATCAAAATGAATAAATCCACGAGAGGCAGTTTAAAAACCTAGTGTAACTTAGGACATATTAATAGAGATAAAGTGCCTAGATCAAGAAAAAGGATAGTTACACTACACTCTGCCTTGTTTAGATAATATCTGGATTATTGTGTGCCCTTTCAAATACTCAGTTTAGAATTGATATGGATTGACTGGAACATATTCAGGAGTGGCCAGAATTTAAAGGTGATTAGATACTATAATGTCATATATGGATTGGTTGGAGAAAACTGGAATGACAATAATAACGATGAAGAGGAGAAAGATATAACAACTACTATTTATATAGCATTTCCTTGCTCCATAAAGTGAGATTAGATGAGATGATCTCTTTTCCATGATTCTATGACCTGAAGTAATTTTCCATTCTAAAACTCTGCTACTCTAGTAAATAAATATTAGATGCTTAAAGACTAATGAAAATTGCTATGAGTAGCAAGAAGGTTCTTTCTTCCACTCTGATATTATAGTAAAAAATATCAGAACAAAATAAGGGAGGGTGGCGTGCAGGAGTAAATATAATAGTAAAAAGATGAGAAGCTTGTCAGAAAACAATTGAAAATAATCTCCCTCCCTCACGCATATACAAAAAAAAAAAAAACAAGTACAGTATGAATGCAATTATACTGACTCTCTGTTCCTTTCATTACATTCTGAAATAAAAAAAATGTTCAAATTATATATCAACATGTAGAGCCTTTCCAAATGTATACATGTTTTTCTAAGACCTGCCGGCATACACTTATGCTGCTTAAAAAAGATAGTTTTTTTTCAAACTGAAACTAATAGTACCCTTCTTGTTGAATGCCTACGATGTATGTATATAGAGAACCTGTCTTTTCTGGTTATTGGAGAGTCATCTTGTGAATCCCATGGATGACAAAAAGCACTTAGATTTGCTTCATGGTACTCTTATCCAGAGAAAATCTCAGGTGCTTGTTCGCATGAGGAGAATATTTCAGCATACTGAGTAAACCCCATGAATATATAATGAGCTTGAAGATGAAAAAGAGCAAAGCAGCATTGGGGATTGATCTTAGGACTGGGACTCTGACCTTTGGGACAGTAGGTAAAATAAAAGAAATCACTGACAGTCAGAGGTGGAAGAAACTGTCCAGATTACGTAATCCAATATACCCTCACTTTGCAGATGAAGAAACTGAGGTTGAGAGACAAAGTGCAGCATTAGACTGTTCATCCTAAGTGAATTCCCTGAAGACACATAGCTAGTTGAAGTGGAAAATCACAATATCAGCTCAATTCTCTATAGTATCCATTGAAACCAAATAGAAAAGATCCCAAGTCCAAGGTCCCTCTTCTGTCTACTACATATATCAATATATAAGAATGGAAAGACAACTGGATAACTTGAAGTCCTTTCCACAACATACCTGAATTTTGAAAGAGAAGTCTTTGTCTGACCGGTTTTACAATTCCATCTTCAGTCTCTGAGTTTATACAAGTTATCCCACAAGCCTGAAATGTATATCTTCTTTTTATTTTCCATTTAGAATCTTTGACTTCATTCAGAGTTCAAGTCCTGTGATACCTCCTACAGTATGAAGTCTTTCCTGGATCCTCAAGTTGTCAGTATTTTCTTCTTTTTAGTATAACCTAGTATATACCTATGAATTCAGGTATTGCATCCCCCCATCCCAGGGAATGTAAGCTCTCTGAGGGCAGGGAATGTGCATTTTTGCTTGTTTCTCGTGCTTCTTTTATCTTTCCAGAATCTAGCAGTATGTCTTTTATATAGAAGGTACAAAAAAAAATACTCCTTGGAATGGATTGAATTGAAATCCCTTCTAAGCCACAGGGAAAGGTATGATGTTGTATAGAAAGGAATAAGTACATCAAGTCCATTTCTTCCAGGACTTCAGCTTCTTAAGCTTAAACCCCTCAGACTCAAAGCTAGTCACTTGGGCATTATCAATATGCTAACTTTCAATAAAATATATAAACTTTTTTTAAAATGCAAGGTGTTGAATACAATCCTGAAGGATTACACTAAAGCATCATATTGATTTGGCATTTAAAGAAAATATTTTTGAAAAGAAAACTATGACATCATATTCAATAATTTTCATTAAAAAATTCAACAGTGCAATGTATTGATTCATTGCCATAGAATTCTTAAAGCAAAATCTCAATACATTAATCATAACAAGATATTCAAAACAAGTGAATGAAGCCAAATTCACTATTACATGCATATAGCTCTATTACATTATTACACTGATTTAACTTTAATCACAAATAGCATGGACCGAAATAACTTCCAGCTTCTTGGGGACAATTTTTATGTTTTTCCTGAACAATCATAGTGAAAGGACAATTTAATTAAACTTATTAAACACGTACTGTAAACACTTATGCATAAAGCATAGATCCTGGCAGAAATTATAAAAAATTAATGTTCCAGAGTACTCTCTGTCCTCAAAGAGTTTATGATGAAAGTAGAAGAAAGATGGAACCAATTTCTCCTACTTTCAGTGGATAAACAGTTTCCACTTGGCATTTTGAATATTATAGCTTCACAAATCTACTATGGTAGCATTAGGAGAAAAAAAATAATTCTCATTTCTTCAGAGTTATTGATATGCCAGCAATTTAAGACTTTATTTGGAGGATGAATTCTCTGTGGTTCAGAAGCAAGCCATATGTATCAACTGAAGACCATTGAATATCTGTGTTAGGATGTTCACTCAATTTACAGAAAACAGTAATCTTTAATCTGGAAGGTCAACAAAACCTCTCACAGATAGGATTAAATTATCTGTGGTTTTCTATCTGAAATCTTCCTCCAAACTCCCCTTTTCTCAATACCTTCACCCCTACCTTCAAACCATACTCTACTTAGAGTCTAATGCATGCAAAACAAATGGGTGAACTGTCTTGTTTTACAATATTTTTCTTTTTATCCATCGGTGTATCACATTTGTAAAGTGTGCGGTTTTTTAATACCAGCACTACATCCCTCAGAGACAAACTGATATTTACCAGACTATAACACAACCTTTTATCTGATTTGAACCTCAGCCAAGTTGCTTTTATTTGTGACCAGCATTAGGGACTCACTTATGAAACTACAGTGCCATCACTTGTCCCATATCCCTTGTAGCTTTCCATCAATACTAAGGCACCTCATACTGCCATAAAGCAGGAAGAAGAATTCCAGCTTTGGTGAAATGTAGTGTTTTATGCTTTGAATTATTTTCTAGTTCCATCTCTGCTATAATGCCAGCTTCAGGATGTTTGGATTTGGCCAAGATCCATAGTGTGTATGAATATAAACTTTACAAATAGAACTAAGCCTTCATTCTCCCACAATGTCAGGTTAAATTTTATGTCTCAGTCATGTCACTCTTAACCCTCCTAGTTTTCCATTTGGAAATGGGTGCTAGTTAGTTTCATTATCTTGTTTGCTGGCAGCAAAATATATGGAAGAGGAGCAAAAGCACAGACTTGAAGATTTGGTCACTTAAGTTACAATTGGATTAAACATATGAGACAGAGATTAATTTGCCTTGGGATCTAAAAGACTTGGCTGCAAGTTCTCTGATCTGACACATACTAGCTATATAATTCTGGGCAAGTTACCTAATCTTTCAGGGTCCCAGACAACTTCTTAAGACTGTAAATGGTAAAGAAAATATGATTCTGAATTTATAGAGAGAATTTTGTCATCTAGTGAAATCATGTAGAGCATCAACTTCATAAAGATATACATAATCAATAAGAAAGCATTGATGGAATACTGATTATTTATCAGGCAATATGCTAATCATTGAAAAGAAAAAGGCAGAAATAGTGCCCATCCTCAAGGAGGTAGCATTCTAACACATGCCTAAGAACTTACTTCCAATGTAATAAGCTCTCCATCTTGAGATTTGAGATATTCCCTAACCAAATAAAGATCAATTAAGAGTAACTGTACCTTTTATAAAAAATATAACCTCAAATTGGAAAGAATAATAAGCTATAAAGAATGGGAATCGTGGATATGTTCTAGAAAAGTCTAGCTCTGCAAAGTGCCCAGGATTTTAACATAGGACTCTTAATAAATTTGTGATTATTGTAACATCCACATTATCTCAAATCCTTGCAGTTTAGTCCCCAAGTAAGTGGCCACTTCTAAGACTTGTCCAAAACAGTAGACATTGGCTAAATTTCCTACCGCTGATCATCAGGAATTGTTACTCTAGAGATTAGGGTAAAAATGTTTTTCCTCTACAGGGTTTCCATAATTTGAACTAAATTTATTATCCTTTTTCTTTGTCTCTATTCTTGCACCTGATTCAAGCAGGTCCCTGAAAGTCTTGTTAGTCTCAGATGCAAAAAAAACTGCTGAAAAAATATCTGATATAACTCAAGGAAATTGTCTTTAAAGGCAGGAAGGACATGGATTCAAATCCTACCTCAGTCATTTACTAGATAAGAGCAAATCCACTTCAGTTTTGCTATTTGTAAAATATGAACAATGACATATTTAGTAACAACTTCACAGAATTATTGTAAGGATGAGATGAAATAAGCACTTTTTAAACTCAAAGATGCCATGTAAAAGTCAGCTTTATTTATGAATTCTACCTCTCCTGATCAAACAGCTATGTAAAAATGTTCACATCTACAAGAGACTGAATCCTTTAACCTTCTAATTTTTCCTCATCCCTTCTTCTTCAAACAATATGTATATGTCTCATTATATTTTTTGTATTATACTTTAATTAAACATAATTGTGTCCATTACTTGTCACTAAACCCCCATACCCATACACACATACACACAATTCTACTAAACTGCAGCCACTGTAAGTGCCACTAATTATACTTTTTGACTGGAACAGTTTTAAGAAGTATGACTAATGAATACTCAGTGAAAATCCATAAGGGTATGAATCATGATCCAAACTGATTCCTCTCAAAAAAAGAGTCAAGGTTATTCTGCTCATTCTAAACATTAACATGAAAAAAAAATATGCTAGTGACCATTGACAGTGAATAATTTCCATGGCTTTGAATAAATCAGATAGTGGCTATGTCATCATCTTTTACCCAGAGAATAATAGAAATTCATTTCCCCCTTTTTTATGTCATCATTATTAGGCAGTTTGTGTTTATGAAGTCATTCCTCAGGCCTGACAGATAACTGAAGTGAAGCCTAAAGATAAGCTATTAACTTACCAAATACAACCAAAGAAATTCAATTTAATCCAATAAACACTTTGTATGTGCCTGTTGTTGGAAAAGTATTGAACTAGTCTCTGGGAGTCCTTGGCTTTAAGAGCTTTACAACTCATAATGAGAAGGACTGAACATAGGATTTGAGTGACATAGTGAACTCTTGGATAAGAGTATTCCCTCTTTTAGTGCAGGTCAATTTTCTACCTGTAACTTAAATTTTTGGAGTTTCCTAGAGAACTTAGAAAGTGACATGTTCCAGAAAACAAAGCCAGTATCTTTGATAGACATATCTTGAACACAGCTCTTCTCATTTCTGAAAGGGGCTATTTGTTAGCATATTCATATTATATGTTGTCTCTGTGTATATTTATGTATATACACATATACATGCACACATATATAATACACTATTATCTCTTCTTTTGTCCTGAATCAGGATGCACATGAAAACACAATCATTAACTGACCTAATCTTTGGAAAGTCATTCCATCAGGATAACTAGATCCTATTGATATAACAAAGAGGTAGCAGTTACTAGCCTGGAAGTGACCTAATACAGGTATCCTTCTTGTACCACAGGAAATTATTCATTGTAGCAGACTATGCAATAAATATACCAACTGTGTTAAAGACCTACTGTCAAGCAAAAACTTTAGAAAATTTGAAGTCACTTTTCAAGAAATTAGATTTATATCAACTTCACACAGGATATGTAACTAATACCTAAATGACATAGCATAAACAAATTAGAGGAGAAAGAAAAGACTATCTCTACGTATTTGACAGCTGTTGTGTGGGGGGTGAGTTCTTGACCAAAAGGCAATAAAGAGGATTGTAAAAGATAAAATTGGCAAAATTGCTAACATAATTTTGGAAAAAAAAAACAAAAAAAACTTGCAAGATCAAAATGAAAATAGATAATAAAAAGGGAAGCAGCTCAGTTGGGGAAAGGAAGGAAAAAGAAGGTTGAAGCAAATTTATCTGATAAAGGTCAGATATCCAAGAATATAAAAAAAGAAAAGCCATTCTCTCAATAGATTAAAAAGGTCAAATGATAAGGATAGGTAGTTTTCAAAAGAAAAAAATCCAAGCTATTAACAACTCAATAAAAATGCTCCAGATCACTATTAATAAATGACATCCAGATTAAATGAACTCATTTCTACTTCACACCTAGAAGACAGGTTAAGATAAAAAAAAAAAGAAAAGAAAAGAACTATTGAAGGGGTTAATTGGAACATTGTCACTAATATATTTTGGGGGTAGCTGTGGATTATCCTAATGATTCTGGGCTCTTTTTTTGATCGTGGCTTTCAGGTAGTCCAATAATTTTTAATTATCTCTCCTGGATCTATTGTCTAGGTTAGAGGTTGTTCGAATGAGATATTTCACATTGTCTTCCATTTTTCATTTTTTTGGTTCTGTTTTATAATTTCTTGATTTTTCATAAAGTCACTAGCTTATACTTTCTCCACTCTAATTTTTAATGCAGTGTTTTCTTTAGTGGTCTTTTGGACCTTCTTTTCAATTTGGCTAATTCCGCCTTTTAAGGCATTTTTCTCATTGGCTTTTTAGAGTTCTTTTGCCATTTGGGTTAGTCTATTTTTAAGGTGTTATTTTCTTCAGTATTTTTTTGGGTCTCCTTTAGCAAGTTATTGACTTGTTTTTCATGATTTTCTTGCATCACTCTCATTTTCTCTTCCCAATTTTTCCTCTACTTCTCTTACTTGTTTTTCCAAATCCTTTTTGAGCTCTTCCATAGCCTAAGACCAATTCATATTTTTCTTGAAGGCTTTTGATGCAGGCTCTTTGACTTTGTTGACTTCTTCTGGTTGTATATTTTCATCTTTGTCACCAAAGAAAGATTCTATAGTCTGAGTCCTTTTACACTGCTTGCTCATTTTCCCAGAGAATTACTTGACTTTTGAGCTTTTTTGTCAAGGTATGACTGCCTTCAGAGAGGAGAGTGCTCTGTCCCAAGCTTCAGGGGCTTTGTGCTGCTTTTTTCAGAGCTACTTCTATTCTGAGGCGGTATGATACCCCTCTCCTGAACTGTGCTGTAGTCTGTGAATGCAAGCACTCCTTTCTCCCATGTAACTACCACAAAAATTCTCTTCCACAGCCACCACAAGCTTTGCCATACCAGTGCTCCTCCTCCCCCAAGGACTGCCAACCAGTACTGTGACCCAGATCCAAGCAGGGCAAAGCAAGAAAACCTTGCCTCAGCACCAGCTGGACAGTGCACTTCTCTTACCCAGATCCAACAATTTTCCTACTGAGCTGCTCCATTGGCTTTGGTGTTTGTGGGTCGAGAAGTCTAGAAACTATCACGGCTCAATGATTCAGGGCCCTAAGTCCTGCTACACCCAGGCTACTCAGGCCTGGTCTTTTCCAGAATGGCCCATGCTAGGTTGTACTCTGCTACCAGCATGGTGTAATAAACCCTTGCCAGCAACAATCCAGGCTGTCTTGAGCTGGAGACTTGTTTCACTCTGCTATTTTATGGGTTCTGTAGCTCTAGAGTTTGCTTAGAGTCATTTTTACAGGTGTTTGGAGAACTTTGGGGGAAGAGTTTAAGTAATTCTCTGTTTTCAAGCTGCCATCTTGTCTCTGACCCCCATCCCAATCATTCTGGAAAACACTTTGGCAATAAACCTTTAAGTCATTAAATACCTCTACTAGACATTATTTGTTGTTCAATTGTATCACTCATGTTTGACTCTTTGTGAGTCCATTTGGACTTTTCTTGGCAAAGATCCTAGAGTGGTTTGCCATTTCCTTCTCCAGCTCCTTTTACAGATAAGGAAAATGTTAAACAAGGTTAAGTGATTTCCTGAGGTCATACAGCTTGAAAGTTTTGAGGTCAAATTTGAACTCAGGTCTCCCTGATTCCAAGCACAGTGAGCCACCAGCTTCCCACACCAAAATCAGAGCCATAGGAAAAGGACCCATATGTACAAAAATATAGCATACTTTCTTTTGTTGAAGCAAAAAGATAGAAAGCAAATGTGTATCCATCAACTGGAAAAAGACAAAATTATAAGAAATGAGTGAAATTATATAATAATATATAACATAACTTATGAGTATAATGGAATATTAATGTAAGCTAAGAAATTCAAAAAAAAAAAAGAGATGGATTCAGAGAACCCTAGGAAGATTTTCATGAATTGATGCACCATCAAGTTTGCCAAGGTAAAAATTTTGAACTGTAACTGACACAGTAAATAGAGCACTAGACTTGAAATCAAGGAGACTCATCTTCATGAGTTCAAATTTGGCCTCAGATACTTGCTATCTGTGGGACTTTGGGAAAGTAACTTAACCCAATTTGCCTCACTTCTTCATCTGTAAAATGATCTGTAGAAGGAAATGTGAAACCACTCCAATATCTTTGCCAAGAAAGCCCCAAATTGGGTCACAAAGAGTCAAATGTGACTGAAATGATTCAACAACAACAACAAAAAAAAATATAAAGAAAACACCTTTGAGAGACTTGAGGACTCTGATCAATACATTGGTCAGGAACTATGAGGACTCCTCACCTCTTTGTGAGAAGCAAGGTACTACTAAAAGGTGTATAATGACACATACATTTTTGGATTTGGGAAATGTATAAACTCATTTTGCCTTGGCAATATTTATTTGTTACAAAGAAAAGTGTTTTTTTGCTTTTTTTTTTTGGTCAGCAATTGTGAGAGAGCAACGCAAGGGCAGTGATATATATATAAGAGAAATGGTGCAAGAAGTCCTTAAAAAGTACACAAAAGAAAAAGAAGAAAAACTGAGAAAAGGATATGAATAAGCATGACAGTGTTGGCAAAATCCTGTCAAATTTAAATTATACTTAAAACATAACAAGGTTTATGTAGTGGAGGTTATTAGTTTACATACAATATTTTCTGTTTTCATTTGTGCATGGAAAATTCATATTTGCTCATATTAATTATGTTTGAAGATAAAGAAAAATAAAGAAGGTACAGTCTTCATGTGGAAATGCATGTATCAGGGGTAAAAGCAAAGTGAGTAGAGATCAGGGGAGGGAAAAACAGAACTGATTTTTAGCATCAGAGTATAATAGAGTACATTTAGGCCAAGAGTTATAAGGCTAGGGTCCATGAACTTTTCTTTCTAAATATTTTTAACTGTTTTCAAATGTAATTAAATAATTATAGTATGTACATTTAAAAATATTATTCTAAGTAGTCCATAAGCTTTACTAGGCTTCCAAAGGTGAATATGACATTAAAATGTTTAAGAATCTCTGATCTTAACAGTAGTACAAAATAGAAAATTAGATGATAAGCCCTAGTGTAGAGGTATGATATAGTAATGATCAGTAATGCAAATGATCAAAACCACTTCAATTGTCTTGATGATAACTGTCAGCTTTTAAGAGGTGTAACGAGCAAGTAGGATAATTCTTTTCTAGATATGATTTTCTATTACATGGAAGAACAAGTTTCTGGAGTGAATATGATAGGAACTTTGTGGGAGAAGTGACCACTGATGCCTAGAATTTATGATAGCAGAGGGGAAAGCCAGGGATAGCCACCCATGGTTTTAGGTGAACAGATTTCAAAAGGTTCAGAGGTAAGATAAGCAGAATACTTTGGACTTAAATTGTACTTGGATGTCAGACAAAGTGAAATGGCAATTGAAAAAAAAGTGGAAGATAGAATGGGAAATAATGGCAATGAACATGAAAAAAGAGTGGCATCAAGAGATCAATGTGGAAAAGGACAGAACTCACTAAAACAAATTTGGATGGGAAAAGAAAATATAAACTGGATAATATAACAGGATATATAAATACATATATATATATACACACATATATATAGGCATACACCTATAAACATACTGTCATGCAGACTAAATCTTAGACTAAATCCCAAGCATACTGAGAAAAAGAAAAAAAAATATAAAGACTTCTGCTTGGAGGTATGGGATGATAATAATTGACAACAGAAAGAAGAAAGCCACATTTGATTTTCAATTTGCTTCTGTTTTCTCTAATAAGGAGATGACCTTCAACAAAATAAAGGATAAAATAAGAGAGGAACAAACTGCCATTAATAAGTTCAAGTCAATTACTCCAGATGAAGTGTGTTTTGGATACAGAGAAATAATGATAGATATAATTGGTGATCTACTCTCAGAGCTATTAAACCACCACTGACAACAATAGAGAACTCAAGAAAGGTAAGTATTATCCTGATTTTCAAATAAAGAGAAAAGAACATAGAATCTTCAAGCTATAGCTGTGAACATTTCCGTTTTAATGAAAATTCTAGAATGCACATTAATGAGATGGTTAGTGAATCCAAGGAAATAGTGATCACAAATAGTCAGCATGATTTCTTGAAGGGTAAGTAATGTTAGAGAAAGATTCTTTTCTGACAGGGATCATAAATTAACAATCAGTAAGATTTTTTAGACGGAGTCTACTTGGAGTTTGGAAAGCATTTGATAAAATAACTCCTGATGGGTTTTGTTTGTTTGTTTGCTTTCGTTTTTGTGGAAAGGATGGTAAAATATCCAATATGAGAATAAAATTATGTGGATTTAAAATTGTTTGAATGTTAGATTCAAACCTCAATGGTTCATTTTTACTTTGGAAGGAGGGATTCCACAGAACCCAGGGATCAATGCTCTCTGCTATACTCCTTAACTTTTTTTCTATAATGAATTTGAAGATGACACAAATCTGGAAGGGATAGCTAACATACTAGACAAAAGGGATAGATTCCAAAGACATCTTGACTGCCTAGAATGTTGGGCTGAACTGAATAAGATAAAATTCCATAGGGATTAATGTAATGTCTTATACTTGGGTTCACATAATTGACTTCACAAGTGTAAGATGGCTGTATCATAGTGAGAGCTGTCTCAGATGTCTGACCCCTTGATAAGCATCTGAGGGATTTAATGGACTGGAAGCTCAATATGAGTCATGAATGTGCTGTGGAAATGTACTTTAATCAAAACATCTACTGCAATCTTGGGTTTAAGAGAATAAAGCCTTCAGGACTAATGAGAAGTTCTTATTATACAGTGCTTGGTCAAACAATGTCTGATATACTATGTTCAGTTCAGGTGGCTCAGCTCAGGAAACATGTTGTTACATTGTTTAGAGGAGGACAACTGGAATGGTGAAGGGCCTTGAATCTCTATTATATGAGGAATGGTTGACAGAACAGGGAAATACTTAGCCTAGAGAATTAGAAACTCAAGGGGAATAGTATGTTGTCTTCCAACATTTGTCTTTCTTCTGGAAACAAATGGATTGTACTTGGCCATGAAAGGCACATGTAGGAGCATTATGTGCCATTGGCAAAGAAGTATGTTATGGCTTAATGTGAAGAATAGTTTCCTAAAAGTTAGAACTATCAAACAGTAAAATGGCTGCCTTAGAATTTAATTCAGAATTACTGACTGGATAAATTGTAATAAACCATCTTTTCAGGCATGGATTGAACTAGATGTCCACAGAGATCCCTTCCAACTATGAAAATATGTGATTCTGTGAAAACATTCTTCAACTCTAATTTTGATTGCAATAACATTTGTTGTAGCAAATTGTGAAGAATTGTGAAGAATTATGAAATGGTCTTTCTAGTATCTAAGACCACATTTAGCCAAATGCAGAGGAAGCACATGAAATCTTTTGTCCCTTATGTCAAGTAAAGATATATTAATGGATAATATTTCCATATTTGAAAGATGTCCATATGGTGAGGATACTAAAGGGGAGAGAGAGAGAGAGAGAGAGAGAGAGAGAGAGAGAGAGAGAGAGAAAAGAAGAAGAAGAAGAAGAAGAAGAAGAAGAAGAAGAAGAAGAAGGAGGAGGAGGAGGAGGAGGAGGAGGAGGAGGAGGAGGATACAATACTCCCTTCTTTTATCTTTGTGACCTGTCCTGATCCCTACTTCTCTACCCAGTAAAGCCAGATAATTTAAATTTATTTTTCTAGGTTAAAGTGAATTAAAATAAACTTCATTTGAGAAGATTTTATTGACATTTGCAGCAATCTTCAAATAATGATATCTAGGTTTGAAATCAAGCCAAAGTGATTGAGTTGGAAATTTATGCCTTCAGATTTCAGCCTATGTTCTTCCAGAGACTCAGAATACATATGAACAAAGTAATCAAACTTTGGGCAAAATTGCTAACAATATTAATCTAAGCACCTCATTTAAAACCAGTGAGAAATATTGGAATTAAGTTTTACTACACCCAAGATGTAAAACATATTAGTTACCTTAATTAGGGGACCCACAGCCCTGAGTTTAGGCCACTAGAAGGGCTCTCAATTGTGCAAATATTAGCAATGTGATAAGGCCTAATTTTCCATCCATTATCCAAATGGAAGGAAAGCAGAAGCTCATCTCTAAGGACCTATTATTCAGATGAAGGCTTGTTTCATTCTCTAGGCCAAAAATAGGAAGAGAGCCTTCCTACATATGTTAAACAAAAAAGTCCACCTGATCTCTTAATTCCTGACTATATTTTTCAAAGGGAATTTAGTGCATTTAGAATGAATTAGTACCCTTTTATCTTGTCAAGACTCATGTAATAACAATCATTATAATACCATGCATTTGAAGGACATCTGTCTCTAAGAAATTCAAGGCACTATTCAGAAATGTTCTAATTAATTTCCACAGTGTTTTCATGGGGGAGGTTGAGTTGTGACATTTTCCCTTAGGCTGTCCTGAAAATAGTTTCCCAAAATCCGCATGTTTATATAAATTGTACTGGTTCTATAAAATGTCCAAGAAACTGACCTACATTTGCTAGTCTTAATCTGAGTTCTTTAGGCCGATTCTCTTACCTGTCTATTGTTGATCATTGGCAGAGGCTAAGAGTACACAGATAATAATGGTATCTGACATTGACATGATGTTCTAAGATTTACAAAGAGCTTTTCCAACATCTAATTCAATCATCAAAATGTAACTTCCAGGTAGGTACCCTTATCTCCATTTTACAAAAGTGAAAACTGAGTCTCAGACTTGTCTATGTGATTTGTCTATGATACTGAAACTAGAAACTGTCTGAGGTATGATTCAATCCCCAATATTCTCATCCTCTCTCTCTCTCTCTCTCTCTCTCTCTCTCTCTCTCTCTCTCTCTCTCTCTCACACACACACACACACACACACACACACACACAATTATCCTATCATAATCAGCAAACGGGAAGTGAAAAGGAGCTCAAGACCTCATTTCATTTGCTTTGGACCAACCTGATTCTCATTAGGTCTATTGCCTAATCACTATTAAGATCATCAACTCATTTTGTTATTTTTCTCTTTTAATGCCTTCAGCTTGTGGTGCTTATGTGATCAAAGATCTTCCTTGCCCATTCAATAGGCCTCAGGTGGAGCTAGTTAAGGGAAGCTTGATTAGTAGAGGTTTGCTTATAGGCAGGCCCACACCCTTTTGCTACTAGGTATTAAGCCCCAGGCCTACACAGGGTATATATACCCTATGAGTAATCATTAAGTGGAGACTAGAGAGCTGCAGAGAAGAGAGAGCTGCATAGACTACAGTGCTTTGAGAAGAAGAAGAAGATGAAGAAGAGAGAACTGTGAGAGAGACAGAGAACTGGAAGTGATGAGGAAAGAAAGCCAGCAAGAGAGAACTGCAAGGGCTCTCAAAACTGTGGGAGGAGATGACGCAGGCAAAGAGACAGTTAGGATTCATGAATGAGTGTTTATGGGAAGTCCCTAGCAGAGGTTAAGGTTGCAGGATTTCTTGGCTCCTTGCTATGATATTTTGTTTTAATTTCCTTGCTGTTACATTGAGGTGGACTTACTGGTTTGGGGATGCAATTACTGCTGTGTAGAATTGGGGTTATCGGTTCTGAGATTTGATCCTCTGGTGTCTGAATAAATATTTTACTTCTTCTGCCTTCTATACAGAGAGGCTCTTATACTTTTCAATTCCCAAACTATACAGACATATTCATGGTCACCATCAATATCATGAATCTTGCCTTACTGACACACAGCCCTAGGGAATATTGCCTATAAGAATTTTTTTGTGAATCATATATGGATGAAAAAAGAGAATATATTAGGAGCATATTTAATGCTGGAAAGGTCCTTGGTGTCCAATCACTTCATAGCTTATAATAATGTAGCATTATATAGTATGCAGTGTGTATATGAATGGATGTGTGTGTGTGTGCGTGCATTATAGTACAAAGCAATAATCATCAAAATTATTTGAATAGACTTTATAAGTCATCTATTCTCCTTGTTATGTCACCACTTCTCTGAATCTGTTTCTTCATTGGTAAAATGGGGGTAAAAATATGGCTCTGTCTTTCACAGGTATTTGTTTCAGTGTAACAGAAGAGTATAGTGTTTCCCAGAAGTGCAGTAAGGATTCCACATGTAGGAAGAGTGCTGTTGTAGAGTGTGTATAGAAGGGAGGCTGAATAGACATCTCTAGTATATTTTCTCTCTACCCTTCTCTAAGGAAGACTGTTATTTTTACTAGAAGGGAAAGCAGAAGACTGGGAACACAGGCTCCTCTGCTCTTTTCAGAAAGAGGGGATATAAGGCTAGAAATATATCTATCTTCTCCCTTCAATGTTGGTCTAGGGAATATAAAATTCTATCTAACTTCTTTCTACTTTGTTATTAGGTGAGGGGTGAGAAGGGGAAGAAAGGACCAAAAGTTCTTTATGGAAGACTTGACATCTTCCCCACATAATGTCAGTACCTTAATGGATGCACATAGAGAATAATAAAGAAATCCATTTATTCAAATCACTAGCGAAACAGAAGTCAAAGGTTTATATTGGGGAATATATACCAACAATACAGACTAAAGGAGCTCTCCCATAGGGAGCAAGGTAACAGCTTAATCAAGAGAGAGTATTCTAGATCTTAAGGGAAACTCCTCAAAGTCTTTAGAGTAGCAAGCTGGGAATAGGCAAATGGTAGAGACTCTCTGATCCTCTTATGACTTCCAGGAATCTTTCCTTCAGCAATTTGAAATGATATTGGTCTCTTCCTTATTCTATCTCCACAACTCTGCCCCACCTCTTTCAAAGGGTAGGGCCTTTAGCTCTACCAATAAGAAGACAGATTCATACCAATGGGCCTTAGGACAGGAGTTACATTAGAAAAGTGACTTTTAAGTGTGACTTATTCTTTTACTTTGTAAAATGTCACATAAATAGTAAAAATAAAAAAAAAATAGCATTGACTCAGAATTTCTGGACTCAAATACACTATTCTGTCCAGTAAATGATGGTGAGATAATTTTTAGACTTTATCACATTGCTGGTGAAAAAAATTGGGAAGAGGCACGGATCTACAACTAAAAAAAGACCTAGAATGAAAACAAATAAAAACACCCCAATTAAACAACAAAATAGAAATTTTGAAAGTCGAATAAGTGTGCATGCATATGTCTCTATTTCCTGCTTTAGAGGAGCCTGAGGCTGGTGGATCATAAGAGTTTAAGAATATTTTTTTTTAAGAGGAAAAAGTTTTCATAAAAAAGGAAAGAAATAAAACTGTCAGAAACAATTGTGCCTAATTACATACCAGCAAAACTTATGACTTGTAAGAAATGGGTGAATATTTAGAAGTTATAAAGACCCAGATTAACCAAAAGAGAGATTATTTGTATAACCTAGTATCAGAAAAAGAAGTATGACAAAATTTAACTGTTCTCCTAAAGGGAAAAAAAAAAGCCAGAAGAAGCAAATACATTAACAAATGAATTCTTACAAATGCTAAAAGAACAATGAATTTCAATATTTCATGAACTACAAAAATATGAAAAGGTGGAGACCTTTAAAACTCTTTTTAGGACACAAATATGGTCTTGATTCCTTAAAGGAGAAGAGTCAAAACAAAAGAAAACAAAAAAGAAAACCATAAACAAATATACCTAATAAACACTAACATATATTTTTAAAATACATTATTAACACGTAGATTGTAATAACATCAATAGGCAAAAGATTATACACTGTGTCAAGCTTATATTTATAAAAGGAATTCATAGTTGGCTCAACATAAGAATCACAATAAATATAATAACACTTATTAAAAGAAATGAAATAAAAGGAAATAACAATTGCAAAGCACTTATCACAGTGCCTGGCACATAATAAGTGCTATATAAATTTAGTTAGTGTTAATGATGATGATGATGATGATGGTGATGATGTTGATGGATGATGATGATTATGCCTAATGAAACACATAATATCAGCGGATGGTAAAAGTACTTTCAAAAAAATCTAACAATACAAGAATAGGAACAAATTGACATTCTATTTTGTAAATTCAATTAAAAACACGTATTAACTACCTGATTTTCTTTAAAAGACCCCAGTCCACCCCCCTCAAAAAATGTTTTGTATCTATTTTGTATCTGTCTGTATGTTCAATATTCCCTCTCTCTGGAGAATGAAAGCTTTTTGAGGGCATGGCATTCTCCCCATGAGTCTTTATCTCTAGTTCCTAGAACATAGCAGGTGATCAATGGGTAATAAATTTTGCTTAGGCAAAGGTTGGACCCTTTCAACTCTGAGCATCTATGCTTCTACCATCTGCTTCTGCCTAGCATGTGATCTTGTGACAAATCAATTCGTTCTCAGTGACCTAGGCAACAACTGAACTCATGGTGCAGGGGAAATACCAGGCCGCTTCAATGGAAGGATTCCTCACATCAGGAGGTTACCCACATGCAAATAAAGTCCTAGCTATGAAACCCTCTAATCATACCCATCTCACCAAAAAAAAAAAAAAACCCAAAAACAAACAAAGAAACAAACAAACAAAAAAAAAAAACAATCTCCCAGAATACCTAGGACTTGGTTCTATCCATCATAGTGTTGAATAATTTTGACTTTCAAACAATGACTATCTTTAAAACAGCAAAAAAAATTCAATATTGTTTTACATCATTTAAAATAACTAGACAGTATAAAATGTCTGAGCATATACTTGCCAAAACAGACACAGGAACTATATGAACACAAACATAAAAAACTTTTTATGCAAATAAAATCAGATCTAAATAATTGAAGTAATATTTATTGTTTATGGGTAGGTAAAGCCAATCTATTTTTTTTATTTTCTTTTTTGCAAGTTTATTTTTTATTTAATATTTTTAGTTTTCAGCATTGATTTCCATAAGATTTGGAATTACAAATTTTCTCCCCATTTCTACTTTTCCCCCCACTCCAAGATGGCATATATTCTGATTGCCCCATTCCCCAGTCAGCCCTCCCTTCTGTCACCCCACTCCCCCCATCCCCTTTTCCCTTACTTTCTTGTAGAGCAAGATAGATTTCTATGCCCCATTGCATGTATATCTTCTTTCCAAGTTGCATGCAAAAACATTTTTTTTGAACATCTGCTTTTAAAACTTTGAGTACCAAATTCTCTCCCCTCTTCCCTCCCCACCCACTCTCCCTAAGAAGGCAAGCAATTCAACATAGGCCACATGTATATCATTATGCAACACTCTTCCACAATACTCATGTTGTGAAAGACTAACTGTATTTTACTCCCTCCTATCCTGTCTCCCTTTATTCAATTTTGTCCTTTGACCCTGTCCCTTTTTGAAATTGCTTGCTTTTGGTTACCTCCTCCCCCTATCTGCTCTCCCTTCTATTGTCCCCCCTTTTTGTCCCCTTCATCCTTCTTTCCTGTGGGGTAAGATACCCAATTAAGTGTATATGGTATTCTCTCCTCAAGTCAAATCCAATGTGAGCAAAATTCACTCATTCCGCCTCACCTGCCTTCTCTTCTCTTCCAACGAACTACTTTTTCTTTCCACTTTTATGTGAGATAATTTACCTCATTCTATCTCTCCCTTTCTCCCTCTCTCAATACATTCCTCTCTCATCCCTTAATTTGACTTTATTTTGTTAGATATCATCCCTTCATATTCAACTCACTTTGTCCCTGTGTCCTCTGCCTATTTACATGTGTGTGTGTGTGTGCGTGTGTGTGTGTGTGTGTATGTATATTCACTTCAGCTACCCTAATACTGAGGTCTCATGAATTATACATATCATCTTTCCATGTAGGAATGTAAACAAAACAGTTCTACTTTACTAAGTCCCATATGATTTCTCTTTCTTGTTTACGTTTTCATGCTTCTCTCAATTGTTGTGTTTGAAATTCCAATTTTCTATTCAGCTCTGGTCTTTTCACTGAGAAACCTTGAAAGTCCTCTATATTATTGAAAGTCCATATTTTGCCTTGGGACATTATACTCAGTTTTGCTGGGTAGGTGATTCTAGGTTTTACTCCTAGCTTCAGCTAGGTGGTACAGTGAGTAAACACCAACCCTGGAGTCAGGAGGACCTGAGCTCAAATCCATTGACCTCTGGAATACTATATTCCAAGTTCTTTGATCCCTTAATATAGAAGCTGCTAGATCTTGTGTTATCCTGATTGTATTTCTACAATACTCAAATTGTTTCTTTCTGGTTGCTTGCAGTATTTTCTCCTTGATCTGGGAGCTCTGGAATTTGGCAACAATATTCCTAGGTGTTTTCTTTTTGGAATATTTTTCAGGAGGTGATCGGGGGATTCTTTCAATTTCTATTTTACCCTCTGGCTCTAGAATATCAGGGCAGTTTTCTTTGACAATTTCTTGAAAGATGATATCTAGGCTCTTTTTTTGATCATGACTTTCAGGAAGTCCAATAATTTTTAAATTATCTCTCTTGGATCTATTTTCCAGGTCAATGGTTTTTCCAATGAGATATTTCACATTGTTTTCCATTCTTTCATTCCTTTGATTCTGTTTTATAATATCTTGACTTCTCATCAAGTCACTAGCTTCTACTTGCTCCAATCTAATTTTTAAGGTAGTATTTTCTTCAGTTGTCTTTTGGACCTTCTTTTCCATTTGGCTAATTCTGACTTTTAAACCATTCTCCTCCTAATTGGCTTTTTGGAGCTCTTTTGCCATTTGAATTAGTCTATTTTTTAAGGTGTTATTTTCTTCAGTATTTTTTTGGGTCTCCTTTAGCAAGCCATTGACTTGTTTTTCATAGTTTTCTCACATTACCCTCATTTCTCTTCCCAATTTTTCCTCTACTTCTCTTACTAACTTTTTAAGCTCTTCCATGACTTGAGAGCAGTTCTTGTTTTTCTTGGAGTCTTTTCATGTAGGCTTTTTGACTTTGTTGTCTTCTTCTGGCTGTATGTTTTGGTCTTTGTCACCAAAGAAAGATTACAAAGTCTCAGTTTGAATTTGACTCTATTTTCACTGCCTGGCCATGTTCCCAGCCAACTACTTGACCCTTGAGCTTTTCATTGGGGTGTGACTGCTTGTAGAGTAGAGTATTTTGTTCCAAGCTTTATGGGCTGCATTGCTGTTTTCAGAGCTATTTTCACACAGTAAGCTCTGCCACACCAGTGCTCTTCCTCCCCAGCAAACTGCCAAAATGGACAGAGACTCAGATCCAAGAAAACTCTGCAGTCCTGCTCTAATCCACCACTTAATTCCTCCAACCAGGAGGTCATGGGCTAGAGGCAACTGCAGCTGTAGCTCTGGAACCAGCCTCAGAGCTGCACCTCTCATTCCACCCCCAGGGTGGTAGCCAACTGGAACTCCTTTCACTCTGACCCAGCATCTTTTCCCACTAACCTTCTCTGTCGTTTTTTGTGTTTTTAGGTTGAGAAGCCTGGTAACTCCCACAGCTCATTGATTCAGGGCACTATGGCCAAACAGGTCTGGTCTGTCTGGGTGCAGCCCATTGTGGACTCTGCTCTGTTCTGCTCCCATCTCCATGTGATAGACCTTATCTAGAGACCATCCTGGCTGTCCTGGGCTGGAGCCCTGCTTCCCACTGCTATTTCATGGGTTCCGCAGTTCTAGAATTTGTTCAGAGCCATTTTTATAGGTCTTTGGAGGGACCTGGGGGAGAGCTTTGGCAAGTCCCTGCTTTCCAGCCTCCATCTTGGCTCTGCCCCCCTACTTGTGGTTTTCTTGGCAAGTTACTGATGTGGTTTGCCACGTCCTTCTCCAGCTCATTTTATAGATGAGAAAACCGAGGCAAGCAGGGTTAAGTGACTTTCCCAGAGTTGCACAGTTTCCAAGAATCTATGGCCAGATTTGAATAGAGGAAGAGGAGTCTTCCTGAATCAGGCCTACTGCTTTATCCAATGCACCACCTAGTGACCCAATCCAACATTCAGCATAGCGTTTAGGAAAATCAAAATCATGAAAATATGTGTATTAACGTTGTTATCAGCTGTTGTAGGGGTGAAAGACTACCAACAAGAGTACACAGAATGGCTGCTAGCAGAGGTTCTTTTATCTGACTTCTAAGGAAAGCAATTTTACGGGGTCAAAAATTTCACTTTAGTTAAACATACATATATCATTCACTTAGTTCAGGAGGAAATGCCAGCACGCTGAACTTCAGAGACAATACAAACAGAAATTACAAGCAGAAATTGTAAGCAGAAATTATATGAACAGAGCAAATACACAGAGAAATCAACAGACAGGCCTCTAGCTTTCTGACCAGGGAATTACATAGTTACCAGAGAGACAGGCACCAACATCTTGGTTTTCACAGCTGGTGGGGGGGGGCGGGGGGTGGAGGGGGTTGTCCAACAGCTACCCAGAGCCTCTGGCCAAATCACAAACACTCTTCCAATGAGTGTGTCCCCCAAAAACAAACCACCAACCTCAGACCTTATTATATGAGTCTCAGGGCCCTGGGGCACTTGATTATTTCAGTGCTAAGAAGCACTCAAACAAAAAACAACAAAAAGTCCACTTTGCTTGCCATTACTTTTGAAAGGCAAGACTCATCAAAGGTGCTTGATTATCTCAGCACTGAGAAGTACTCCAAAACAAAAGACAAACAGGTCCCACTTTCCTGTTCCATTCAAACAAAGGCAAGACTCATTAAAGGTACTTGATGGCCTTAGCATTCCAAAAGAGAAAAACAGCAAAAATGTCCCATCCTAATTACCATAAGAATATGGCATCTATTCAGTTCCTTCCCTATCAACAAATAAGTTTTCCTTCTTGTTTGGCTATTCAGTAATATTCCTTTACCATTATTGATACATCCTGTTCTCTTTAGCTAAGGGGTGGATGGACTACTTTACTGTTACAATATATTCCAAGTGGAATATTCTGTGTTCCAACAACGTTTCCAAGTTTAACACTGTATAGTTCTATAATTATTTTCCTACATGTCTTTATTTCCTCCAGGATCAGTCCTGATCCCTGCTTCCCCTAAAGAGACTTCACGACTTGAACATTCTGGAATGCAATTAACAGCCTAATTGACACATTTTCACCTCTTGTATAGCCAGAATCACAAACCAACCCATTTGTCACAGTGAAGACCTTTTCTTTTTGACTTCTCCCAAAAGGAAAGCCCCACACCTCCGATTTATATTTGAATTAGGTAAGTAAATTCCTTTTATTTTATGTCATGCCCCTGGCAACTACTATCTAGGTCATGCAAAAGATCTTGATGCTTTCATAGGTCTCAAGAAAGAATTGAGCAACAGTGGCAGTGGGGGCAGAGCAGAGTTAGTATTCCTGTTGCTGTGATAAAAGTCCTCATGCTTTGTTTCCCTCCTATGACAGATGCTTAATGTTTTTTTTTGGGGGGGGGTGGGGAATAAATAAATAATTTCACCTTCCTCCTATCCTCATCTTTATCACAGAAAAATATCAAACACTACCACAGAAAGGTTTGACCTTGACCTTGGCAGTTAAGAGTTTTTATTTTCTAATTTCATGTGTCACTTTGAAATCAGGCATAATGAAATCTGTTGTGGTAGTTATTCCTGTGCTCAACATCTAAGCAGGTAGGATGTTTCAGAGGGAGGTGTAATTATCCTTATCCTAGTGACACATCAAAGGTGCTCATTGAGAGACACTGAGATGCTTGAAGTCCACCCTGTACATTTCACATGTGTCTAATCAGGATCCGCATGAGAGCAGGCTCCAAAAAATCCTCCATCCCTAGACCATAGGAATGAAAAGTGAGCTTAATTGTCCTTCTTAAATTTGCCATTGATATATATCACTCAGTCCAGAATCAGATACCAGTTAGTTGCCCAAATTAGCCCCACAGTACCAACAACACCCTATATGCCTTCAGTAGGAAGCCTGTGCCTGACTAGTTCCTTGTAGCCCAGTCCCAAGAATTTGGTCAGCATCACTGCCTCACTTGCTTTAATCCCAACTTGGCCAGCTCTTTAGCCTGTTAATACATCTGCTTCAGAGTCACCTCATTCTCCTTGACAGGTCACTCTGTGAAGGTACCTGATTTATTCTTAATATATTAAAGAGTATATATTTAAAACCATCAGTAACATTATATAAAAAGGAGAAAAATCAGAGGTATTTGGAATAAGATCAAGAGTAAAACAAAGATGATTCCTATCTCTACTACTATTTAACTTAGTGCTAGAAATATAAAATATTCTTATAAGACAAGAAAGACAAATTGAAATAATAATCATTGACAAAAAGAAAACAAAATGATGACTTTTGCAGACATGATGATTTACTCAGAGAACCCTAAAGACTCAAATAAAAACCAAAATAATAAATTCATCAAAATTTCAGAATAGGAACTAAATCTAAATAAAGCATTGGCATTCTGACTTATTACCAACAAAAGTCAGCTAGAAAAAAAATCATCAAAATACCTACAGAATAATTTAGAAACCTATATATCAAGACACACCCAGGAACTATACTAATATAGCTTCAAAACACTCTTTACAGATCAAAGCCTGGCCAAATTAATTTAGGAATTATTAAATATTCATGGATAGACCAAGCCAACAAAATAAAAATGACAATAACATCTAAATAATTTAATTGGTGCAATATTATTCAAATTGTAAGAGAATAGAAGAACAACACAGAGAACAGAAGTTCAATAACCCAAAAGACCCTAGTTACAAAAATTCTTGGGGAAAATGGAAAGCAATCTAGCACAAATAAGTCATAGAATAATATCTCACAACAAATTCCATATTAAAACCAAATTTCATTCCATCTTTTTCAGCAGATTGTTCCTTCTATCATCTCTAATCCCTTCTTGTATGCTGGCAAATTTCAAACTCTCTAAAACGTTCTCTTGTATCCTGCAAAATCCTTTCACTTAAACCATCCATTCTCACAATCTAACACCCTTTATCTCTCCTCTCTTTTGTGGCTAAACTTAAGAAGGCCATCTACAATAGATGACTACACTTTTTTTAACTTATTCCTTAATTTCTTACAGTAGGGCTTCTGACTTCAACAAAAACTATTCTCTCTAAAGCTACCAATGATTTCTTCATTGGAAAATTTATTGCCTTTTCACTATCCTCTTTCTTCTTGATCTCTGCAGCTTTTGACACTGTTGACTATCCCCTTCTCCTTGATGCTTTCTTCTCTCTGGGTTTCAGTGACACTATTCTCTAATATCTCTTCTCCTACCTGATTAATTGCTCCTTCTTACTCAGCTTTGCCATGGCTTCTTCATCCAGGTCATGCCTACCACCTGTAGGTGTTCCAATGAACTATGCTCTGAGTCTTGTGTTTTCCCTGTATTTTATTTCACTTGGTGATATCATCAGCTCCCATGGAAGCAATGTCGTCTCTCTGATAATGATGCTCAAATCTACTTATAGAGCACTAACCTCTATATTGACAAATATCCAACTGCTTATTGGAGATCTTGAACTAGATGTCCTATAGACAGCTTAATCACAATATGATAAAAATTAAACTCATTATCTTTCACTCCAAGCCCTTCTCTCTTCCTAACTTCTCTATTACTTCAGAAGGGATCACTATCCTACCAGTCACCCAGGCTTACAATCTAGGTGCCACTTTCAACTCCTCACTCTCTTACTCCCTATATCTAATCCAGTGGCAAGGCCTATTGATTATATCTATCAATCAATCAATAAACATTTATTAGGCACCTAATATAAGTCAGGCACTCTGCTAAGAGCTAGGGAGATAATAAGGGGCAAAATATTTTCCATGCTCTCAAAGACTTTACGTTCTATTGAGGGATACAAGATTCTAACTAATATATACAAAGCAAGCTACATACAGTAAAAGGAAGAAATAGTTAACAGAGGGAAGACATAGAATTAAAATGAGTTGGGGAAAGCTTCTAGTAAAAACAACAACAACAAAAATAATTTTATTTGAGACTTAAAGGAAGCCAAGGGTGGTCACTACTCTGGAAGGAGGATGCAAAAGAGACATCCAGAGAAAGTTCCCAGAGCTAAGAGATAGAGTATCTTCTATGTGGAATGACCAGGAGGCATGGTGTCACTGGATCATAGAGTGTGTGTTTGGGAGTAAAAGAAGGCTGGAAAGCTAAGAGAGAGATGCGTTATGAAGGGCTTTGAATGCCATACATGCAATTTTATATCTGATCCTAGAAGTAATAGGGAGCCACTGGAATTTATTCAGTGTGTGTGGGGGGCGGGGAGGGGGTGTATGTGAAATGGTCAGACCTCTACTTTAGGAAAATCACTTTTGTAGCTATAAGGAGTATAAATTAGAAAGGAGAGACTTGAGGCAGGCTATTATAATAGTCCAAGCATGAGGTAATGAGGATGTACTAGAGGGGAGGCAGCACCAGAGAAGAGTAAAGGGATCACTGAGTGAAATAGTATAGAGGGAAAGGAGAATTCAGGAGAGAACTGTGAGGAACACATATGGTTACAGGTATGATCTGGAAGAGAATCCAGCAAAGGGTACAAAGGAGCAGCCACATAGGTAGGAGGAGAACCAGGAGAGAGAAGCATCCCAAAATCCTAGAGAGAAGAGAGCATCAAGGGGAAGAGAGTAATTAACCAACCATGTCAAAGACTGCAGAGAGGTCAAAGAGAATGATAGAGAAAAGGCCATAAGATTTGGAAACTATATGATCATTAACTTTGGAGAGAGCAGTTTCAGTGAAATTGTAAATTCAGAAGCTAAATTATAAGAGGCTAAGAAGGTAGTGGGAGGAGAGAAAGTAGAGGCAACTATTGTAGATGGCTTGTTCTGGGAGTTTAGCTAAAAAAAGGGCAGAAGAAATATAGGACAATAATTAAGTGGGGATGGAAGGATTGAGTGGCATTTTTTTTTTAGGATAGGAGAGACATAGTCATACTGTAGGCAGAAAGGAATGGACCAGTAGGCAGAGAGAGGCTGAAAATAAATGATAGCATTGGTATGACAAAGGGTCAATCTGTTGAAGGAGATGGGGTAGAATGGGATAACTCACATACTATATCTTAAATATGCTACCTTCTCTTTGCAGACATTCCCATTAAAATAGTACAACCCTTCATTACTTCATGTTTGAACAATTACAATATTCTGATGGTTGATCTGCCTGACACAAGTTTCTCTTTAGTTCAGTCTATCATCAACCAGCTACCTGGTACAAAACACAGCTAGGGAGCATAGTAGATAGAGTGCATGACCTGGACTCAGAAAGACCTTAGTTCAAATTCAGGGGGTGGGGCCCAGATGGAGGCTGGAAAGCAGGGACTTGTCAAGGGCTCTCCCCCAGGACCCTCCAGACACCTATAAAAAATGACTCTGAACAAATTCTAGAAGTGCAGAATGCACAAAATAGCAAGGGGGAGCAGGGCTCCACCCCAGGACAGCCTGGATGGTCACTGGGTAAGGTCTATCACCCACAGAGCTAGGATCAGAGTGGAGCAGAACCCAGCATGGGCTGCACCCAGACGAATGAGACCGGGAACTGGGTGGAACAGGCTCTAGCACCCTGAATCACTGAGCTGTGGCAGTTACCAGACTTCTCAACTCACAAACACCTAAGACAAGGTTAGTGGGAAAAGCTGCTGGGACAGAGTGAAAGGAGTTAGCTGTTAGGCCACTGCCCCAGGAGCAGCTGAGGTGGTGCAGCTATAGAACTACAGCTGCAGTTGATTCTGGCCCCAGCCAGAATTAAGTGGCAGGAATTAAGGGCACCTGGTGGGAGGAATTAAGTGGCAGATCTGAGCAGGAGTGCAGAGCCTGCTCAGATCTGAGTCAGGTTGGGGTTGGGGGTTCCTGGGGGAGGAGGAAGGCTGGCGTGGCAGAGCTTGCTGTGAGAAATACCTCTGAAAACAACAGCGCATCCCCTCAAGATTGGAACAAAGTACTCTCTACTCTACAAGCAGTCATACCCTGCTGAAAAACTCAAGGGTCAAGAAGTTGGCTAGGAACATGGCCAGGCAGCAAAAAATGGACTCAGATTCAGACTCAGACCTTGGAATCTTTCTTTGGTGACAAAGAAAACCAACATATACAGCCAGAAGAAGTCAACAAAGTAAAAGAGCCTACATCAAAAGACTCCAAGAAAAAAATGAACTGGTCTCAGGCCACGGAAGAGCTCAAAAAGGATTTGGAAAAGCAAGTTAGAGAAGTGGAGGAAAAATTGGGAAGAGAAATGAGAATGATGTGAGAAAACCATGAAAAAACAAGTCAATGACTTGCTAAAGGAAACCCAAAAAAATACTCAAGAAAATAACACCTTAAAAATAGACTAACTCAAATGGAAAAGAGCTCC
>CM053622.1:222871428-222916789 GCA_028646595.1 Phalanger gymnotis | reverse complement strand
ATAGGACAGGAAAGAGCAAAATATAGTTAGTCTTTTACAACATGCATGAGTATCATGGAAGGGTTGTGCATAATGATATACATGTGGCCTATGTTGAATTGCTTACCTTCTTAGGGAGTGTGGGTGGGGAGGGAAAAGGAGACAGAATTTCAAACACAAAGTTTTAAAAGAAGATGTTCAAAGAAGTTTTTGCACACAACTAGGAAACAAGATATACAGGCAATGGGGCATAGAAATCTATCTTGCTCTACAAGAAAGTAAGGGAAAATGGGATGGGCAGAAGTGGGGTGACAGATGGGAAGGCTGACTGGAGAATGGAACAATCAGAATATATGCCATTTTGGAGTGGGGGGAGGGTAGAAATGGGGAGAAAATTTGTAATTCAAACTCTTGTGAAAATTAATGCTGAAAACTAAAAATTTTAAATAAACAAATAATGATTTAAAATCAAAAGAAAAGAAGAGAAATTCAAGTTAAAACCACCCTGATGTTTTAACTCATACTCTGCAAATTGGTATAGATGAGAAAAAATGGCAGTAGTCAATATTAATGGGGTTCTGGGATAATAAAGTAATGTATTGTTGATGAAAAAAAAAAAGAAAGACTTTAGTTCAAAGCTAGCATTGATGCTCATTAGCTGTGTTACCCTGGATAAGCCGCTCTACCTCAGTTTCCTCAACTTTAATATGAGGATAATGGTACCCACCCCTCAAGGTTGTTATGAGCATCAAACGAGGTAGTATAATGCAATTCCTGGTATATAAAAAACATTTAATAAATTCTTATTCCTTTCCTTCTGCTCCTTCTCCTCATCTGCCAAAGAGATTTTTCTGAAGTACAGCTCTGACCATATCACACAGATACCCCTACACACACACACACACACACACACACACACACACACACACACACATATATAATGTATATATATGTATATATGTATATATGTGTATATATGTATATATACATATACATGTATATACGTATATGTATATATAATGTACATTATATATGCATATATACATATACATATATGCATATATACATATATAATTTACATTATATATGTATATATACATATACATGTATATTATATGTACATATATACATGTACATTATATGTACATATACAATGTACATATAATATAAATATAATGTACAAATAATACGATAATAATATATATACGTGTGTGTGTGTGTGTGTGTGTGTGTGTGTGTGTACCTCAATCATCAACAATGGCTCCCTGACATCTCCCAGATTCAATATAAAATCCTCTTGTTAACATTCACGGGTCTTCATAATCTGGCCCTCCCCCACCCTTTTATTCTTCTTATAATTTATACCCTCTCTACCTTAAAAATAAAATGTTTAAAAGTCTGTGTACAAGTAAAACCTGTGCAGCAACAAATTTAGAAGAAAAATAATCAACTGGGAAAAATATTTGAACAAGATTCTGTGATGTTTCATTTGCAAGATCTATAATGAAGCGATTCATATTTAGGAGAATAAGAGCCATGCTCCAGTCAATAAATGGCTCAAAGTTATGAAGATGCAGGTTTCAAAGGGAGAAATGAAAGATATCAACAACCAAATGAAAAAGATGCTCCAAACCCATAAGATTATGAACTATTTAAGAGCAATGTGTTTTTGTGTGCTTTAAGTTTTGGTCTGTTTTTGTATCCTCAGTGCTTACCATACTGTCTGGCATGTGATAAGCACTTACTAAATGCTTAGTGACTTACTGTGTTAAATAAGTAATAATTACAAAAGTAAATTTTTTTAAAATTTAATTTAATTTTAGACTGAAGGGCCAGAACACAAATACAGAATAGAGAAAAGGAGCAAAACATAACACAAATTTAAATATTGAGACTTAAATACAAAGTAAGAAGGAAAAGAAAAATATGTCATGTGCATAGCAGAACATAAAATAGAATTCAAAATACATAACAGTAGATTTTTATTTCAAGAAATCATATATGATAAATGAAACATGTTGGGTTAAGAATTATAGATTTTTTCTTTGCTTTTTTGTGTGTTTTCTTTTGTTCTCTGCTATGTACTTTTTTACTTTGTTGTTTTTTTTCCCTCCCCCCATCCCACCCTTGAAGGTTACAATAAAGTTTAGATGTTTTTCTATAGCTATAGATCTATACATACACATATACATATATACACACATATATAGAAATATACCTTGCCAAACATTACTCCTGATCTTTGTTTTCATATTTGTAAATATTTCTTGATTCTTATCCTTCCTGATTCCTCTACTTTACTTCCACCAAATACCTTGCCATCCTTTGCTAATTAAACAACTCTGAGGTTCTACCTCACATTCTTTAGATTGGCAAAGATCAGAAAAAAAAGAAAGAAGAAAATGGCAAATGTAAGGAATGAAGGGAAACAGATACCCTAATTATCTATTGGGGGAGCAGTCATTCTGCAATATAATTTGGAAATGTACCTTTTTGGAGCACAGTCAATAGACTGTGCATACTCTTTAACCCAGGGATAGTACTATTAGGCCTATACTCAAATAGAGGTAAAAGAAAGAGTGATATGTTCAAAATACTTATAGCAGTCCCTTATGTGGTGCCAAAGAAATGAAAACTAAAGGGGAACCCACTTATTTACAAGCAGCTAAACAAATTATGTTAAAAGAACATAATAGAATATTATTGTGTCACGAGAAATGACCAAATTCATAAACTTATGAACTGATAATAAAGGGAACAGATCCAGGAGAGCAATTTATAAAATGATAAGAGTATTAAAAAGTAAAACAATTTTGAAAAAAACTTTAGATCTCTGATCACTGGAATGAGAAACCAGTAGTCTTATATATATTTTTTTAAGGAAAGTAGGATTTTAAAACTTCAGTCGTTGACATTTTTCCTGTAATTACACAGTCTTGATCCAAACTCCCAAAGGGCAGAATTGGTATATACATGTTGTTCACATCTGATTATGAAAAAATAAATACTTACGGGAAATATCTTTCAATATTGCAAAAAAAAGTGATTATAAGGATTCTAAGAACTGAATACTGATGAGAATATAGATTTATTTTCTTTCTTAATGAGACACATATTTTAATGCATTTATATGAGGGTGGACATAAAAGCATTCCTAAATTGAACATACAGTATTTTCAAATGAGTTCTTAGTATAATTTATTTTCCATGTGCTTTAGAGTATTGTACATATAACTAATAATTGAAACTTGGGTAACTGAAGAAGGTAGAATGCTGCTGTTTCTTTTGTTGATTAAAGGGACCTATATGTTGTTTGTTTAAATTGTAATGAAGGTCGTTATTTTTGTGTTTGGGCCCTTAACTTTTTTTCTCAATCTGATTTAATCCAACAAATGTCTACAATCATAATATTATTGATTTAACAATGGTAGAGACCTTAAAGGTAATCTAGTCTAACACTTTTATTCTACAGATTAGAAAATGAAACCTATTATGCAATTTGTCCAAGATCACAGTGACAATGAGTGATAGAGCTCAGATTTACACTCAAGTCTTCTGACTCCAAATCTCACATTCTTTCAATGGCACTCTACTGTCTCTTTTTTTTTTCTGTATTCTTTCCTTTCCTTTCTTTGCTTTATCTCATTATCTCCAGTCACCTAGAACTTTCATGTTTCTCTAGGTTTCCCCTTTCAGGGAATAAAATGCTGCAGTGAACTGATTTGTTGATGAAATCTCAAGAAAGTGAATGTATTTTCAATTTGAAAAAGGGAAATATAAAGTGGTCAATGCCCAACTCAAAATGACTTTTAAATTGGCAGAATTTTTAACAGTCGTGCCTTTATGGAGAAAATATATTTGGACACGGGGAACTTCCTGGTGCCCTTCAAATCACACAATGTATTTTCAGTACCACTCTACCTTCGGGTAAGAGTAGCCTCATTGATTCTGTTTTTAGTTCAAAGGTAAAACTGATACGTGATACCTCTATAAGATTTAATTGAGAAAAATACTTTAAACCCTACAAGCATATGCAGCACAGTAATACTTTTCATTTTTATTAACTAATAAAATTTTATTGGTTAGGGTGCTGAAATTCTCAATTTCATTAACCTCCATGGGACAAGAGCTTCAGGCTTAATATCAGGGAGAATTTCTAATTATGGCAGATTACTTTGTCTACCCTTCTCCCAAGTATTTGCTACCATTTTGAAAAAAAGGTCCAATTAAGATAAGTAGAGTAGACCCTTCACATCCAATTGAATCGTATTTCAAACTCCATATGGGCTAGTATTCTAAATGCTAGGAAGAGAGGAAGAGGAAGCAGAAGGAGAGAAAAAGGGCAGAAAGGTTACATAAATATGCATATACTTATATGCACATATATCTAAATCATCCACATATAATATACACATAAATATACATATACCCATATGTGTGTCTATATATATATATATACACATGCACACATATACATATACATTTATATATATATATATGTATATATATAATTTATAGGAGATAGTATATGATTATGGTAATTTTCTTCACCCTTAAATGTGACTGATAATATCTACATACTCGTGAGAATTAATTATATTACATGAAACTTTTGTTTAAATGACTCAAGTATTTAATAATTCATTTGGAGGAGAAAAACTTTTCAATGCCTCTAATATCAGTTTCAGTAATAATTAGAACCAGCCATTTCTTAACACAAAGGAAAGAGAGAATCTTGGAGAAGGGCTGAATTCAAAAGACCTGGTTTGTCACAGTAAGGGAGTAGAAAGAAAAAAGCTAAAAATCACATTCTTTTGAACATCACAGCCCAATTTGATCAGCACACTACACATTTTCAACATTGTCTATACTTTTTAATTAAATGAAAAGAGGCTAAGTTGAAAGGCACAGTGGTAAATGTGAGAATTGTGTTATAGAACCTGGAGACAAAATTTTGGATGATAGAAAAGTATAAGCCCACTGGGCAAATCAACATACTGGAGCTTAACAGTAAGAGGATACAAAAGAGGATATTAGGGCTCAGTTAATAGGCTCCTCTCTGCTAAAATGGAGGTATCAGAAAGGCTGTGTTTATATGACGCTGAAAGAGTTATACATTTTGTACAAAAGAGTAATAATTGTGAAAAATTCAACCATATTCATATTTCTTGTTAAGTTTTATTCAACACATTGATAATCTACTATTTGAAGAATATCATTCTAGGCCTTAGGAAAGATAAACAATCTAGATAATTAACAATCCCTGGCCTCATGGAGTTTGAAGCCTAGTAGAGTTGAATCAAATGAATTATTAAGATATCTGACAGCATGTAGACAAAACCAAACTCTTATGTGGTCTTCAGAATATTAGTCAGAATAAATGGTGTGTACCCATCATGACTATGAAAATATGAGATTAATATCAGGAGATGCCATGCCCAGCTTTTCACCATATCATAGAAAAATATAGGCTATTAGAGCTAGAAGGCACCTAAGAGGTCATCTAATTCAATGTCCTTACTTGAAAAATGTTTAGGATGAGTTCCACAGAAGCAAAAGGACTTGTCCAAAATTATGCAGGTATTTACTGTCCACCTAAAATCGGAGGACAGCTGACTTAGGCCTCAGTCTAATGTATTTTCATCTCTATCTTACTGTTTTCAAGATATTTGACAAGATAGTAAATCAAATTTAATATAAGTTTTTTTTTTCTGAAATGTAAGTTATTCTGATGAGGAACAATTGATTGGAATAGATTTCAATGTTGCATGTCAGGACTTGGGGTCAGGGCCTAGGAAGAATCTCCATTCAGAAGTTTCAAAACCACTATTTTTTAAAATTAAAATTCAACTAATGATAACATGGTGCAGCTGGTTGGTGCAATGGATAGAGTGCCAGGTCTAGAATCAGGAAGACTCATCTTCCTAAATTCAGATCTGGCGTCAAACACTTACTAACTTGTGTAACCCTAGGTAAGTCACTTAAGGCTGTTTGCCTCAGTTTCTTCATCTGTAAAATAAGGTGGAGAAGGAAATGGCAAAATGCTCCAGTATCTTTGCTGAGAAAACCCTAAATGAGGTCATGAAGAGTCAGATGTGACTGAAAACAATTTAACAACAATGATAACATAAGTAGATTTAACTGACTAGCCTAGAAAGGTACCACCACATAAAACATTATTTCTGTGTGGTGAGTTTACAAGTTGTAAACAACAAATTATAAACAAACTTTCAACATGACTGTTTCATATATATATACACACATATATAGCTAAGATTTGCAACTTTTTTGGTTATTTTATTAATCTTTTAGCAGTTGTGTGTAATTTGATAATTTTAGAATTATAACATGACAAATGTATATCTTAAGTTAAACTCAAAAGAATTTTTTTTTAAGAATTGGAATCCCTGAGATTTCACTGAAATATGTGATTCAGGATCACAAAATAAAAATCTTTTTTTCTATCAAGAGCAGAATTTTATGAAATCTAGTTTAATATTGACCCCACAAGATTCTGGAGACTCAAACCCCAATGCAGTACATTACAAAAAAAACCCAGGCAGAAACCATAGATCAAATAGCAAAGCTTTTAATTAGGGCAGAATAGCAAACCAAATAACAAAGGAATAATCAGGCAGTATTATTAGTCTCCACCTAAGCAGCAAGGTGACACAAAGGGCCTAGAGTTAAAGACCCAAGTTCAAAGCCAACCTCATAACATTATTAGCTGTGTGATCCTAGGAAAGTCACTCTAATTGTGTTTACTTTAGTTTCCTCAAGTATAAAATGAGTAAAGTAATAAAACCTACCTCCCACAGGATTGTTGTGAGAATCAAATGAGATTCTATTTCAAAAGCACTTAGCATAGTGTCCGGCACATATAGATTCTTAATAAATACTTATTCTCTTTCCTTCCCTCCAATACATATATAAATCCCCCAAAGGTTTTCATATTTTAGGGGGTTTGAACTCTCCATGGGTGAGCCATGTCCCTTTGTTACTGTGGCTGGTATTCCTTTCATGTCTCTGGGTTGCAGCATCTGATTGGGGTTCACAGCAGCTGCATCTCCCATCTCTCTCTGCCTCTGAAATTCAGTGTTACTTCTCTGAAGAACTGCAAATTGGGAATTGAGCATAAGTAATCCTGTGGAGCTAGGGTGCACAGCAGATAGAGCACTAGAGCTGAAGTCAGCAAGACCTTAATTCAAATGTGGCCTCAGACACTTACAAGTTGTGTGAACCTGCGGAAGTCACTCAACCTCTGTCTGATTCATTTGCCTCAGCTATAAAATGAGGATAATAATAGCACCTACCTCCTAGAGTTGTTGCAAAGGTCAAATGAAATTTTATTTGTAAAGCTCTTAGCATAGTGCCTGGCATATAGTAAGTGCATTAAAAAAGCCTTATTCTTTATTTCTCTTTCCCTTCTTCACTAGAAGTACAAAATTCCCTCTGATAACATTATGTAACCTCTCTCAAGACAAAAGAGAAGTAAAAAAATGATCTAGTGGCAGATAGAAAGATGATCTTTGGAGTCAGAAGGATCAAGGACCTGGTTTTAGGTTTTTACTCTGAATCATACTGACTTTTTAACCTTAGTCAAGACACTTGACATTTTCAGTAACCCAGCCAACTCTTCAGATAAGCACATCTTCATTGGTGGTGGAAATTTCATCACCAGAAGTCATTACGCCAAAAAAATTCAAAGGTCCAGAAACAAATTGAAATTTAAGAAAGCAAAGAGAAAGAATAAGGACATAGTTGTTTTTTTTTAAAGCAATCTGAGTACTAACATTTTTGCGCTATAGGATTTTATTTTTTATTTCAGGAAAGCTAGAGTTTTCATGCATTGTACACATCTCTTTAAAAAAAATCACTATCCAAATATTGAATCTGAGATTGCACAGTGTATACATGGAGTCAGTAAGACTTGAATGCAATCCTGTCTCAAACATTTAGCTGTATGCCTCAGTTCCATTATCTATAAAATGGGGATAATAACAGCACAGACTTTCGAGGATAAAATGAGATAATATTTGTAAAACACTTTGCAGACCTCAAAGTGCTATATAATGCTAGCTATTATCATTGGAGGGAAAAGCCTGGCTATTCCAAATTTATAAATTATCTTATTAGAATATAAATCAGTCTTGATATGCAACTCCTACAGTGATTATAAGACCAGGTTCTAAGGTAAGAAGTATCTGAGAGATTCCACTGCTTATTTAAATTATTCACACAAAAATTCTTCTTTTTGTTCTGGTAGGTAAGCATGAAAACTAGTCTGAATTTTCAGAGAAAATGAGAAAAATGATTTGTGGTAAGTTATTATATTGGAAAAAATATCAAGCCTTGACTTATACATAAATACAATTGTTCACAAAGAGTGACATTAGCTCACATTTAGGTGACCCTTGAAAACTTACAAAGCATTTCTCTCCTAACAATCTTTCTTAGTGTTGGGTAACCCAAGTATGATTATATCATTTTTGACATAGGAGGATCTTGTGGTACAAAGAGGTCAATGCCGCACAAAGGTTCAGAAGCCAGTAAGAGGCAGAAGCAGGACCAAAAATAGCACTGTTAACTCTAATTTAAGTGCTGTTCCCAGGATGCCAGACTCAAGAATTATCATTCATAAACCTGGGGTCATTGACATGGAGTTCATAAACTTTATAATATTTTAAAGAAATACTTCAAAAACTGCTATTCTTCCAGTGACCTAGAATCACAACCTAGTTGTCATCCTCAACCTCTCACTTTCTTTCCTCTACCAACCATATCCAATCAATTGCCGTGTGTTTGCCATATCCCTCATACATCTCCCATTCTTTCCTTTAACACTGCCACCACCTTGGTATGGACTAATCACCTAACACTATAGCATTCAGTTTGGTCTTCCTCCCTCAAGTCTCTGTTCACTCCCATCCATACTTTCCTAAGCTGTCAAATATATTTTCATAAAGTGTAGGTCTGATCCTGTCATACTTTTCCCCCTCTATTCAATAAACCCTATTTGTTCCCTATTACCCCGAGCATCAAACATAAAATACTTTGACTTTTAAATCCCTTCAGAACTCAGTCCCTTCTTATCCTTCTAGGCTTCTTATACCTTACTCTCCTCCATATACTAGACACATGACACTGGTCTCCTTGCTCTTCCTACCACAGAACAATACATCTTCAGACTCCAGATAATTTTACTTCTTGTCTCTTATGTTGGTAATTCTTTCCTTACTTATTTCTTTCTCCTGGCTCCATGACCTTTCGAATTTCAGTGAAAGTCCCCACTAATGCAAGAAGATTTGACAATTCTCATTAATCTTATTGCTATCCATCTAAGCTTAGGAGTATTTCAATATATCCCTATATATGATATACAGATAAACACACATATACATATATACAAATGTCTATGTATACATATACATGTATATACACATATACGTATATATATATATATATATGTATATGTATATCATTTTATTGTGAACTTCTTCAGATCAAGGATTTTATTTTTTCCCTCTCTTTGTAGTACAGTGGTGCTTGGCAAGCAGTAAGTAACAAACATTTACAAATGTTTGCTAACTATTTGTTGTTTGACAGTTTTGATCTATATGACCATAGACCAAACCTTTAACCAATGAAAGTATATTGTTTATTAAGAGGAATCAGAGAAAATGTTAAGTGGATTAACTGAACCAATGTAAAATAAGCCCCAATGTGTATGGGTTTGGGGGAACAATGCTCTAATAAAATTTCCTACTTATAATGGGTTAACTTAATTATGATTGCAGAATAAAGAAAGTGTATCACATCTATTCTTGACATGAAGCTAATTTTTGGACAAAGAAAACCAAATATTGTTCTTCCTATTTTTAGTTTAACAAGTCATGAAGGTAAAATAAATTATGCTCTATGTGACTGCCAAATTTTAGACTTTTGGCTGACTGCAACTTTTATTGTGCTCACGAACAAGAAGATAGATACATTGAGTTAATTGTCTTGAGTCCAGCATTCATTCCATTTTCTTAAATGGATATGAAACAAAGTGTTCTGGATAAGAAATGGCATTAACAATTTTTTTTTTAAAAGATATATTATAAAATGAATGAAACCAAAACTATATGCAACATAATTTAATTTTTATGACTCATAGAACACATTTCAAGGTCACTATCCTCTATTAGAGTAATTGCATAGAGGACAATTTTTATCTCATAAATATGATTGAAATTTGGAAAGATGAGCCTGTGGCTAAGATGTGGATTTTGAAGGTGTTCCTTATTCAGAAAGAAAGCAGATGGAATGTAGATCAACATGGGGCAAAAACAGGAAGGATATCACAGGAGTATACTACATACCACCTGGACAGAAAGAAGAAATAGAAGAGTTTAGGAAATATCTCACAAGCATGATTTGATGGGAAGCAATAAGCCTTAAGGGGCTATATAAATGGTAGCTATGATCATATCATTGTTGAACTGATGAATATTATTTAGTATATGTTATAATTTGATATAAAACGTTATTCTGACATGTACTACAACTCTCTCTCTGTGTCTCTCTGTCTCTGTCTCTCTCCCCCCCCCCCTTTCTCTCTCAATATCAGAGCAACTAATAATTTCTCAAAGTGCCTTAATGATACTTTTATTCTCAAAAGTTTGAGGAAACAACGGGTACAATTTTGTTCTGGATACGATTTTTTACTAATAAGTAATTGGTTAATGGGAAATTTTGGAGAAAGTACTATTCTATCTCAGAATTTTTGGCAGAGAAGAGAAAAGTTTGGTATCATTCAACATGCTCACTATATTTTAGGTGAGCACCTGCATCAGGGCAAAAAATGAACACAAAAATATAGAATTCTTTCTGGGGCAGATGGAATAATGATAACAGAAGGTAGAGGCAAGGCAAAGATATGTGATTCCTAAGTCATAAAGAGAGATGAGTATGTGCTACACAATGAGCAGTTGAAAAACCAGGGCTATTTTGCCTAGAGAAAAGTCACTTGAAATCAGATGGAAGAAATATTTGGTTGTTCTTTACTTGGCCCCAGAGGAAAGAAGTAGGAGTGACAAAGAAGCAAACTGTTGTAAATAAACAATAGCCTGGCATTAGAGTCATTAAAAAAGTTTAATTGGTTATTTTGGGAGGATATGCATTGTCCTTTCCTTATAGTCATCTAGCAAAAGCTGAATGACCACTTTTTAGGTATGTCGAAAAAGGAATTCTTTCTTAGGCATAAGTTAGACCAGCACTTCTCAAGCTGTGGGTTGTAATCCTGTATGGGGTTGCCTGACTGAATGTGGGGGTTACAAAAAATTGGCGAAAGTATCTGAATGCACAATGATAACTATCAAATATTCTGCTAGGATTTAATTCTTTTATACAAAAATGAACAAGCGCATCAATCTCATTAATATGCAAATTTGCTTTTGTCTTTAATAAATGGTAAAATTATATGTATACCAAAGAATTGTTTTAAAATAAATTATGATTTATTATCAGTAAATGGTGGATTTGTATACCTATTTCGTATACCTATATACCCAGGGTAGAATAAAATTTCTAGAGAAAAAGGGTTTAGAGTAGAAAAAATTTAAGCAAATTTGAGTTAGACTATGATACTTATGAGGTCCCATCCAACTCTGAGATTTTGTGATTCTGTAAAGAATACTAATTAGCATCATTTTAAGGTAGTTATGTTGCCTAGTGGATAAATTCAGGAAGATCTGAGTTCAATTTTGGCTTCAGACACATATTAGATGTGTGACTTGAGCATATCACTTAACCTCTTTCAGTCTCAGCTTCCTCATCTGTAAAGTCAGAATAATAATAGCTCCTACACACAAAATTGTTTTGAGGAGCATAAATAACAATTGTTTCTGTTCTGACCAGAAACCCTAAGGGTCTTACCCTCCCAATTTGATTTTTTTTTAAAAGTAGGTAAACAAGGACATTTTTTTGTCTCATTTCTTACCTAGCCTTAAATCACCCAATGGGTGTTTCCTCAGACAAACTGAGACCTGGGAAAGACCTTAGTTTAAAAAGATCAAGGTCTCGCATTGCATCTGTGGTCATCTCCAGCCTTTCTGACATATGTCTTGCCACTGGACTCAGATGACTTTGGAAAAGAGAGTGAGACTGATGACTTTGCACAGTTTGCCTCGCTTAAATCCAATCTGCTTGCAAGTTAGGACACCTTTCTGATGTCATTGGCCCTCTTTGAGAAAGAAGGACAATGAGATAAAATATATAAGGTATCTTTATAAACTTTAAAGTGCTATATAACATACAAGGTTTTATCATTTTATTGTTGAAGAGAAGTATCAGTAGATCTTTCCATTAGTGATAATACCAGATGTACTACTAAAGCCCTACCCCGAAGATCATTGCTACAGGAAAGTGACCCTGGCCTCTGAGAGATAATATCTGGCAGGTCCTACCAAGTTCAAATAGTATTGAACATTGCCTAACTCATATTCAGAAAGTCTCATCACCAGAACCCTGGTGCCAATGTGAAGAAAGCTTCATCACAGCAGCTCACAGAACTATTTATTTAGGCATAAAAGGACTTTTGTTCCTGCTTGGTGGAAGATTATGTATATATATATATATATATATAGTATAATAAAGTTAAAAAGACTAAACTGCAAGATATCCTAAAAGTCCTATTGGAGTTCTAAGCATTATGCAAGGTAACATAGGAGATAACAAGAAAAGCACAGGTACTAAAAGGGACATGGGTTCTCCAATAGAATGTCTACTTCAAAGTAAAGGTATAGGTTCAGGAAGTTACTGGATTAGATGTAATCTAGTTTTCTCATTCCAAGGTACAAGTGGAAGAATTGGCAAAAATTAGTTGGTATGTAAGCCTTGAGCAAAATGCTTGCTAAAGTGGAGATACATTTTACCAAATCAGGTAGAAAGAGAGATTACTTTTCTGCTAAAGAAAATGAATGTCTCTGAGTGTTACTGGTTTTTAAAAGGCTGGGGAAATCATGAAAAATAAAATGGGAGGTAAATGCATCAAGGCAGCAAGGATCCAGGGCTTAACTAAGCCCCCAAAGGAAAAGTGGAAGCATTAGTAGCTCACAGCAAAAGAATCAGCAGCATCTAAACTATGGACCTTAAATTTCATCCAGCTTATGTTGCTCACAAGGAATGAAATAAAAAGGCAATTCCTACTCAACAAAGAAAATTCCTTTCAAGGCAAGGGGATGAAAGTAAATATCATTTAATTCTTGGCAAAATATAAAACACTAAATCAGACACTGTATTTGTACCCATGCAGCCATGCTGAATAAATAACAAGAAAGGTCTGACACAACCTGGATTTTGTTTGGGTGGCAAGAGGAATACCTAGAAATAGCAATGAAAGCAACTATCAAATCCCGGGCTTAGAAGGATGAAAAGGAATCAGAATGGGCCTAATGAGAATGGGCCCGTACTTGAAGGAAATTTTGTAAACTTAGGTAGGCTAGCCTTTTTCAGTATTACTTGATTCCCATGGGCCTCTATGTTTGCAGGAGGGCTCTGACAGAATGTGTTGTAGGCAAATATTAGAGTTCTTGCCTTCACTTACTGAGCCCAGAGAAAAAGTTCTTAATTTTACTTGAAAGGGAGATTACTTAACTGGGGGAGAGAGTAGAGGTACTAGCTAGACAGTGTTTTTGCAGGATTTTTTGAAAATTACCTACAAAACTCTCTTTAATTTTTGTTTGGGTGTTAATCTTCCATGAAAAACTTAACTGTTTTTAGGACATTTCCACTGCAAGCCTCTCCTCATTTTAAAGGATTAGAAATTAAGAGCTGGAACAGACCTTAAAGATCATCAAGTTCAAAGACAGCCTTTTTTTCTGTCATATAACTCTTTGCCAGTCTGGTGAGGACAAAGGAGTCCACATAATAATGTTGTTAAATATGTAAAATGAAATACATAGGATAAAATGGAAACTAATTTTGACATATGGTCATCAGGATATTAAAAATCATTTTCATACATGTCAGATTAAGAACCTCTGACTTAGGCAAATCCTTCATTCTACAGATGAAATTGTGGTTCAGAAAATTTACATGGTTTGCCAAAGGTCAGTTAATGAGAGGTAGCATAGCTGAGTTTTAAACCTAGGTCTTCCCACTTCTAATATTGTACTTTCCATTATACTACATTGCTTTTTCCTTGCAAGCTGAGTCTAAGCCACTGATAATAAGCCTTACCTTAGAATTTGGTACAGAGGGCACAAGTACGTGTGTCTCACCAAAAGTATGAGCTGAGAGCTAGGGTGTCCTGGTAAATATTCAACAACCTGCTCCCTGGTAGACAAATGCACATGGCACACTTTTCAGTTTAATCCAAATTATTAACATTCTCTCCATCACTTTTCTATGTCTAGATAATCAACAAAATAGTAAATCAAGATTTGATTTGTAGAATTAGTTGATTTTCATAGCATAAATGCTTGCACTTAAAATTTTACAATTGGTTCTTGTGAGCTAGTTTGACCTGGCTCCAGCATACTCCTGTATAGAAGTCAGTGAATAAAATGAATTTAAGACTATCTACAAAATACTTTACTTCAGAAATGCCAACAGTAATATCACCAATCTTATATTGCAGAAATTGAGTCATGTATATTCAGAAATAGAATCAATCAACAATCTTTTCTTAAGATGTATTAAATATGTACTCTGTCCTAGGCATTATGAAGGTATGTAGCACAGGAATTCATTGTGACCAAATACTGCCAATGTTAATTCACCTTGTTGACAATTTCACATAAAATTGTTTGCAGAACATTGCTTGAAATTATCTGCAGTTTCTTTTCTTCAATTGCTGTGAATAACCAAGAGTTAACTTTATTGACTCCCAAAGAGTTCAACACATAGAATTTTCTAGCTATTGAGATGAAAAATCCATGCTCTTAAGGATACCAGCCAGTACTCTGTGGAAAGTCTCCATGTCAATTTTGACCAGAGTCTCAATTTAGCAGAATGACAGCTACAGACCTTAAATGTACATGAAAAAAATGAAAACTCCATCCCAGTAGGAAACTGGGTTAGGATACAAAATAACACATATATTTATAGAGAAGGATACAGATAGAGTGAGTACACGCCTATATGCTTTGTATATGTGCATATGTATAAATGTATATGCAAACATATGCATGTGTGCTCAAAGGATTATACTTACCTCTTATACTTATATTGAATTAATTCACATTTCAATAAATTTAAAAAGCACAAAAGATTTATAAATCCATTTTTCCCCTTACCCATACAATCTCTGTCATACCTAGAGAAGAAGATAATAGTTCTTAGCCTTGGGAATAAACTCATTTTTAACTACTGAAAATGTTAATCATTCTCAAATTCAATATAAAATGGTACTATTGTATTCAATAGGCTGCCCTCAGAAGTAATGATTTCCCCATTGAGAGAAGTCTTGAAATAGAAGTTCAATGACCACTTCTTAGGATGTTGTAAGGAGATTCCTGATAACATTTAATTTCTACTTGATGAACATTGATATTCTATGGCCTTTGAGAAGGAAAGAAGACTAGAAGGAGACTTGCTTTTTTCTCAAAAGAAAAAATCTACATCAGCTGTTTCTGAAAAAAAAAAAAAGAACCATCAGAAGATAAGACCTACACAACCCTGCATAAGTTAGAATTATGGCCAAAAGTAGTAGCTCAGGCTTTTCTTCTATTATTTTTTTTTTTTGCCTATATGAGTTAACTGGCATTTTCTAGTTGGTTTTACCCACAGGATAGAAGAAAAAATGGATACAGAAATTGAACCTCTTTCTAAAAGTATATATTTCTGTGTCTCACTACCATTGTCTCTACAAAAATTCCCTCTTCATCCTTGTCTCTAACCACATGTTCACTGCTCTAATACAAAAATATAAGGCTATTGCCCTTCTGGAGGTTTTTACCATTTCACAGCACAGCATTTCACATGAATTTTCTCACATCATTCTCACAATAGCCCTCAGAGGTACAGGTAGGGAAAACATTATTTTTATTTCCACTTAATCAATGAGGAAACTGAGACCTATGGAGGTTGAGATTTGTCCAAAGTCACACAAATATCAAAGAGAGCAGCATGTGAGAAATGGAAGCCAGACCTCCTGACTGCCAGTCAAAAGTTCTTTCCATTTTACCACAAAGGAAAAATTATCTTCCCAAGGTTTAGGTCTGACCATGTCACACTCCCTTATTCAAAAGCTCTTCAGTCAATTTCTATTACCTCTAACATCAAAAATAAATTTCTCAGTTTGGGATTTATTTCTCTTTACAATCTGATTCCAACCTCCTTTTCTAACCTTATTTCACAAGCTGAGTTTAAATTCTACCACAGTAGCTATATAACTCCTGATAAGACACTTAACCATCTAGGGACTCAATTTCCTTATCTGTAAAAATGAGGATAATAGGGGCAACTAGGTGGCACAGTGAGTACAGCACTGGCCCTGGAATCAGGAGGACCTGAGTTCAAATCCGACCTCAGACACTTGACACACTTACTAGCTGTGTGACCTTGGGCAAGTCACTTAACTCCAATTACCCTGTCTTCCTTCCCTCGAAAAATGAGGATAATAATAGCATGTACACTGTGCTTCAGCCAAACTGGTCTATTAGTTATTCTCCAAATCCTTTACAATGTATCTGCCACATTTCTCATACAAACTTTCTCCCATGGCTGGAACTTAGTAGGTCCTCATCTTTGCAAGGCAGATTCCATATTGTCCTTCTAGAGGGCTGGAGTCAGGAGGATGTAAATTCAAAACTGAATTTGGCCACTAACTACCTGTAAGGCTCTGGGAAAGTCATTTAATCTGTCTAGGTCAGTTTCCTCAATTGTAAAATGTGGATAACAATAGTATCTGTCTCAGATTAGTTGTGAGGATCAAGTGAGTTCATATTTGTAAAGGGCTTAGCACAATTGTAAGTACTTGGTACAAGTATTGGTAAATACTTGGTATTAAGTACTTCTAAGTACTTAATAATTCCATTCATCCTTTTCCTTTCCCTTTCCCTTTCTCCTGTCCCTTTCCCTCTTTCTCCTTCCCTTACCCCTTCCCTTCCCTTCCCTTTTCTTTCCTTCCATCTGCCGCTTCTATGAAAGTTCCCCCTTGCCACCTGAGAATTATTACTGTTGATTCTGTCCTTGAATACCCTTATATCTACACATTTATATATACATTGTATCAGTAAAAGGTAAGATGCTTAAGGGTGGGACTGTTTTTTGTTTGTTTATTTGATTTTGATTTTATCTTTGTATCTCTTGAGTCTAACACAATGCCTTATCCTCACACTCCTTATAAGGACTAGTCAGTGTCACTTGACATTGTTTTTCAATTGATAATTATCCTTATGAAAATGTTTTATTCTTTGTAGTTGCATTCTCAGTCTCTAGCATGGCAGCTGGCACACTTTAGGCATTAAAATATTTGGTCACTATCCTCATTTGAATCATATATAGCTTTATCATAAGCAGCATAACAATGGATAAATTGGCCATTTTAATTGAGGATTGGAGAAGGGGTTCTGACCCTTGACTTCACGATAATGATGAACTTCAAAGTTTAGAGATTGTTTCTACCTACATAGATTATCAATTCATCTTTAACTAATCATCTTATATAGTTGCCAGGAGGGCACTGAGAAATTTAGTAATTTGCCCATAATTAAAAATCTAGTATATATCAAGACAGAACTCATCAATTAAATTTTTTACACTCAAATTTTCTGTATCATATATTTCATCTCTTTCTTTTTAGTGGTTAAGATCACTGGATTTGGAGTCAAGAAAACCTAAGTTTAAATCCTAACTCATTAGCTATCTGATCCTGGGCAAGTCATTTTAACTCTTGGTGACTCAGTTTCCTCACTTGTGTAATGGGGATAATAATAGTATCTACGCAGCTATTGTGAGGATGAGATGCGATAACATATGGGAACTGTTTTGTAAACTTCAAAATGTTGTCATTACCATGGTTATTAGAGCCACTAAATATTTTGGTCTTGTCTCTCTTCCCCAATTCGATTGCAAATACAATAAAATTCTCTTAGATCACATAGCATAAAATATTGCAAGGTTGAGTAGGGCTCAAGAAATACTGTGCTTATTAATGGAATTCAGACAGGTTGTACGAAGGCAGACATCTGAAATTGATATTGAAAATTTGGCGAACATAAAGAACACTGCCCAAGAAAAGTCATGGTGCTACTGCTGTGTTATACATACAAAATTTACAAGATGATGAAATTACTTGTCATCATGAATCAAGAATTCAGCCTCCCTTTCCCTAATAGTTGAGAAATCATAGTTTGAGAAATAGTATAATTGGTACAAATCAGATGCAGCTTTCTATACTAAAGAGTGGATGACATTTCACATATTAATTAAATGATCATTGAGAACAACTCTGGATACTCAAAAAAGAAACCTTCTTAGCCATGGGAAGATTCAGGATTTGATTTTGGATTTAATTTTACTCATGATGGTAACTATATCTTCTATGGAGAATCAAGTCATAAAATACTTCTTTAATAAGCACCATGTCCCTATTTCATGGTCAGAAACTATTCATGTATGAGATAAATGCTATAATTCTTACACCTAAGAATTATCCTAACTAAGCTTTCTAGTAATAAATTCCTTTAGTGAAAAATCTAAGGAAAAAATTACTTTTGTAGCTACATGTCTGCTTCTTTTCCCCCCTGCAAGTAGAAAGCTCTTGAAATTGATATAGTCTGTAACATTTTTTTCTATCTGTTCTTCCTTAGCTTCTGGTCCTAAGGACTGGATATCTCTGGCAAGCCTCCCACCCTACAAATTCTTCATATTTCAGTTAGCCTAGACAGATTCACCTATATTCTGCACTCTGGAATACTCACTATTTATGCAAGGGGTGGGTGGGCTTCTTGTTTTTATATTAAAGCTTTTCCTTTCTTACTCCTTTCATCTTTTTGAATTCAATGAGACCTATCTTTCTCTCTCCAAGTGGTCCAGCATCTCTGGTTATACTTTACAGCATTGGTTATGCTTTTGGCAATGCCCCATGCCCCTCTATCCTAAACATATGTTGGTTTCAATAGCAAAGTAGGAATACTTCTTATTCCCCAGTGTCACTTCCAGACTCCCACTTTTCTACTATTATTCAGTAAAATACTTTCTTTGAGGTTCATTCAATCTGCTTTTTACCACCCAATCAAGATTCTTATAACTTGTCTCTCAGTGTCCAGGATAATCTCCCTCCTTCCCCAAACAGTTCATTCCTGGCTCACAGTCTTTCTTTCCTTCTCAACTGCTGCCTGCAACATAAATACTGACAGTTCCCACCTCAGCTATACACATTCTCGCCTTGATGTTGTTATCACCCGTAAGTATTCATTTCACTTCCCTGTTCATGAAATCTGAAATTTCTCTCTCTGATCATACTCTTTTCTCATTTCAACTGTCCTTCTGCCTTACAACCCCTTCTCATGCTCTTTGTCCTCACCTTGACCTCCATTCACCTCTCTCTTTCCCAAATCATCACTCCTATACTGGCTATGCTCTGCTCCTTCCCCCATCTTTTCCCTACAGTTACTCATTGCAATTCTACACTATCCTCTTCTCAGTCCTTTGTCTCTTATCCTATCTATACCCCATCTAGCTCTGATAAACCCCAGGCTTGGATTGTTCCCACTGTCTACAAGCTTCACTCCTATTCATTTGCTGCTGAAAGAAAATAGAGAAAATAAAGAAACCATGCTGAGTTCACTACAAATTTACATTGTTGTTGTTTCAGTCCTGTCTAGCTTTCTGTGACACCATTTCAGGTTTTTTTTGGCAAAGTTACTGGAGTGGTATATTATTTCTTTCTTCAGATGAAGAAACTGAGACAAACAGAGTTGTGACTTGTCCATGGTCACAAAGCTAGGAAGTGTCTGAGGGCAGATTTGAACTCAGATCTTCCTGACTCCAGGCCTGGTGCTCTATCTACTGTGCCATGTAGCTGCCTGAAAATTTATATTATATAATCCTAACTGGATCCTCACTGCAGTAACATAATCCTTTCACAATTTCCTAATCAATTCACTATGCCACTCACACAGTAACTTTTTCTGAAACTTTTTATGCCTGCTTAAACCTTCCATGGATCTCCCACCTGCTCTTTGGCAGCTAGGAACCTCACCTCATACTTCGTTTAATAACCTAAGGTCATCCACAAAGAGCTCCCTCACCTCCCTTCTTTCTCATCTCATCACTCAAATGTCTTTTGCCATTATCAATTCCTTTACCCATCTCACATAAGGAGAAGAACCTTATCTTTGCCAAGGCAAGTTCTTTTATATGGAAAAGTGATCCTATTCCACCCCATCTTCTCCCTATTCTTAAAATACTTTAATCTTTCCCTGGGTATAGACCACTTCTCTGGTGCCTACAAACATACTTATATCACCCTCACCCTCAAAAAACACTCAATGAGTTGTCTATCTCTGCTAGCTATTATCCTATATCTCTCCTTTTCATCTGGTGAAGACCATCTTTAGTGGTCCCTCCACTTCCTTTCTTTTCAATCTCTTCTTAACTTTAAAAAGTCTGACTTTCTGACATCTCATACTCAGAATGCTCAGACCTGCACTCATTATTCCTGCCCAAAATACTCTTCTGTAAATGTATCTATTGCTTTTTAAGGTACCATTACCCTCTCAGTCTCTTAGGTTCAAAACCTAGGCATCATAACAATGCCTTACTATCATTCCCAAATTCAACCTTTTGCTAAATTCTGTCATGATATTAAGTCATTAATTCTCTTGCATAATCCCCCTTTCCTAGATCTGACACAATAACCATGTTGGTGCAGATCCGCATCGCCTCATGCTTAGATTATTACAATAGCTTTTTGATAGTTCTCCCTGCTTCAAGTCTCTCTCCTCTCTAGTCAAAACCCCACTCAACTGTCAAATTGATTTTCCTAAAGAAGTTCTGACTATCTCATCTCTTTATTCAATAAAATCCTTTGGCTTGCTGTTACCTCCAAGATCAAATATAATTCCTCTCTCTGCCCTTTAAAGACCTTCATAACCTGGCCCCTTCCTTGATTCCCAATTTTCTTACACCTTTCATCTTGCACTCCACATATTCTGTCATCCAATCACTCTAGATTCTTTGTTGTTCCTCCCACAAGATATTATATCTCCCAGCTTTGTGCATTTTCACTGACTGACCTCCATGCCTGGAATTTCTGCCCTCTTCACCTGCCCTTCCTGACTTCTCTAGCTTCCTTCAAGTCTCATCTGAAATTTCACCTTATTCAAGACTTTTCCAAACCTGCTTAATGTTAGTTAAGTTAGAGATCATCTCCGACTTATTCTGTTTATATGCAGATTGCTTGTAGTTATTTATATGTTGTCTGCCTGATTTTATTGTGAGCTTTTTGAGGGAAGGAACTGTTTTTCCTTTCTTGGAATCCCCAGTGCTTAGCACAGTGTCTGGCATAAAATGCTTTTTGACTTGACTGTACTCAAAATTATAAAGTGAACTTTGGTATCGCATTTCTGCCCCCATTTCTTCATTTTTCCCAGTCTCCACTGTATTTCAGGTTCCTTGGGTACCTTGTGCTCTCATATTCTCTTCCTCTTCCTGTTTATGAAAACATACTTCCAGAAAAAATCTGGCAAATCCTTTCCTTCACACTGAAAATATGACTAAGAAAAAGTTTATACTAATACATATTTGTAGGCCATATTCAAATGTATATAACCTGAGGGAATTGATTCTTCCTGAGAGACTGTGGTGTCCCTGGCCTTAATACCACAGTGTGGTTATAGCACTGTTGATAAGACTCACTATTGTATCTCTCCCATTTACATTTGCATTTAAACAGAGTACAAAAGCTGTTTACTAAAAATGACACCTGTGTGGCATTTTAAATCTAGTCATTTGGGGATGATCCCTTCACCGGCCCTGCCATCTCTGCATACTCCCAAGGGTGGCCCTTAAGTCCAAATCTTTAAATTCTAAGCCAATTAGAAAGTTAAATGATCATTGAAATCATTCAAATTCCATCGTTCTCCTTTACAAAAATATTTGGAACAAGACCATGTTTCAGCTTTCAATTTCCTAGAGAAAAACCTTGCCCCTCCTTTCCCTCTAATTCTTTTCACCTTCCCACTTCACTAAGAGGAGACAGAGCACTTAGCATTTGATAATAATAAAAGGCTGAGATAGAAGATAAGTGTTGAGAGAGAAATAGCAGGCGTGCTTAGTAATGTTCACAGTCTTTAAGGATTTCATTCCATTACAATGGGAATAATATTCAGGGTAAATACTATAGTTAGGGCAGCTATAACTAAATTTAGCCCAGGAAAATGACAGGTCTGCTGATTTTATTCCTACTTGTACTCGAAGAGCATCACTAGCTCACAAAAAGTGCTGGAATGAGGCAGCCCACACAGACTAGTCTGCATTGATTACATTCCAGGATTTAGCTTTTCATGAGACAGATAGGAAATAGCAATTAGGGCTGCAAGAACACTGGCCTAATAGGCCATTTTCAACCACTTGTTGCTGGACAGGACTTTACTTTTGGTACATTATTTTTGAAAGCCTTTGAATGACTGATTGGTGTCCTCATGGTGTTTGAATATGTCACCACCTGCCCAGCTCAACCATTGCTAACTCAACAAACCTTCCCCCTTTGCTGTTTTTTTTTTTTCCTGCTTTTATCTCTTTCCTCTTCTACTGTTGATGTCACCACATTTCAGGTTGCAAGTTGAAAATTCTGTCTACCACCCTTGAGCTGCCACTGAATGTTTATTTAAAAATAGTTAGGGGGAAAGGGTTTGCAGATGGAAAAAAAAATGAATTAGGATGACTTCAATGATTAGAGAAGGAAAAAAAATGCTGTTATGGTAGAAAGAGGACTGGCTCTGGGGTCAGAGAACCTGAATTCAAATGTTACTTCTTACACTTTATACCTATGTGATATTGGGCAAATGGATAAACCTAATTGCTTCTCTTTTTCCTCATTTTTAAAATGATGGGGTTAGACAGCTGGGTAACATAGCAGATAGAGTACTGGGCTTGGTATCATAAAGATCTGAGTTCTAATTTTGCCTTAAAAATGGTATGTAAAATGTATGACCATGGGCAAGTCATTTAACCTTTGTGTACCTTAGTTTCTTCATCTATAAAATAAGGATAAAAAGAGCAACTATTTCATAGTAAACTGAAGATCAAGTGAAATAAAATGGGTAAAGCACGTTTCAGGGCAGCCGAGTGGCACAGTTGCCTGGAGCCAGGAAGATGTGAGTTCAAGTACAGCTTCAGATAACTACATTATATGTGACCCGGGGCAAGTCACTTAACCCTCTCAGCCCCAGTTTTCTCATCTGTAAAATGATATGGAGAAAGAAATGGCAAACCACTCCATTATCCCAAATATGGTCATGAAATGTTAGATATAACTGAAACAACTAAACAACAGCAACAAAAAAAGCACTTTTCAAATATTAAAGTGCTACATAAATGTACTAGATGGCTTCAGACATCTCTTTCAGCTCTGGAATTATGACCTTAATACTAACCATATATCGTTCACGCTTTTTTCTGGAAATTATTAAATGGAAATTATATGACACTTTCTTAAGAACAATCCTATGGCACTTGGTACAACTATGTTATAGATGTTCAGGTAGATATCTCAAATAATTAATTGGCAAGGATTTTGAGTCTTTGACTCTCAACAAATAACAAATATACTAATGGCTACTACGTATAAGACCCCAACTAATGCCTTACTTAGATGACTCTCCATTTATTGTTCACTGCATTTCTCCTTCCGTATAACCATCTGGAATCTAGGCAGAAGGTGGTTGGATGCATGGAGGATAATAGGAGGAAATTTTCTGCCATTCATTCTATCACACTTGTTTTGATCTTTAGAAATCCATATAAAAAAGACTTCTGTGGCTGGCATGCTTAAAAAAAAGAAACAAACCTCTGGGGATACATTGCAAAGTTTCTGTTCTCTCAGATGAAATGTAAGGAAAGTGTTTATTAAGTTTTATGAGTATGGTCCATGAAGGAGTGGGAAACTCTTATGATAGAAATAGGTGGGACTCATGTCTTATTTAAATGTATCTTCTTTAAAGAAAAGTTTCTTTTAATATTTGGAGCATAGGAAATCACAAATATTTCCATTTTCTGTAAGAAAATCCTGCTCACATATTAGAAATATCACATAACTTTTCTAAGGCATAAGAGTTCATTCTGATTGTTATGAGAGCTACAAAGATACAATATAATTCCTAGCCTCAAGAAACTTAAAATTATACAAAAAATCGAAGGATCTTGTGGATCTCTGGACACAGGTGGAATTCAAGTGGCTTTCACCTCAGTTTTGACTACTGCTGTTGTCCTATAGGACCCTGGGAAAGTAATTTCACCTCTCTGGGCCTTGATTTTCTCATCTGATTAATAAGCAAGTTGGCCTAGGTATTCTCTAAAGTCTTTTTTTTATCTTAATAGTTTATGATTATAAGGGAGAAAAGTAATGGTCTGAAAAAGTATATACACTAAATCTATATGCTAAATTATTGAGAGTTTGCTATCTGCCTTGCTTCTTCGCATATAGGCATTTGAATCATTTGCATCATGATAAGCACATGTGTCAGAGTCTAAGAGGCTACATTAGCCAAATAACTTACCTTGTTATAGAACTGTTGGATTTGCTGTCCATCTACTGTATCACTTTATCTTCATGACAATCTTAAAAGTAAATATGTGCTATAGAGATTATTATTCTCTCTTTAGAGATGAGAAAACTAGGCTCGCAGCCTTGCTCATGGTTACACAGCTAACATGTGCCAGAAGGAAGATTTGAACCTAGTTTTCTGCTGACTCCAAGTTCAGGGCATTTTCCATCCTACCACACTGCTTCTATATGTGAAACTCTTGTCTTTTGATATATATGGATCCAGTCCAGCCATTAAGTGTGAACATGCCTTGGTTGTCGAGTAATAATCATTGCCATATCCCTATTTAAAACATAGGGGAAGGAGAATTAAGTGGCACAGTTATCTGGTGGGTTAAATTCTGGCAATGTGATTAGCTGAAGGAAAAGGGTAAGTATGTCTATTTCAGAAAGGTTTGCATTAGGGAAAATTATTTTGTTTTGTTTTATTTTTCTGAATTGTCAGAGTAGACTGTCTGGAGGTATCAACGTATTGGGTATATAGATATAGGTATATCTATGTATTGAGAGAGAGAGAGAGAGAGAGAGAGAGAGAGCAACTTGTTTCAATCAAGAACATTAAAGAGCATTTTGCTAAACACCTAAAGATTCTGCCCACACAACCACAGCTGACCCAAGGCAGTGGGAAATGGATTTAGGAAAAAAATAATTTCCATATTGAAGGTATAATGGTCTTCAGCCCATAATACCACCCTTAAAGTCACTTTAGGCCAAGCTTTTAAATGACAGTAATTAAAGCCTGATGTGTCATAATATCATTCATCATGCCTTGAATCAGTAAACTCTTTTCACCAAAGATGTATTAAAATAATAGCAACTAGTAGATGAAAAGCTGCAATTTCTATGACCAAAAAGTCTATCCAGATGGACGGAATGGAAATTTGGCTTGGAAAAGGAACATATATCAATCAAAGAAGGAAATACGGAAAATGACATTACATTTCTAATTACATGAATGGGTGTTGGAACTCCATTGCCATGCACTTGAATCAAGGCTGAATGTTCCTTAGTGCCTATGGGCCTTGCATTGGACAGGAATATTGTAAAGCTTATAAATGGCTTTAATATAGCTAATGAACTAATGAATTATGGAACCTGAGATTGTGTGGCAATTGCTTTTTGGGCACTCTGATTAACTGGAGTGCTTCTGTGGGACATCTGGTATTATTGATCATGAATTCTTCACTCAACCCTTTTATTGAGCAGTACAGGGTAAATGAGAATGTTAGGCTGTTAACTCCCCTCTTTCATGTGTGCCAGCAGCAATTTGAACAGATCATCCATTAGAACCAATGGCTGCTAATAAGTACCTGGTAACAGGTATCACACTATTGTATCTCCAATAGCAAATAAGTAAACTAGGAATAGCTTTGGGGTGTGCATTTGCCAGTCAGGTTGGAATGTTAAAAGTCTCATACCTAGGTTCACCAAGGACAACTACAGACGCAACAAAAAGCATTCAGGCCCACTTTAAACCAGCAGCTTCTTCTCACCTTTTATAGCATCTCACTGGAGTAATTATGCTAGATAGCCCAAACTCCCAGCCAATGGGAACGGTCTTGTGCAGGGATCAAAGAGGAATGGCAGTGTGAAAAGTACAATTCCTGTGAGATCATATAAGGTTTTGAAAATTCCTAAAGCTTTCAGAAAGAAAAAAAAATCATCTTATCATTGTATATAATAGATTATATACAATTTATCATTGTATATAATAGTATCTAAACATGGTTCAGAAATAGGGCATGTGGTTTAATCACAAACCCCAGGTGATGTAGTATTAGCAGACGTGCCATAAGACAGCAACTTTTAGTATTAAAATAGGATGGAAAACTGAATACTGCAACTCAGGGATAAGGATGCGACTTGTGATTTCATGAACTCTCAAGTAAGGGAACTCTCTCTGCCAATGTAGGTCACCATTGTCTCTGACTTAGACTCATAAGAAATTGCCCTTAGAGGACACAAAGGTTAAATGACTTGCCCAGATTCACATAGCTTGTGTCTATCATAAGTGGGACTCAAACTCACTTCAGTCTCTGAGAGCAGCTATGTGATTCACTATACTATGCTGTTTCTATAACTATAATTAATGTAATTTCATCTTTCTTTGATGATCCAGAAGAGATTAAAGTGTTTTACATGGCCTTGGCATTATTAATATGAATAGAATATCAATTATCACTCCTGGCAGAGTGTGAACTTCTTGTTAACAGAGAGTTTGGTTGGCATAATGCTCATTAGGCAAAATTCTGATGTATGTGATTACTGGGGAGCTACAATACATTATAATTTCACCATTTCCACAGAGAATCACAGCAGATAAATCATATTCATACTATTAATATATTGTATTATGTCCCATCTAATTTCCTGACACTGCAATCAGTGTAAATCAGAAGAAAAAAAAATTAAGGGAATACTCTATTCCTCCTTTAGTGAAAATACTCATGACAATGGTGATGATGAAGAAAAAACAAGTGCATTCAAGCAATTAAAAAATGTCTTACCAGACTACCAAAAACTTTAGAAGGGTGTATTAGATTTTTTATTGTGTAGTTGAATTTGGAAACTCAACATACTATTGGGCTCCAAATAGAGTCCCAAAATTTAAAAAAAAAAGCAATTTTAAAGGCACAACATACATCCAGAGGATTCCAAATCCCTCATTCTGCCACATTTCTCTGTGAAAATTACACTAGCAATAAAAAAGCACAGATGAAATCTCCCCCTTTCCCTACATAGCAGCACTTACAAATCAGCTTTAATGATGATAATTGTGAGTCATTAGAAACTAAAATAATTTCTCCAAAGTAGAACATTTGGCGAGCAATGGGTTTTGTGTTTTATACATGGCTGCCCATCAAAAGTATTTCATTTTGACCATTTCCAGCTCTCTCTCAGTTTAGTATGTTTTTAAGTCCTTTCTTGATCTCACATTCCCAGATAATTGCGACCTTTGCTTTCTCAGATGTTACAATCACTCTGCATATATCTCTCTGATACTCTCATCACATATCATTTTGTACTAGGCTTATGGGTGCATGTGGCATGTTCTTTTTCTATGGAAGAAACTATCTTTTTCTGAACATTACCTCTTGACCAATGTCCTTCACCTCTGCTTCCTTGAATGCTGAATTTCATTCAAGGTTCAGCTCTTGTAGAACCTCTCATGAGAAGCCTTTTCTTATATTTTCAATTTTCATGCTCTCTCCATCCTCAAATTACTGTTCATACAATTATTTCTGCACATGACCAACCTCCCCAATTCTCACTACATAGAATACAAGATCCTTGAGAACAGGAGGCAGAAAGGATACAAGCATCTATGAAGCACTAGTTATGTGCCAGGCCCTGTGCTAAATGTAGTGAATGCAAAGCCATGTAAAAAGAAAGTTTTCCTCTCCTCAAGGAAAACTTACATTTTAGTGGAATGAAGATGACATAAAGAAAAGAGCAGAAAATCAAGGAGATGAGGAGTAGAGATGACAGTACCCTGCTCAGGGCATAGTTTTGAAGACCTTAAGTCAGGAACAGGCCAGAAGTTAAAGTACCTCCACAAAATGGAGGTCCCAGGATGAACTCACCTATGGGAAAAGGATATAGGTCTTGCATAGGGGTATTCCAAGTTGAGAAGGCAACAGGGATAGTTGTAAGGTTGTAGATTAAGAAGACCTTGGGTGCTAAACCACTTCAGGTTTCATTTTTGTTTCTCCAGAAGCCAGAGTGTATAGGTGTTTAAGAAAGTTTATATTGGCTTTGATTAGCACAGTCTTTGGCACATATTAAGTACCTAATAAATGTCTATAGAATGAAATCCAGTTGTCTGCCAATAAGTCAACATGATTCAATATTTTTTCCCATTCAAGCTGAAAAGTATCCTCTCACCAACATTATAACCTTTAAAATATGAAGAAATCCATAAGTATCAGAGAAGGATGAAAATCAGATTAGAATAGATAGTAATGTAGTTATTATTTCTAATCTTTGTCATTTTTTTGCAGGAGAAGGAAGAGATTATACATAACAAGTAACAGATGAATTCCATCTTCAAGTCTTATGATGAAGCAAATATAGCTCATGTTTTCCTAAATACTTTCTGACAATTTCATTCTTTTATCTGTTTTCTCACATGGTGCAAGTAGTACAATCTGCAGCAATGTGCTGGCAGAAACACAGCAGAAAAACTCATGAATGATCACAAATGGGGTAAGGAAGCATCACATCTCCTCATTCTCCCTGTTATTGCACAGTCAATGACTACCTCATAAATTTTAAAATTACTGTAGTAGGGGCACTAAATGTTGAAATCTAGGGACTGCGAAACTCCTCCCAGCAGGAAGTTTTCTAGTTTCCAAATGAATGAACTGAATTCACAAAGAAAAAAAAAACTCCATAGAATATCCATGATTTTCAAAACATTTTTTGCATACATTATCTCATTGATCCTTAGAAAAGCCCTGTGAGGTAAATGGAGCAGATATTATTATCTCCTTTTCATTCCCTTGGATGTTTACATTATTAAAGATACTTCACTAAGAAGTAAGAGATGAACGAACTACACAAAAATCAGTTCAAATGAATTTAAAATAGGCACATTGAAAGAACATTTCAATTCCTTTGAGAACATTTATGGCTAAGACTAAGAGTCAGATGCAAGTCTTTTCTCATTTTGGAAGGCTTACTAGGGGCAAACATAGTTTACAATCAATCTGCTCTTATAGTGATGAAATTATCAATTTTAGAAAATCCAACATGCTTCATCATTTCCTGATGCCTATGCTCATTATTTTGTCTATCTACATTAAGATTTCTTCAAGAATGCTTAAGCATTAGTGTCTCTACATTGACAATTCATTTTCTCTTTTAAAGGATTTCCCTAAGAGGAAAACTATTTTTTAGAGGGTTAACTATGACTGTACTCACTGATGCATCAGAATCATAAAAAATCTCTAGTAAACTGATTTTGAGCAATTCCGATAATGGATATAGCTAATATATCAAATCATAGACTATTTCATACCTTATAGCAATGATTTAGGAATTTGGTAGGTGAATGAGATGTTCTATTTCATTTTTAAAATATTTCTTAAATTTATTATTTATTTTTAACACTATTTTATTTTTACACTTGGAGTCCCAGATCCACTCCATCCTTTCCCCTTCCATGCCCACTGAAAAAGCAACTAATATGATATCAATTATACATGTGAAATCATGCAAAATATATTTCCACATTGACCATTTTTTATGGATCATTGTATTGATCAGAATAACCAAGTCTTTCACATTGATCCTTTTTACTACATTGATGTTACTGTGCACAATGATCTCAAAGTTCTCACTTCACTTTGGATTAATTTATTTAGGTATTGAAATGTTTTTCTGAAAAAAAATACAATACCCTCATCATTTCCCACTTCACAGTAGTATTCTGTCACAATCATAGACCAACTTCTTCAGCCACTCCACAGTTGGTGAGAATTCTGTTGATTTCCAAATCTTTGCTATCAAAAAAAAGCTTCTATAAACAAAAATTTACTTACAGAATTTAAAAAAATATATATCTCTTTGTAATACAGATTTAATAGTTGTATTGCTGGATCAAAAGCCATGCACAACTTTATAGCTCTTTGGACCTAGTTCCAAATTGTTCTCCAGAATGGTTGGACCAGTATACAACCTCACCAAGAGTTCATTAGCATAGGTATTTCTTCCCTCATCAACTCCAACATTTATCATTTCTGACAAGTGTGAGGTGGTACCTCAAAGTTGTTTTACTTTGCCTTTCTCTAATCAATAGTGATTTAGAGCATTTTTGTATGAATATAGATAGCTCTGACTTCTTCTGAAAACTGCCACATATCCTTTGACCATTTATTATATGGGAAATGGCTCTTATTTTTATAAATTTGACTCAGTTCTGCCCTCAGGATATATTTGATATATTAAGCCTCTATCATAGAAGTTTGAAATAAAAATGCTTGATATTACTTCACTGTTGTGGTACCTTTGTGTCAAAATATAATTTCCCTGCTTATCCCTTTTAGTTAGGTTTATTTTTGCTTTTGCTTTGACTGTAATCATGATTGCTTTCACTGACTTATTTTAGGTCAGCTGAAGCTTAATAGATTTTGCTCCACTTTTTTATTTTAACACCATGAGTATCTTTGTTTTTCAGGTATGTCTCTTATAATCAACATATTGTTCTAATCCACTTTGCTATCCATTTCTATTCTTTGGGTGAGCCCATACCATTCACATTCATAGTTTTGATTACTTTGTATTTCCCTTCATCTCATTTTCTTTTGTTTCTTCTTCTTCTCTCTCTCTCTTTTTAACCTGTCTCTTCTCAAAAGTCTATTTTGATTCTAACCATTGCCAACCTTTTGTCACCCTTCCTTCCTCTAATCCTATTCCCCTCCCATTTCCCTATGGGGTAATGTAAAAACACACACACATATGTATATATACAGACACACATGCATACCTATGTATATGCATGTGTGTCTGTGTGTGTATATATATATATGTATATACACATATATATATGAACCAATTTTAATGAAAGTGAGATTCAAACGTTACCTACCACCCCCTCATTTTCCTCTACACTGCAAAAGGACTTTGTTGTATGCCTTTTAATGTGAGAAATATCTCCTCATTTCACCTATTTCTTTCCCCTTTTCCCAGTGCAGCCCCCTTTTTCAACCCTTCATTTTTTAGGTGAAATCATTCTTATGTAATCAACTCACATCCATGCTCTCTGTCTATGTAAAGTCGTTTTAACTGCCCTAAGTATGATAAAGTTCTTAGGAGTTACAGGTATCATCTTCACATGTAGAAATATAAACAGTTTAACTTTATTAAGAGCCTTATGATGAATCTTTCCTGTTTCTTGCTTTATGCTTCTCTTGAGCCTTGTGTTTGAATGTCAGATTTTATATTTAGATATGGTTTTTTCACCAGGCATACTTGAAAGTTCTCCATTTCATTAAATATATGTTTTTTCCCCCAAGGGATTATATTCAATTTTTTCTGGGTAGATTATTCTTGGTTGTAATCCTAGTGTTTTTGCCTTCTGGTATATCATAGTCCAAAGCCCTCCACTCCATTAAAGTGGAAGCCACTAAATCCTGTGTGATCTTGACTGTGGCTTCATAATATTTGGATTATTTCTTTGCAACTGTTTGAAGGACTTTTTCATTGACCTATGTAATAGCAAGCACCCTAGCTTTCCCGGGATGGCCTGCTAGCACAGGTTCTTTGATCTACTTTCAAAAGAAAAATAGCTTTTAAAGGGGTCAACAGTCTCACTCTAATCAAACATATATATCATTAACTTAATTCAAGGGAAAGGGCAGCACCCTGAACTTAGAGACAGGCAGAGAAAGTACAGAGATAAAAGCATAGATCAACAGACAGGGCTTCTAACTGTCTGACCAGAGCAATACATACAAAGTTACCAGAGAGAGATGTACCAGCATCTGGGTTTTCAAAGCCACAGGGGTCCTTAATGGCTACCCAGAGTCTTGTCTGGCCAAATCACAAGAAGATTCTTTCAATTAGTGAGCCCCCAAAGCAAAACCTCACCTAAGAGTATATATACCATTCTCGGAGCTGGAGGGCATCACAACCTTTGTGACTCAGTACCTAATTAGAAATTAAAAAAAGGTATGAGCATTCCTAAAAGCAAGCTTCCCTCTAAGGCAAATCCCTCCCCCAATGGGCTCCATCTAAGGCCTATTAATGGATGGGGAAATTTTTCATATTCCTTTAACATTATAACCTGGGAACTCTGGAATTTGGCTATAAGATTCCTGGGAATTTTCCTTTTGGTATTTCTTTCAGTTGGTTATCAGTAGATTCTTTTGATTTCTATTTTACCCTCTGGATTTAAGATAGAAAAGCAGTTTCCTTTGATAAATCACTCAAATATGATGTCTGGCCTCTTTCTTTTATCATGGCTTTCATTTAGTCCAATTATTCTTAAATTATCTCACCTTGATCTATTTTCCAGACCAGTTGTTTTTCAACTATTTCAAATTTTCTTCTATTTTTTTCATTCTTTTGATTTTATTGTTTCTTGATGTCTCATTGAGTCATTAGTTTCCACTTAGCCAGTTCTAATTGTTAAAGAGTTATTTTCCTCGGTGAGACTTTGTACCCCTTTTTCCATTTGGCCAATTATGCTTTTAAGGCAATCTTTTCATCTGTGAATTGTTGTGCCTCTTTTTATCATTTGTCCAATTCTATTTTTAAGATGTTATTTTCCTGAGTATATTTTTGTTCCTCTTTTATCAAGCTGTTAATTCTCTTGTCATAATTTTCTCACATCACTCTGATTTTTATGTAATACCTCTCATTATATCTAGGTCATGTAATCATTTTGACTGTATAAATATTATATATAAATTATATATACATATATATACATATATATGAATGATATAAAATATTGGTCTATACCCAGTTTCTGGCATACTGCTTTGCAATTTTCCCAACAATTCTGACCAAATAATGAATTCTTATCCCCAAATCTTGTCTTTAAACTTGTCAAATATTAGGTTACTATGTTTATTTACTGTTGTAAATTATATGTCTATTCTATTGACCTACCTTTCTATTACTCAGCCAGTACCATGTTGTTTTGATAATTCTTAACTTATACTTTAAGATCTGGTTCTACTAAACCTCTTTCTCTACATTTTAAAAATTATTTCTTTTGATATTCTTGACTCTGTCCTTCCAAATGAATTTTATTATTTTTTTTCTATTTCAGTAAAATAAAGTGTTGGCAATCTAATTGGGATGGCATTAATCATATAAATTAGCCTGGGTAAAATTGTCATTTTTATTATATTGGCTCCGTGTACCTATGAACAATTGATATTTCTCCAATTATTTAAATCTCAGTTTATTTGTACAATTATTTTATAGTTTGTTTTGGCAGATGTGTTCTCAAACATTTTATACTGTCTACAATTATTTTAAATTGGGTATCTTTTACTATCTTTTCTTGCAGAACTTTATTTGTGATACATAGGAATGCTGATGGTTGATATATATTCATATTATACTTTGCTACTTTGCTGAAGTTATTAATTTTTTTCAACTAACTTTTTAGTTGAGTCTTTACACCTACCAGATTGGCTATAATGATTGAAGGGGAATGTGAAAAAAATGATGGAGGGGATGTCGAAAAATTGACACAATAATTCATTGTTGGTGGAATTTTGAACTGATCCAAACATTTTGCAGAGAAATATGGAATTATGCTCAAAGAGTTACTAAACTACCTCTACCCTGTGGCCCAGAAATACCATAAGTAGGTCTATTTCCAAAGATTATTAGGGAAAAAGGAAAATAAACTATATGTACTACAATATTTATAACAGCTCCATTTGTGTTGGAAAAGAACTGGAAATTACAGGGATGCCCATCAATTGGGGACTGGCTGAACAAATTCTGGCATATGATTGTGATGGAACACTACTGTACTATAAGACATGATAAGCCCAATGATCTTAGAAAAAACATTGAAAGATTTGAATAAATAATGAAGAGTGAAATGAGCAGAACCAAGGGAATAGTGTACACAGTAACATCAATAATGTTTTTAGAATGACTTTGAGTGAATAAGTTATTTTGACTATTATAAATGCTCAAATTAACTATAAAGGACACATGAAGAACAATGCTATCTGTACCCAGAGAAATAACTGATAAATAGAAGGATGTATAGAATAAAAATGTCCTCTTCCAGAGAAAGAAGTGATGGAGCCTGAATGTATAGGGAAGCATATGTGTTTTTTTTTTTTTACTTTTTTTTTGTTTGTGTTTTCTTTTCCAATGTGGTTAATATGGAAGTATGTTTTGTGGGACTTCATATGTATAATCTTTATCAAATTGCTTGCCTTCCCTTGGCGGGGGCAGGGAAGGGAAGAGAGGGGAGAGGGGGAAGAAGGAAGGGAATTTGAAATTGACTGTTAAACAATTTTACATATAATTGAGAAAAAATAAAAGGAAAAAAATAGAGGAAGGAAATTTCAGAGATCAGATATAATTCAAGGTAAGAAATGAAAGATAATAATAGTTCCATATATAAATGGTCAAATTATATATACACATATATTATATACACACACACATATATATACATACACACACGTATATACCTACATATGTGTAGGTATTATATATAAAATGTGTGTATGTGTATAATGCACATGTATGTACATATATACACATATATATGCATGTGTGCACACATATATGTATGTGTATATGTATGTGCATATGTATACATATGTGCATATATATCTATAGATATTGATAGATATCTACATCTATCGATATCTATATACATATCTATATGTATCTATCTATCTATACCTCAGAACCATCAGACTGGCAAATATGACAGAAAAGAAAAATGACAATTATAGGATATTTGGGAAAATTGACTCACTAATATAGTGCTAGTGCAACTATAAATTGATCCAACCATTGGGAAAAGTAATTTAGATCTTAACCCCAAATATCACGAAAATATACATGACCAAAGTGATCGAATGATTTCACTACTAGATGTATATTTCCAATAGATCAAAAAAGAGGGAAAGGATCCCTGTATAAATATTTTCTCAAAGAACTCCAAACAAGGAAGGTATTCTTAAATTTGAGATGGATTAACAAATTATAATATATGAGTGCTACGGAATATTATATCACAATAAATAATAAAAGCAATAGAATAAGAGACATATGGGAGATTTTTATGAACAGATGCAGATTCAAGTGAACAGAACTAGGAGAAAATGTATACAATGATTGCAACATTTTGAAAGAAAATAGCCATGAAAGAATTAAGAACTCTCTTCCATTCGATGACAAATTATAACTCCAGAAAACTGATGATGAATCAAGCTTCTCTCTTCTTGATAAAGCTGATAGGCTGGAATTATAAAGACATGTTCAGTCATGGTCAATGTTTGGATTTCTCTTGTTCAGTTACATATATTTAACACAATGATGGTTTTATTTTGCAGGGTTGGAGGAAGATTGTAACGACATGTGATAGGAATGTCAAAAACGGAAAGAAAAGAAAGAAATGAGCATCATAGAAATATTTAAAATATGCATGGAAGATAGCAAAGTGTTCAAAATAAGGCATAAACAATAAGGTCAGTGTTTTTACTACCTTGCTCAAGTGTGAATATACTTAAAATAAGCTATATGTAATATTGATTCATAGTTTTATATGCAATCTTATTTTTCTGTTCTTTACATAGAATGATTATATTTGGTCATGTCTGTCAAGTTTCTAGTAGTTTTACAAAGATTTTTAAAAAGAAATTGGAGGTGAAGAATAGGAAAAAAATCAAAGATAACACAAATGTTTAAACCTAGTAGATAAGGTAAATTGTGACAGAAATCGTAAAGTCAAAAGAGGAAGCTGGTTCCTGAAGGACAGATAATAATGTTAATTTGAAACACTTTCTATTTAAATGCTGGTCATATGTTCAACTCATCCTTTTGACCAATTAAAATTAACATTTCAAGCTCAAGATACATGTGAGTTATAGGTTTGGGAGTTATTTCCACAGAATTGATAGTTGAAGCCAAAAGACTGAATTAAATATATATGAGAAATACTGCAAATGTAGGAACAAAAGAACTTAGCCAATGAATATAACAGTGGGGGGGGGGGTAGGAACAGGAAGAGTTAAAGATGAGTTTTTGAGTGTGGATGACAGGGAGAACAGTGGTGGTGGTAAGTCAGCATTTATTAAGCATGTAGTAGGAGCCAGATGATGTTCTAAGTCTAAAGGGGAAGGCTATAAGGAGTTGAAACAAGCATCTTGCAGATGGTAACATTTGAGCTTAGTCTTGAAGGAAAACAGGGACGCTAAAAGTTGCAGGTGAGATAAGAGAGCATTTAAGGCATGGGAGACAAGCAGTGCAAAGGTCCAGAAGCCAATGGATAGGTTTGGGGCTTTGGAAATTTCACTTTTAAGTGAGAAAACAAAATTCAGATAAAATAAGTGTAACTTTTTAAAATCACAAATTAAAAAAAAAAACATCTTCTTTAAAGGCAGAAACCCATTGATCTGCTTTTCATCTTCATATGAAAATACTGTTCTTAAGTCTTCTCTACAAAAAGGCTAAATAAAGTTTAGGCAGTTTGTGTCCTTTGTTGATAAATAGAAACAGTATTAAGAGCTTAGAATTCAATGTGTGTTTCTACACACACACACACACACACACACGCACACACACACACGCACACATACACACGCACACTAAATGAAAAATGCAATAGAGTCCATATAACTGGTTCATTGTTAGCTTTGTCTTAGACAATATTCTACTGATATGACAGATATGCTTAAGAATTTGTGTCTTTCATATTCACATCTGTAAGAAACTCTAATAGAATAAGAACAGAGACTAGATCAATTGATTTTAGTGGTACTGTTGTCTGTCCTTTGTTTTCTAGGAGGTTCAGTGACATAATGGGATTTGAGTTAGGCAGAATTGAACAAAGTTATCCACATCATTCTCTCTTCCAGAGTCATTGGAGTACAGTGGGAGTACAAAAGTCAAGATGGAATGGCTTGGGATGAATTGGAGGACCGGCACCTTCAGTGTCCGAAAAAGCTGCTTTCATGGACATTGAAACAAATTGTTCTTTTCCACCTGTTCTACTGGGGAAAGTCTTGGGAGTAGACATTCCCCTAATTCACTGACAGGTTTGAGGCCAGTTAATTACATTCAGCCTGATTAGCCTGTCTGCCAAGGAGGTTTACTGGGATGTGGCTGCTACACGTGCTGAAGCTTCTCAGAACCACATGTGAGAATTGGGTGAATCAAATGGACACTAAATATGTATGCGCAGCCTTAAAAAGGTCTCTGAAAGCCCTCACACCAGAAGTGCTAGTCCTTCTAAACACCCCATACACATTAAGTATTCCCCAGCTATCTGGACCTTTTGGAGAGAAATTTCCTATACTGGTGGAGGACAGCACCTTCTCTTCCTAGAGAGCTGCCTAGAACACTGCAAGCAGTAGCTAAAATTCTCCAGCGCAGCTGGAACCAGTTTAAACTGTAATTGAAATATATTTAACAAAGTAAATAAAAATACGAAATACGATAAATAATGTTAATTTGTGGCTCCCTAAGTCAATATGTGTCCAACAAGTGTTTCTATTTGTGTTTGACAGACACTGGCCTACAGTACTGTGGTGATACTGTGATTTAAGATATTTCCCACCTATTCAATAGGCCTCAGGTGGGGCCAGTTAAGAGAGGCAGCCCATACCTTTGTGATGCCAATCAGTGATTAAAGATCTTTCCCATACTCTTTTGCCAATTGGGGATGAAGCCCTTGGGCCTTAAAAAGAACATATACACCCAGAAGGTAGCCATTGAGAACTGAGAATTCAGAAGTTGAAAGAGAAGCAAGAATTCAGAATTGAGCCCAAGGAGAATCAGTAAGAACTCCGAGTCCACAGAGCTGCAGAAGAAAGTTCTGAAGGGAGAGTGGAAACCAGAGAGCTGCAGACCAGAGGATTGAGCAGGGAGAGGACACAGGCAAGCAGACAGGATTCAAGAGTGATTGTTTACAGGAAGGCTCGAGTGGGGCTGGGAAGGTTCCAAGATGACTTGGCTCTTTGCTGTAATACTGTGTTTTAATCTCCTTGTTGCTACATTGAGGTGGGCTTACTGGTTTTAGAATACAATTACTGCTGTATCGAACTACTGGTTCTGCAATTTGAATCTGTGGTGCCTAAATAAATGTTATACTTCCTCTGCCTTCTACCTAGAGAGTTTTTCATATTTTGCAATTCTGAACCATACAGGCATGTTCATGGTCATCCCTGAGTTCATGAATTTTGCCTTACTGATACAAGTACTGAAAAGGCCTATCCATGTAAAAAGGCAGCACATATCAGGGGTAGGACGTGAACCCTGGTCTTCCCAACTACGTGGCCCATCCTCTATTAATCCATGCTTCCTCTATCTCCACTATGCATAATGGAATAGACTGTCCAAATCTCTTAAAATCATGAACTAATTAATAGTAATTCTACAGATTTATAACATTTTTCTTTTAAAATTATTTTTAAAATATTAAGCATTTGGTTTTCTTCTCTGTAATATGATTCCTAACCTCCCTCCAGGGAAATATGTGTTTCATCTTGCATATTGATCCATCGCCTGTTTGTCTAGATGTTTTCTCAAGGTTCTATTGTTCTTCATTATCATTATTCTGGAATTTTATGCTGGTATTGTTAGAATACAAATTATTCTGTTTGTGTATACTTCCCTCTGTATCAGGGCCTGCAAGCCTTGTCAGGTTTATCCGAAACTGTCTCTTCATTTCCTATACTCCAATACAATGTCCTATGATAATTATTACACTGTAATTTGTTCAGCTATTCCTAAATTGAAGGCCACTATCATAATTTCAAACACTTTGTCACTACAAAGGAGCTACTCTATATTTTTGTACATATAGGACCCTTTCCTCTTTCTTAGATCTCTGTAGTGTATTGATAGTAGTGATATTGCTGAATAGTCATAGTACTAGGCATTAAAATATGATTTTTGGGGACATAGATCCAAATTGCTTTCCAGAATGGCTATATAAATGCACAGCTTCACCAAAATTTTATCAATATTCCTGGATCCTCTTTAACATTGGTCATTTTGCTTATATAATTATTACTGAGTTGTACCATTAAAAAAAAATATGGCTATAGATAGCCTGGTTTTTTTTTTTCCCTTGAAAACTGACTTGTAAATTTTTTTGGCCAGTTATAGACCTGTAGTAATCAGAATAAAATTCTGGTTTTGAAGGAAGGCCTTAGTGCAAGCTGTGAGGCAGAGGTGTAACAGGCTACAATAAGTCTAGAATTTCCATGCCACCTGCCTGCTCCCCCAGTCTGCCTCTTTATTGTAACCTTCCATGTTAAAATTTTCTATCACAAAACTTCCAGCTCTATCCTGTACTTTACTGGACAGTCTAGCCAGTCTTTGGAATCTTCCTACCTATGGCTTTGGAGCTCCAAATCACCTTCTTATGAAAGTCTTGGGCTATAGCTGTATCACTGATGTACTCCTACTCTCTAAGAAGGAAGGAAAACCTGGTCTACTCTTGGTGCCATGTTCAGATGTCAGCTTCACACAGAATCTCCCATCCTTTTTCTCATTTTGTTATGATTTGAATATCATAGAATCCCAGGACTCGCAACCCTGGTTGAAGAAGTGGGTATATCTTTTCCCATCTATTGTCTGAGACACAGGTATCAGTCAACAAACATTTACTAATAATTTGTACTAGGGACTATGCTAGGACAATGAAGAAGGAAAATGAAATAATCCTTACTCTCAGGGAGCTCACATTGTAATGAGGAGATGAGATGCAAATAACTATATCAATACATGATATATACTGTGTACATAGAATTTAAACTCAGAGGGAAAGGACTTAGGGGGTCAGTGGGGCATGCAGTAGCTTGGGAAAGACCTCTAACATTAGGCAGGATTTGCGGTCTTGAAGTAATCCAAAAAAGCTTAAAGTCTGAGATAAGCAGAGATGGCATTCTAGGCATGAGAAATGGCCAGTGCAAAGGTCCAGAGCTGGGAGGTAGAGAATTGTAAGTACAGGTTGATGAGCAGTCATCTGTTTGTATCTGGACCAAAGAGTATATGAACGGAAGTAAAGTTTAAGAAGACTAGAAAGGCAGGATTGGACCAAGTTGTGAAGATATTTAAATACCAAATAAAGCACTTTATATATTTGATCTTGTACTTAATAGGGAGCCATTGAGAGAGAGAGACAGAGAGAGACAGAGACAGAGAGAGGGAGACAGCCAGAGACAGAGAGACATACACACACACACACATACAGAGAGAGAGACAGACAGACAGACAGACGGACAGAGATACAGCCAGACACAGAGAGAGTATTGGGGCAGAGGGTGTGACACGGTCAGACTTTACTCTATATAAATTACTTTGGCCCCTGAGTGGAGGATGGATTAGAGTAGTAAGAGAGTGGAGGCAGTAATACTGAATAAAAGGCAATTGCATTAGTCCAGAAAAATGGTGATGAGGACCTTGTGCTAGGATGGTAGTCTTATGAGTGGATGGAAGAAGACATATGCAAGATATGTTGTGAAGGTTAAAAAAAAGATTTAAGAAGAGATTTGCTATTTTGACTGAGAAATTAAGGGTTAAGGATGACACTATGGATGTGACCCTGTGTGAAAAAGGATAGTGGTAACTATTTTGGGAAGAAAAAAGAGAGAAAGTGTTTTGGGGAAAGATGAGTAGCATTTTGGACATATAGTGTTGTATCCTTGTATTTCTTGTGACTGTGCCACTACAGTCTGGATGTATCTTTGCCTTGGACCTTTTTTTTCCTCCCCTACTCCCCAATAATGCCCTGGGTATCTCGTTACCCTTGATACATTCTCTTGCATGAGTTAAATGTACCCATAATAAAGACTTGCTGCTTTAAGCATCACTGGCCATTCCTTCTTTTCTAAGAAAGCCTTGAATTCCAAAAGTAATTTTGATAGACAACAAAAAGAAATATACACTGAAACAATTCCATACATTTAAAAATAGTAGAATCATGGCAAATCTGATGAACTAATTTGCTATATAATACTATTCCTGATAAACAAGTAAAGTCTAGTTCAGGCTTTTGAATTTTTTTCAGAAATTTCCTACTGCCCTTAAATGTACCTCTCATGTCAAGGTTACAACTTTGAGATACTGGCTTTGAGAACTGAAAGAGAAACAGAAATCTAGATTGATCATCCAGCTCTGTGCTAAGGCACCAGGGCTGGAGTGCCTTTGATCAAACATGTATTCCTTGAAAATTCTTCCTCTTCTTTTGCCATTAACTTGCAAGTCACATAGCCTCACTAAGCTCGGATTCTCTGAGATGGTGCCTGAAAGAGCAAAAGTCAACTCTGCTTGCATTTATATAGTGTTTTTAACAATTGCCAACAGTATAAACGTCTCTGATGGCTGAGGTCAATGGTGACTGGCAGATGTGCCTTTCTTAAGGTCTGGATTTCAGCTGAACTGTTGTTTCAAGTAGTCCAGCCAGGATATAAACATGATTAGCCCAGCTTGGGCAGCTTAGCATAGAGGCCTAGGAGCTAAGAGCCAGAAATTCAAAAATTTTCTCGAAATGTTAGTCAGGATGAAAATGGATATGAATTCACTGAGCTTAAGAACTCCCAAAATAAATATGGTAACTCTATTTCTGTAGCAATACAGGATAAACCTAACAACTCTTGCCCATGACAACCCTTCAAGTATGTGAAGCCAGTAATCATATCATACAACATCTTCTATTTTGCAGGATTTCTTAACTTTTACTAGGCTGTAAAAAGCAAAATAAACAAAAAACCTGAATCCTAGACATCCCATTCACTCTATTCCTTCCCCTCCACCTTTCAGTACTAGTAACATACAGTATAAAATGGTTTAAGAAATTATAGGAATGATGTTTAATGAATTAGGATGGCATATGATAGGTTTATTTCAAAGTGGGGAGACTTTCCCCTCAATAGTCAAATCTGTAATTATTTTGAACTGCAGGCCATTTCTTTGAAAACACTCAAAAGAACAAAATAAAATTCTCCGGCTGAATTGGAATTTTATGATATTAAATAATGCTGGGGGGAAAAAAAACTAGCTTTGTCATAGAGAGATTTTAATCGCATTGGCATTTGTCATGATACATTTTGACCTGCGTTATATTTAGATATATTCATATCAGATGGCTATGTAGTACAGTAGATAGAACACTGTCTGGACCTGGAGTCAAGAAGACAGTTCAAATCTGGCCTCAGATACTTATTAACTCTGTGACCCTGAACAAGCCATTAACTATATTTGCTTGAATTTCCTCATCCATAAAATGGAGCTAACAATATCTACCTTCCAGTGTTGTTTGTTAGAATTAAATGATAAGGTACTTATTAAAGTGCTTTATAAAACTTAAAGTGCTATATAAATGCTATTATGGTTATTCCAAAATTAGCATTGCTTCTTTAGCATAATTTTAAATATAATATTTATGTACAAACCATTATATTTTCAAATAAATCTAATGTGGCCATTCACTCACTTCTCCAATACCACAAGTTGACTATAATATTTTCATTTTCTCTTCTTGTCCCATGCAATTGTGATAAATACTTAATGAATAGTTAAAATAATGTTTTATCTTCTGTATTTATAGACACAATATGTGTGTTTATTAAATACACATATATTTTAATGTATGAATGCACTTTAAACTATATATTTTAATACATATAGATAAAAATACATACGAGGAAGCCTGAAAGATGTGTAGTATGTAGAAAACCTGTCTTAGAGTCACAGAGACCTGGGTTCAAGTCTTGTCTTTGATATATACTAGTTATGTTAACTTAGGTAAGGCACTTAACCTCTCAAGGACACAGATAACTCTCTAAATGATAAATTACAGAGAAGGTTTTAATCTTCATGGGAAGGAGGAGTTTCCCCTACTAGATTCTTTATTCCAAAGAAATTATAGGGCCAATGTAGACATAGATAGATGAGAGATGGTAGATAGATAGCTAGTTAGTGAGTTACATAGATGACAGAGTTAGATTAGGTCAAATGTTTCTTTTTATAAGTACTATGAACCCTTTCCTTCCTTCCTTTCTTCCTTCCTTCCTTCCTTCCTTCCTTTCTTCCTTCCTTTCTTCCTCCCTTCCTTCCTTCCTTCCTCCCTTCCTTTCTTTCTTCATTCCTTCTTTCCTTCCTCACTCTCTCCTTCCCTTTCTTTCTCTTTCTCCCTCACTTCCTTTCCTCTTTTTTTGCTTTCTTCCCTTTCCCCTTTCCCTCCATGTGACTAAAATGAAATGAGAGATCATAGAGAGTTGTTACAATGCTGCCCAAGTAACTCATTACTCTCAAATCTTGGAATATATCCATTATCACTACTAAGGTTCCTGGGATACCATTTTCTTAATTTACTATTAATGATCCTTGTTACTTAGGATAATTGCATTCATTTGGCACATTGAAGTTGTTCTGGAACCAGGACAAACGTCCACAGCTTTACTAAAGAGTGTGTGTAGTGGATCCAAGTGTTCTTCTCCAAAGTATTCCAAGCATTAGCCAAAAGATACGAGCATAACTATGATATCCACAGTGTCTCTCAGGATTTTGTTAGCCTTGAAAAGTAAATAATTTGAAAAATTATCTACCAGTCCTTTAAAACATACACTGCATCTGTAACATCTTAGAACAAAAACACCATTATCTTTTACATGTAAACTTCATTTTGTAAGATACTTAGAAACAAGAAAGTGCTCACTTCTCACAGATTGGCAGGGGAGAAAGTTGCCAGAAATTGTTCAGCTATAACATTAACAACAATTTCTGTTAAAATCTCAAAATCAGTCTTTCATATGAATTCACATTTGAGAAAATGAAGAAAAGCACCTGCAAGAAGCTAAGACCTTTGTAATAACTAAAGCCCTATGATGAACATGATCACACATCCTGCCATTTACTCCTTTTTATTTCATTTCTGCCACTTGTGTTAGTTCCATGGTATCTTTTCATCTGTGGTATGTGTGTGTAAATATATACACACACATAATATATGTGTATATACACACATGAAGATATGTACACATTAAATATATACTCACAATACACACATATATGGATACATATGACATTTCGTATGTAATTTTTATATATAAACACATTTTCTATTTTCTATATATAATTTTATTATTTTCTTTCTATTATTTTATATCTGTCTTATCACCACAGGTACACAAAATTCTACCAACCACAGGGATCAGAATTTCCATTTATCATAGAACCTCTGAGCCACAGTGGATCTTAAAGGTCATCTAATCCAGTCCTTTCATATTAAAAGAAAAGAAAATTGAGAATCATAGGTCAAATGAGTTGTAACTCATTTGTTATTGTATTCGTAATTAAGGAGGGCTTTTAGCACTTATTCAATCAAGTGGCCTTGAAGAGTTTGGCCTTTGTTTCCTTGATTAAATTAGGAGTCCTCGATGACCTCCTTGCCTCAAGGGAAAGTCTGGTTTACATGGGTTTGAGTGACATGTTTGTGACATCAGAGACTTTTAGATCACGTGGGTTTAAGCCACATTTTTGTGACACTTTTAGGTCACGTGGGTGAGTTGCATGTGTGACTCACCTTTGACCCTGAACAAGATATATAAACCCAGAGGTTGGCATTCTCGCTTGAGGCTCTCACTCCTGGAGGAGTGTTGGCATGGGACTCTGGGCAGCAACTGTAAGAACCTCCTGGCTCACCCAGAAGTGGATGGTTTCTTGGTAACTATGAATTGTATTTGGTTTGTTTATAATGCACGTTTGCAATTTGTTTGTATTTCCTCTTGTTAACCCCCTAAAGTTACTTTTGTTAGCAAAGCAGATCAAGAGAACCTGTGCTGGCAGCGTTCTTGTTTTTAGGCTTGTGTTGATCTTTCACCCCCCCCGCCCCCCCCCCCACAACAGCTGACATCCAAATTGTTGCTACCCTTATACAGGAAGTAAGAGGCAGAGTGA
>CM053622.1:222847891-222870928 GCA_028646595.1 Phalanger gymnotis | reverse complement strand
AACAAGATTCAATGAAATAGCTGAATCACTCAATGCAAACAAAAGCCAAACTCTTCAAGGGCACTTGTTGAACTAAGTGCTAAGGAGCCCATTTTGCCTTTCTGACACAGGATGACAGCGAAATTGTGAGCCTGAGTGCCTGGGAGGACGATCATGCCTTTTACAGTAATCAGGAAGCTAGTAAGAGGGGGAGGGTTTGAAGGGAAAAATGATTAGTTTATATGGCCAAAGGGAAATCAAACTGTGCAACATTCTTTGATCCAGCAATACCACTATGGTATCTCGAAGATATCATAAAAAGAGAAAAGTGTCCATTTGTGCAAAATTACAGCAGCTCTTTTTGTGGTAGCAAAGAATTGGAAATTTAGAGGATGTCCATTAATTGTGATCTATGAATGTAATGGAATACTATTGTAATGATGATGATGAGCACGCAGATTTCAGAAAAAGCTGGAAAGACTTTCATGAACAGATGCAAAGTGAAGTGAGTACTGTACACAGTAATAGCAACATTGTGTGATAATCAACTATTGAACAACTGAGCTCTTCTCAGCAATACAATGATCTAAGACAATTCCAAAGGACTCATGATAGAAAATGCTATCCACCTCCAGAGAAAGAATTGATACAGATCGAAGCATACTATTTTCACTTTATTTTTTTCATTTTTTCTTTTAGTTTGCTTCTTCTTTCATAATATGACTACTGTGGAAATATGTTTCACATGATTTCACATCATATATAATATCAAATTGCTTACTGTTTTAGGGAAGGTGGAGAAGAAAGAAGGAAAAAATGGAATTCAAAATGTTTTAAAGATGAATGTTAAAAATTATCTTTACATGTAATTGAAAAACTGAACACTATTTAAAAAAAACAATAAACCTTATTAGACCAAAAATATTATTTCAAATTATTTCAAAAATGTTAAATTTAAGATATCTATGGGATAACCAATTTTTAGTGCCTAATAAACAGGTCCAATGCTTTAACCTGTTAAGCTAATTTTCTCATTAATTGATTTAGTTATCCTTCTCAGCTTTGTGTCATTTCCAAATTGGTGAACATATTATCTGTGTATTTATTCAAGTCACTTAAATGTTATCACATAAAGCATCAAGCAAAAAGTCAAGGAGAGATGTCTGATAAATGGAATGATGATGTCATATTGCCTCTTCGTAATCACTTCTTTCCTTTGTAAATGTTCACCAAGCAATTCTTTAGTGACCTGTTCTAGAATTTTCCCAGGAATCGATGATAGGCTCAGATAGTTTCTGATCTGCATCATTGGAAAAAATACTAATACCAATGCAGTTGTGAATCTGAATATTTGAATAGGCAACTAAATAATATTTTTTGGGAGGGAATCAAAACCTTATTTCATTAATTTCACCACTCATAAAAAATAAAAAGTGAGAAAAGAAAATTTCAGTGACTTAGTTGTCCTTAGGTGACAAAGTAGAAAAAGAAGGTGTTAACAGAGCCTACTTCTCTGCCCACTCGCCTAGATAATCTATTCATAATATTATAAAGATAAGTTTCACTTATATTAAATTTTAAAGGTTTATATTGTATCATAGATATCATCTCATTTTATCCTCATAATAGGTGTCATTATTATGTAAATAGATGCAAAAATTTTCCTCATTTTATAAATGAAGAAAGTCAGACACACTTTGATTTGCCCAGGCTCACACAACTAGTAAATGTCTAAAATTGGATTTTATATAAAAATGTCTATTGATATATTTTATTTTTAAATTACAGTGAGTTTCATATTATTACTACTCCATGAGAGGTCTCTTGTAAATAAATAAAACAATTAAGCAAAAGAAACAGTGCAGTGACCACATCTGAAAGTGCATTCAATATTCTACATCTGTAACATTCCACTAATATATTTCTATAAAAATAGTAATAATAAACAGAAATCTATTGTCTCTTCTTGCACTCATTTTACTGCTTTAAAAATAAAGGGAGAAAATATATTTTTTTAAATTGTTTGTAAAAAATAGTCATAGTCAAGAAAACCAAATTTCCTAATTGGTCTTATGCAAAAATATTGATGTCTCATTATAAATTATGTTATAGAATAAATTATTCACTAATCCTGCATATTTCAGGCTACATCTCTTTATAAAAAAATCTTTTCATGTTTCGTTGAAATTATGCATGTTCTCCTTTCTTACTGAATGCTAGTTTACCATTATATGTCTTTTGGATGAGAGAGAGCTCATTATTTATATATTTTTATTTTATTTAATATTTTTAGTTTTCATAACAGTTTGAATTACAAATTTTCCCCATTTCTTCCCTCCCCCAACTCCAAGATGGCATATATTATGATTGCCCTATTCCCCAGTCAGCCCTTCCTTCTGTCACCCCACTCCCCCCATTCCCTTTTCCCTTACTTTCTTTCAGGGCAAGACAGATTTCTATGCCCCATTGCCTATATATCTTATTTCCCAGTTGCATGCAAAAACTTTTTTTTGAAAATCTTCTTTTAAACTTTGAGTTCCAAATTTGCTCCCCTCTTCCCTCCCCACCCACCCTCCCTAAGAAGGCAAGCAATTCAACATAGGCCACATGTGTATCATTATGTAAAACCGTTCCACAATACTCATGTTGTGAAAGATTAATTGTATTTTTCTCCTTCCTATCCTATCCCCTTTTATCCAATTTTCTCCCTTGACCCTGTGCCTTTTCAAAAATTTCTGCTTTTGACTACCTCCTCCCCCCCATCTGCCCTGCCTTTTATCATCCCCCCTTTTTTATCCCCTTCCTCCTTTTTTTCCTATGGGGTAAGATACCCAATTGAGTGTGTATGTTATTCCTTCCACAAGTCAAATCTGATGAGAGCAAGATTCACTCACTCCCCCTAACTACTCCCTCTTCCCTCCCAACAAAACTGCTTTTTCTTGCCACTTTTATGTGAGATAATCTATCTCATTCTATCTCTCCCTTTCTCCCCCTCTCAGTACATTCCCCTCTCATCCCTTAATTTTATTTTTTTAGATAGCATCCCTTCATATTCAACTCACCCTGTACCCTCTGTTTACACACACACACACACACACACACACACACACACATATTTATATTTCCTTCAGCTACACTCATACTGAGATCTCATGAATTACACACATCATCTTTCCATGTAGGAATGTAAACAAAATTGTTCAATTTTAGTAAGTCCCTTATGATTTCTCTTTGTTGTTTAGCTTTTCATGCTTCTCTTCATCCTTGTGTTTGAAAGTCAAATTTTCTATTCAGCTCAAGTCTTTTCACTGAGAAAGCTTGAAAGTTCTCTATTTTACTGAAAATCCATATTTTGCCTTGGGACATTATACTCAATTTTTCTGGGTAGGTGATTCTTGGTTTTAATCCTAGTTCCACTGACCTCCAAAATATTATGTTCCAAGCCCTTCAATCCCTTAATGTAGAAGCTGTTAGATCTCGTGTTATCCTGATTGTGTTTCCACAATACTCAAATTGTTTCCTTCTGACTGCTTTCAGTATTTTCTCCTTGATCTGGGAGCTCTGGAATTTGGCAAAATATTCCTATGAGTTTTCTTTTTGGGATCTTTTTCAGGAGGTGATTGGTGGATTCTTTCAATTTCTATTTTGTCCTCTGGCTCTAGAATATCAGGGCAGTTCTAATCGATAATTTCTTGAAAGATGATGTCTAGGCTTTTTTTTTGATAATAGTTTTCAGGTAGTCCAATAATTTTTAAATTATCTCTCCTAGATCTACTTTCCAGGTCAGTGGTTTATCCAATGAGATATTTCACATTGCCTTCCATTGTTTTCATTCCTTCCGTTCTGTTTTATAATATTTTTATTTCTCATAAAGTCACCATCTTCCACTTGCTCCAATCAATTTTTAAGGTAGTATTTTCTTCAGTGGTCTTTTGGACCTCCTTTTCCATTTGTCTAATTCTGCCTTTCAAGGTATTCTTTTCCTCATTCACTTTTTGGAGCTCTTTTGCCATTTGAGTTATTCTGTTTTTTTTAAGGTGTTATTTTTTTCAGTATTCTTTTGGGTTTCCTTTAGCAAGTCATTGACTTGTTTTTCATGGTTTTCTTGCATCCTTCTCATTTCTCTTCCCAATTTTTCCTCTACTTCTCTAACTTGCTTTTCCAAATCTTTTTGAGCTCTTCTATGGCCTGAGACCAGTTCGTGTTTTTATTGGAGGGTTTTGATGTAGGCCTTTTGACTTTGTTGAGTTCTTCTGGCTGTATATTTTGGTCTTCTTTGTCACCAAAGAAAGATTCCAGAGTCTGAGTCTGAATCTGAGTCTGTTTTTGCTGCCTGGCTGTGTTCCCAGCCAACTACTTGACTCTTGAGCTTTTCATCAGGTTATGACTGCTTGTAGAATAGAGAGTACTTTGTCCCAAGCTTGAGGGGCTGTGCTGTTGCTTTCAGAGCTTTTTCTACACATCAAGCTCTGCCACACAAGCACTCCTTCTCCCCCATGAACCACCAACCAGGACTGTGACTCACATCTGAGTAGTCTCTGCACTTCCACTCGGATCTGCCACTTAATTCCTTCCACCAAGTGGGCCTGGTGCCAGAAACAACTGCAGCTGTAGTTCTCTAGCTGCACTACCTCCACTGCTCCTGGGCAGATGGCCAAACCACAATCTCCTTTCACTCTGTCTTCCCAGTTTGTTTGTTTTTTTTTTCCAACTAACCTTCTCTGTTGTCTTTGGTGTTCGTGGGTTGAGAAGTCTGGTAACTGCCACAGCTAACTGATTCAGGGTGCTAAGGCTTATTCCACCTGGCTCCCAATATTGTTGGTCCGGGTGCAGCCCATCCTGGACTCTGTTCCTCTCTGGTTCCAGCTCTGTGCGATAGATCTTACCCAGCAATCATCCAGGTTGTCCTGGGCTGGAGCCCTGCTTCCCTCTGCTATTTTGTGGGTTCTGTAGTTCTAGAATTTGTTTAGAGCCATTTTTATAGGTGTTTGGAGGGTCCTGGAGGAGACCTTTAGGCCAGTCCCTGCTTTCCTGTCACCATCTTCTTTCCATCATATTTTACATAACTTATTCAGATACTCAACATTTTATGGTCATGATTCTTTTTTTTTTCTGTTATAAATATTTTTGTACGCATAAGACTTTTTCCTATTTCTTTGGCCTTTTGGGGGAATAGGACGTTCAATTGGGTCAAAGGGCTTGTATTACTTAGTAGCTTTTTGTACTTAATTTCAAACTCCTTTTCAGAATGTTTGTACCTGCCCACAGGTTGACCAAAAGTTTTTCAAAAACTCTTCTAACATTATTCATTTTCAATTTGTTATCTTTTTTTAGATCTTTAGACAATTTATCAGTTGGGGACTAGCTCTTACTCATATATTTGAATCAGTTATGCACACACGCATACACATACATATATATGTATGCATGGATATATAAATATGAAATGATTAATTTAATTTTTTTTGCCCAAACAAGTCCAATAAACCTGCAGCTACATTGGATACCAGGTCACCCTGCTATGTCCATTGTACCACTTAGCTGTCTCTAAGACTTACACAAAAAGGGCTACATCTCTTGGAAGGTACCTTGGAAGGTACTTGGAAGCAATCTCCTCCAATCTGCACTTAACGAGTATTTCTTCTCCAAAACATTAACAATTTATCAAGAGTTTACTTGACATCCAGTGAAGGGTAAACCATTTTCCCTATAGATCCTCTGACAATAGGCATATTTGTAAAGATAAAATTACTTGATAAATGTATAGGTCTTTTAACTAAAAAGTAATATGTAATTGAATGCAGTGGCATTCTCATAGAAGGGACATTTTTTTTCCCTTGAAAAACATCTGCCATATTTTCCATATGACCTCGAATTAAGAAATTTTAGATCTAGAAGGGATACAAACTGATAGTGGGAAGAAATATCAGAAAAAAAAAAACAACTTTCCATTACTATCCAAGAATCACTGCTACAATATATTTTCAAGCAGCCAGCTAGTCTTTGTTTGAAAAGCCCTACTGAGAAGACCTAGGCAGCCTATTCCCTTTTGAGATATTTTTAACTCTTAGGAAGGTTTTCCTTACATCAAACATAATTTTTCTCCTATTCTCCAAATATTGCTCCTAGTTCTGCCCTCCTGGGCCCCATCAACTAGACCTAATACATTCTCCATGTTAGACCTTCAAATATATAGTCAGCCATCATACCTCCATTAGTCTTCTCTTTTCTAGGCTAATCATCCTTCATGCATTTAACCAATGTGCATGTGTCATATTCCTGTCAACTTCACCTGGACTTGCACTTGCTTATTAATATCTTTTCTTAAGTTTCACATCTAGCAGAGATCATGATTTTCTGTTTGTTTTTTTTTTTTTTCTCGCCAGAGAAGAGTAGAGAGAGAACATTCTTCTTACTCCTGGAAACTAGGCCTCTCTTAACACAGCCTAACTCCACTTTCAATTTTTTTGGCTGCCATGTCACATTTTTGACTAATATTAAACCTGCTGTCCAAGACTACCAGAGTATTTTCAGATTAACTTTTAACTTTCATGTTGCTCTCATATCTGACTTATTAATTTGATTTTTTTAGACCAAGTACAAACATTTTTTATTTATCTCTATTAAATTTCATTTATATTACTAGATTCTTTTATAATTCTTATGCTTGTAGCCATTGTGGGGGATATCCTTCCCAGCTTTGTGTCATCTGCAAATTTGAATAGCACACTATCTACATCTTTATTCAAGTCATTGAAATATTAAACAACCCTGAACCGAGAACAGGTGCCTGGGACACTCCACTGAAAATCTCCTCTCCTTATACCCAAAGTACTCTCTGATTGGTTCTGTCTACTTCTCTGTCCATCAATAGAAATCTTGACTTAGTCTTCCATCTCTTTGGACCTTTGGCAGCTACTGTATCAACAATATTTATTCATCTCATATGTATATGGAGTAGTCAAAAGAACACTAGTGTAGAAGTCAGAAGACTAGTATTTTATTTCAAGCTTGGCAGTGTTACAATGAAAAGAGTACTCAATTTGGAGTCAGTGAATCTAAGTTCAGAATGCCAGTTCTACTGTTTACTAAATTCTTCATTTTTTCTCTTAAATAAAAAATGTTGAATGGGATCATTTTTAAAGGGTTTTTGTGGCCTAAAATTATTATTTCTGCCTTTTCTTATGCATTTGAGGCTTACTTCCTTCAATAAAATGATTGCATTCCCTAGGGACAAAGCATTATGAAGTAGGAAGAGAAATCAATTTGGAATGGAACCTCAGTGTTGTCTAGGTATTAGTTGTATAATCTTGGGCAAAAGACAGCACCCCTCTGACCATGAATTGTACAAAAGCCAGAAGTCAGCAGAATGCTATGTTTAGCAGCCTCTACCTTCAGTTGGCTACTCTTTTGATTCAAGGATTCAGAACTTTTTGGCAGATTCAGCAAAAGCTGAATTCTAATGACAATGCTGAATGTGACAGTTGCTCAAAAAGAAGTGATTTCTCCTTTCTTTTTTGAGAGAATATGGAGAATTAAAAGAATGATTGGATTTATGGTTTCCTGTCACACAGGAATCTTATTTTATAATATGACTGTAATATGTAGAGGATCTGAGCTTTTTCATTCTGATAAAAGTACAGCCAAAATTCCACAAGTGTAATGGTGGTGATTCATATAACTGTTCCATCCATTAAAACTACATATTAAGGTAAAGGGAAATCTCTCTTCATTGCATACACAAAAATAACAGAAATGTTAGAAATGCAGGGACACATATGCTATTTTGACAAACCAGTATATCGATCTTACAACATTTTGAAATGGTTTGTCACAGTATCATCTGCTAAACATTCCATACTAATGCATTTTATAGCATGCTTTATTAAAAGTCATTAAAGGCTGCAGCTGCATCTCCTAATCGTTTCCTAAATATAAAGACAGCATTTATAAATGACCTCTTTCTTCAAAGTACTGCTATGAAGGCTACAGATTCTTTGTAGGAAGCCAGAGAGCTTTTATTCTTTTAAAATGCTAAGTAATTCATTGAATGCCAAGTAATTTTTTTAGGCTTCTCTCTGGATCTCTTCCAATGTCCAACTGCTGTACTCATTAGTGATGGTTATAATATAGACTCAAGGTGCTCAGAACTTTTATATATTCAGGTGCCACCTCAGTTCTTAGGGATTCAATCTCTTAATAGCTATTTTGACCAATGCTGGACACACTTAAAAAGGTTCAAGGATTTGGCTCAGATTAACCAAGTGAAGTGCAGATCTTGGGCCAAATATTTCAAGGCTTCACACTGACCAAATACATTTGTTGTTGCATTTTGAATGTCAAGGTTAGAAAAAAATATCCAAAGCTTTAGCCGTTGTGTTTTCTTATTTTTTGATTAAATAAGGCCACTTCCACATTTATATCTAAAGATTTAACCCCCAACTAAGAACATGGACGTTAGAATATATATTATATATGAGTACATATATATGTAGATATATATATATAAAATACACACACATGCATACATATGCACATGTATACAGGTATACACATACACATATGTATACATATATATGTATATGTATATATATATAGTAGAGATTTGTTTTGCTTAATTATGTTTTTCTTTAAAATATTGGACTTTTTTATTCCTTTCTCATTGGAGAGGGGAGAGATAGGACATAGAGGAAAAATGTGTTAATTGGAAAAAATAATTTAAAATGTGCTGCAAGAAAACAAGAAAATGTGCTTGGTTAAGATTTATAAATGAAGACATAAGCTTGTTATTCTTTAGTATTAAGATTTTTTTTTTTCAATGAGCTCATCTTTTTGGAACCATGATTGTTAAATATTTAGCAGTAAGCCATGATGGCATGGTAGCTACAAATTCGACCTCCAAGTGAAAAAAGACTTCATTTCAACTTGTGTCTCCTAAACCTAGCAGCTGAATGACCCTAGAAAGCACATTTAACCTCTCAATGCTTGATTGAATTTATAGAGGGTGCCTGCTCACTCGGGTGTTTCATATGCCAATATAATCAACAATCACCATCCCTATATTTAGCTATACCATTCAACAGATAACTTTGGCAGACATTCATATAGTCAATCAAACAACATTAAACATTTGATAAATTTAAAGTATAACAATAAGAGCAACATTTATATAGTATTTTAAAGCATGCAAACCACTTTATACACATTGTCTCATTTAAGTCACTCTAGTTTGGGATGATGATTATGAGGAAAAATCTTCAGAAAGGAGAAACTTCTTTAAAATATTTGAGTATTTGAGTGTCATCTTCCATTTTTATTAACAGTTATGTAGGCTCAGAGTATGGGATCAGTGGTGAATGCTTGAACTAGAAGCATTCAGAGAGCTGCTCTGTCATCCAGAAAGTGAACAAAGCAATAAGATAGGGTGTTGAATTCAGTGGACGCTGCTCTAAATCTTAAAAAAAAAATCTTTTCAATATTAACCACTGACTTCCATATCTACATCTGGATTTAGTTTGTGCTATCCTCAACTGTGTTTGATTTGCATATAGAAACTTCTCTGCCTTTCCTAAAACTTACTAATGGATTATCCTTATTTATTATCATTTTAAAAAATTCTTCCTCTCATATGTTTTCAATAGACTCACCACTTTTGTCATGCCCTTTGAGACCCACTTTTCCTCACAGAAGACTGCTGGTTCTGATAGAAAAGAGAAAAATAGGCCAAGGAGAAGTAGAAACTCTTAATAGGTAGCAAATTAAAGACATAGCTACTATGAACCCACCATAAAGTGAATCAAGGGAAAATAAAAATAGCTTTTGTATAGTGCTTTATGTGTTTTCCCATTCTAGGTATTTGTAATCCCCATTTTTTCAGATGAGGAAACTGAATCTAAGAGGGGTGACATTATTTATGTATTTATATTATGTTATGTCATATCATATCATATCAGATCAGATCACAACAACTAAGTATTAGAGAGAAGATTTAAACAAGATGTCTGCTGACACCAAGTCCTGTACTCTTGATAATCTATCATACTGCTTTTCTACAAAGGAAAGAATCTCAGAAGGACACCATTTTGTCCTTTAGTGATGAAATATTCTTCAGCTGAGCATTTTAGAGATAAATCAATTTAGGGATGGAAGATAAATTACTCAGCAACTAGGTCACTTTCTCATTTTATAGATGAAGAAACTGAAGCCCAGGGCTCAAGTCATAGAAATATAGAATTTAAAAGTTGAGAGAGACCTCAGCTGAGATCTAGTTCAACCAATCCCCAATAGATATACTCATGATAACACACAGAACAATCATCCATCCTCCTCTTGAAAATCTCTAAGGAGAGTAGTCCCACCACCTCTCTGAGAAGTCCATTCCATTTTTGGACAACTACAACTGCTACAAAATTTTTCTTGGTATCAAGCCTCAATTTGGCTCTGTGAAACTCCCAAAGTCATTTGTGCCATGGTCACACAGTAGAAACGGCAGAACAAAAATCTAGTGTATCTTTGAATATAACATTTAGCCTCCCACCAGTGTCTATCATATTTCAAAGAATATTAAGGTGTTTGTACCTGGCTTATGAATAGAATACTGTAACAACAGTTCCAAGTCTACAGTCTTTGGCCACCCCCCACCCCAAACACACACACACACACACACACACACACACACACACACACACACACACACACACACACAAATTGGGTGATTACTGGACACCAAAATGATACTTCAAAATTTAAAGAATATTTCATATATTCTAAAAATCTGTGAACAGAAGTTCTTTATCATTTTATTCACCTATCTCTAGAATCTAATGCATCAGATAAGTGCAAAATTATATACATATAAAGTACAGGGAATGAGAATAAAGGAGGAAAGCCATGCTTTTATTAGATAATGCAAATACATAAGCTAGTCCTCCATTGCTTTCTACTATATCTCCAAGGATTAGAATATTATTATTAGATTAGATTAGAATTAGTATTAGATTAGAATAGTAGGTTTTGTTGTTTGTTTGTTGTTAGCAGCAGCAGCAGCATCAAGTCTCTCTGCTCCCTATCTCTACCCCAAATGCACATATAGGAAGACAGACTGACTAAGCAACAAAAGATTACTGGGCATGTTCTCTTTTATACAGAAGTAGGGTGAGTGATCCGACAAGAATATTCAGTCTCAGTTGACAGGGTGGTGGTTTGGTATTGTAAAGAGGAAAAGAAAGGATGGAGAAATGACAATACTATAACTATAGCTATTTTTCTAGTCTGTTTTGATATCTCTATGATAATTTAACCACAATGACTCAACATAAAAGTTCACAACCCTCTAAAACCTTGAATACTATCAGTAAAAAGAGAGAAATTATACACTGCTTGGGGTAAATTAACTCTTCTGGGTTGCCAGGGACCTATTCAACGTGCTGAAAAGGCAATTTGCTAAATCGTACACTGGTGGTTATAAAGACTTAATTGGTCTCCAGAAAGTGAATAACCTCTCTGGTCTCCAAGTTCAGATTACATACCATTTCTTCCCACCCAGGCTCAAGGCTGAAGTTATATCATTTCTTCACCATAAACTATAACTATGACAATGGTGAATTTAGGAAATCAAGCAGTATTGATGTCAGACACACTGCTTTTATTCCCAGTGGATATAATGCCAGGCCTGAAGTAAGGAAGACTCATCTTCCTGAGTTCAAAGCAGGTCTCAGACAATTGCTAACCATGTGACCCTGGGCAAGTCATTTAACACCATTCGCCTCAGTTTCCTCAAAAGTAAAATGAGTTAGATTAGGAAGTGGCAAACCACTCCAGTATCTGCCAAGAAAACCCCAAACGTAGTTATGGAAAGTGGGACTCATCTGAAATGCCTCTACAAAAACAAGACCAGAATTTTTCTTAATCCTATCATTAGGCCAAGACACCAAAGAAATTGTATTAAGAATATGAAGAATTATAGAAATTGTAAGCTTTGGTATACTTCTCTTTCATGACATCGAGCTTATTCTACCTTCACCTGAGAAAACTACATTAGGGAGATATGGAAACTGCAAAGAGCCTAAGGTTTTAAATGTTTAATACATGAAATCAATAACATGTGGAAAATAAAAAGGGCAAAAAATGTTGATGTTGAGAATATATGAAGGAAGAGAAGGATCAATAAATCCATTTATATTCAACATCTATGTTAATATTTCATAAAATAAAATCCTAAAATAAGAAGTTGAGAGCATGCTGGTGTAGAAACTGCGGCATTATTCTAAGTGATTATATAAATTTGACACTGGAACCTACCCGTATTACCATGATAGATTTTGCATAATATTTTTCTAAATGTAGAAACAATTTTCAGAGCAGCAGTTCAAATGAATTCCTCCAAGTATTATAATAGTAGATGGTATTTTTTTAGCAGCAGCATCAAGTTTCTCTTTTCTCTATTTTCATGCCAATTACACATGTAGGAAGATAGATTGACTATATGTTCTCTTCTAAACAGAAGTAGGATAAGTGATCCAATAAGCATATTTGGTCTCTGTTAACCAGGTGGGTAGACTAGGATCATAAAGAAGAAAAGAAATGGTACAGATATGACCATACTATAGACATATCTAGTTTTCTAGCCTGCTTTGGTATCTCTATTATAATTTTTGATTGCTTTCTACAATAGTTTTTGAAAGAAAATATATGAGAATCTTCCTTTAAAGCAGTTTGTCTAGGCCTAATAGCTATACTCCTATTTACTGTGTTATGGATTTTAACCCAAGTTCTCTTCCCCACAACTCTCCAGAAAGTGTGCTTTGGGGGAATCACAAATGGTAAATTCATTTTTTAGCTCACAAAGTCATAGCATCATAGATTTAGAACTGGCAAGAAACTTTGAGGTCATCTAATCCACCTGCCTACATTTACTGGGGATGAAATTGAGATTAGTTGATTTTCCCAAGATAACACAGGTAGAGCGATGCAATGTCATGGCCTGACCTCAATCCTCATTCCTCTTGGCTTTTGTGCATTTGGCACATTTAATGACATATTTTTTTAACTATATACATTCCTTCTTGGCTTCTACCACACTGAATTATTCTGGTTTCACCTGCTCTAAGTGCTAGCAAAATGTCTAGCATGTGGTACACAATTTTTAAAAGTCTTATTGCAAAGTTCACGGCAGAGAACAAAATAAAACTTACAAGGAAGCCAATACGGATAGCCCTGAAGACAATGAGTTGTGTTTATTATAGAGGCTTTCTTGAAATGGAAATTTATTGTCCTATATTTTGAATCCTCTCATGTGTTCTGCTATGCTCATGGGAATGATTTTTCCCCTTTTACTATTTTGTATTATATTAAGTTTATTTACGGTGTGTTTCTTTTTCATTTTTGTTGTGTATTTAAGTTTTAGTACTCAAACTTTAAAATAAAAAAAATAACAAAAAAGGCTTGTTGAATGACTAAATGACTCACTTATCATTTCTATACATCTTTATTATTTCCTTTTCATCTTATTGATTTCTAACTACAAATCCAAGTCCTTAAAATGACATCACAGGTTTAAAGCTGAAAAGGACCTTAGAGTCCATCTAACCCCTGTAAAGCAAAGAGAGGTAAGATGACTTGTTTAAAATGTGGTCTTGCTGACTCCTGGTCCAGAAGTCTATCCACTGTAGTCTTCTGCATCCTCTTAGTCCTTGTGAGGTATAAAACTTTCTCTCTCCTATAGATGAAATATTCCTTTGACTTCAACAATCGCTTCAATGTTTATGATTCAAGAGTGGATAATGTCAAAGTGATTTTTGTTCACGCATTGGGCTGCACTAGAAGATCTATAAGGTTCTTTCCAACACTGAGATTCGATGAATTCCTTCCTACCTTCCCTGAACTCTGTCATGAACTCCAACTGTCAACTGGAAATGATACTAGAATAGATTGCTGATCACTTGAACTCAATATATCCAAATCTAAATAAGACCCATTCAAATGAGACCTCCCTTACTGCTTCCTTGACTTTCTTAATGACACTATCATTCTCCCAAGCCATGCTGAATCAAACACTTAGAGTTGTGTCTCATAGAAATTTGGTGAATTTCTCTCTTTCGTGAAAGTCAGGAAAGGAGGAAGGAAGGAGAGACAGAGCAAAAGAAGGAAGGACAGAGTATATGCAATATATTAATTTTTATTATAATCACTTATGTTCCATTTCATCAATATGGTATATTTTGACCATGTCTATTTATCTTTGGATGTCCTTTAGGACTGATCATAATACCTGGGCCTGACCATAATATTTGTTGGATGCTTTTAAGCAGAGTTGTTCAACCACTCCTGTTCACGTACCTTGTATCAAAAAACTACTGGCACTAGTCTACTATTACTGACTCAGTGCTAAGGTATAAATTCTCCTCTGCTCTCAGAAACTGTATCAAAGGGCTTGCAATTCACTCTTTTAATTTAGTTTTGAGCATAATACTTTAATGTCAGATATTTTTTCCCTTTTTTTTTCTGCTGATACCTCCTCCTCATTTGCTTTCTACCAGCTGTATTTTTTTAAAAAAAGTAGTACATCCCAAATACGAAAAAAAAAAAAAAAACTCCAGTAACTCAGGTTAGTGTTTGTTATTGGTTGGTTGGTCGTTGTCCTTCATTCTTGAAGAGGACCAAAATGACATCGCTATGCTTGAGTCAAGATTCAATGTGTCTGACTGTGGCTGATCAGGCCAATGTGAGCTCGGAATGCTCTATCACAAGTTGGGCACAAGTATTCCATGTGAACATTTGGGGTGGATACTCAAAACTTGTGCAGCCAGCATTACCTTCGAGCTGTTTCAATTCTACTTTGGTCACAGAGCACAGTGCCTTCTCTGATGTGGGAATGCCATGCTGAGTGCTCCTGTGCCAATGTCTCCCATGCCACACAATCAATTCCAAAGTTCTTGAGAGAGACATTGAAAATGTCCTTGTATCACTTCTCTGACCACCATGTGAACACTTGTCCTGTGTGAGTTCTCCATAAAATAGTCTTTTTGGCAAGTGTCTTTATAGTATACATTTTGCATTCAAACAACATGGCCAGCCCATTGGAGTTGCACTCTCTGAAGCAGAGTTTGAATGCTTGGCAGTTTAGTTCGAGTAAGGACCTCAGTGTCTGGTACCTTGTCCTTCCAGGTGATCTTCAGAATCTTCCTAAGACAATTCAAATGGAAGAAATCCAGTTTCCTGCAATGGCACTGCCAGATTGTCTAGGTTTCACAGGCATACAACAATGAGGGCAGGGTCACAGCCCTGTAGACCTTCAGTTTGATAATCAGTCTAATACCTCTTCTTTCTCATACTTTCCTTTGAGCCTCCCAAACTATGAGCTAGCTCTGACAATGTGTGCATCAACATCCCTGGAAAATATAATATCCCAGCCCTCACAATAAGGAAACACTAGTATTGTTACCTGTGTAATGATATCTCTAGATCCCTAGTAATACCATAGATTAGTTTGATCATAGGTTAAATAGATTGAAGTCTCATGTGAACTCTTGAGTTATCTGATCCTATGCTTAAACATTTGATTATATGGATTGATTGTAGTCCTTACTTGATTATTTGTAAGCCAGAAGTTGTGGAGCCCCAGATTTGCCAGTAGCATTACTATAGTCTTTGTAATGTCTCTGCATGATTGGTGTCTTCCCAGCTCAAGGTCTAGTCAAAAAAGCCCTATAGGTTCAGGATTCTCCCCTTATTTCAACTGGTTTCTGGTTTATAGTACGTCAAGTTATCTTCTCTTGAAATATATCTGAGTCCTGCTCATGACTGAGGTCAAATAATTTTCTGGTATGTAATAAGTAGTTTGATTAAACTGTCTTTACAGGATACCCACCACTCTTGGGCTATTTTGTAAATAGGCAAGTTGGCCAGTTTCTCCATAAGAAGGTATGGAGTAGTTTTCTGTCAATCAGCTAACCTGTGTGACAGCTAGGTGGTACAGAGGATAAAGCACTGGGCCTAGTGTCAGGAAGAACTGAATTCAAATCTGGCCTTAGATACTCACTAGTTGTATTATTCTGCTCAAGTCACTTAACCTCTGTCTATTTCAGTTTGCTCTATTGTAAAATGAGAATGACAACAACACCTACCCCCACCCTGAGTTGTCATGAAAATCAAGTGAGATATTTGTAAAATACTTAGCAAACTGCCTGGCACTTAGTGGGTGGTTAATAAAAATTTCCTTCCTTCCTTCATTCCTTTCCCATAAATACCAAGATTTATTATCAAAACTGTGACTCTTTGATCAAGGTCTTGACAACAAACTCAGGCATCATACCATCATTTTTTTTTCTACCAGTATTCTACTGAGCTAAACTTTACAGACATGTAGTCAATCCATTAAGAGGGGTACTGATTTTCAGTTGGGAATGTCTTCAGTCTTTCTGCCTTCAGAAATTCTAAGATATACATCAATGGGTAGATTTGATTCTTTCTCAAACTTCATTAGGTATGTTGTAAAGACTATGGCATCATTCCTGATAGAGTTTAAGTACTAGTAATAAGAAATGCTGGCTCCACTAACAATTTTTTTCTGATATGTGTCCCTAAAATATCCACTAACATTCATTTAAAATGCTCATGCTATTTTTAAATATTTATATATCTCAAAATTTACCATTTAACCTTTTGAGGTTGTTAAGGTATAGTTATAGGCTACCTTGATGCTAGACAAAACAAACATCTCCTTTAATTGTGTGCTTTTAAAGTCCCAGAAGCATTGGTGTGATTAGGGGGTGGGGAATCTGCAGCCTTGAAGCCACATGTGGCTCTCTAGATTCTCAAGCATGGCCCTTTGACCGAATCCAAACTTCACAGAACAAATCCCCTTAATAAATAATAAAAGGACTTGTTCTGTAAAACTTTGACTCAACCAAAAGGCTGCACCCAAGGATCTAGCAGGCCACATGTGGCCTGGAGGCTGCAGGTTCCCCACCCATAGCAAATGAATTCTGGCAGGATGTTTACACACTTAGAAATATCCCTCCCAAAATACATTAGCAACCCTGGTAGCATTTTTGGTTCCTAGTAGAGTATGCTTTCATATGTCATAAAATATATGGTGTAAAATTGTCAGTCACCATTGAAACATGCCTTATGTCCTTATTATCACCTTCCAAAGATAGAAAGTAAATGCAGGTAAGTACTGAGAGCTTATAACTCACATATTTCATTCATATTTCAGCTCTTAGAGAAGGCCATCTAAAAGCTGTCTTTCCACTTCTTTTCCTCTCACTCTCTTCTTCTGCAGTCTGACTTCAGAACTCATTATTCAGGCAAGGATGCTCTCTTAATTTCCCAAATTAATTGGCCTCTTTTTTTCAAACTTAATTCCTTCTTCAGCTTTTTATAGCCCTAGGCAGTGTCGTCAATCAAAGTCTTCTCATTCATCTTCTCCCCTCTATAGATTTTTAGGACACTGCTGTCTCCTGACCCTTCTCCTAGCTATCTGAAACACTTTTGATTCTCTTTTCCAAGATCTCTATGCAGGTTACTCACACTATCTGTGGGTATCCCTCACAGCTCTGTCATGAGCAATCTTCTCTTCTTCCTCTAAATTATTTCAGTTGTTGATCTCATCGGTTCTCCTGGATTTAATTATTATTTCTGTGTAGATGATCCTCAGATCTAGTCCTAACCCCTCTCCTCACCTTGAGTCACATATCTCCAACTGCTTGTTGGTAATCTTGACCTGGAAGTCTTATAAACTTCACAAACACAACATAATGATTCAAAAACAGACTTCATTATCTTTTCTTCTTAACCTTCTCTTCTTCCTATAATAATTTTTTTTTTTAAAAACAAATTATTGTCAAGGCTATCACCATCCTTTCAGACCCCTAGACTTTCAACTCGTGTCATTTTCAACTACTCTCCCTCACCTCCATGACCAATCATTTGCCAAGTTCTATAGATAACACTTTTTAGAATTTTATTTTTAATTTGTGGAATAAAATAAGCATTTCCATAAGATAGTACAATAAAAAGGTGGTTGCATATGAAATTGTAAATCTACTATGTATAACTTGCTGTTCCTTTCAGAAACACAACAAAATTGTCAGGTAAATTTCTTTTTTTCTTCCTTGCCCCAACACCACCCTAAAGATGGCTACTATTAGACATAAATAGGTATATGTGTATATATACATGTGTACATACATATTATAGATATAAAATTATATATAATATATATTTATACGTATACACACTTCTATTTTTTAGTCTTCCTTCGGATGAAGATAGCATCTTTCTTCATATATCCTTCATATTTAATGTGGGCTTTTATAATAGTCAAAATAATTTATTCACTCAAAGTTATCCTTAAAATAATCTTACTATTATTGTATATAATGTTCTCTTGGTTCTGCTCATTTCGATCTTCATTACTTCAAGCAAGTCTTTCTGTGTTTTTCTAATATCATTAGATACTGCTTTCTTAATATCTATTATGCATACTCCAATCTATTTTTAAAGCCAAATCTTCTCTGACACTGCCCTATTAAAGTTGTCATTACCTCATGGCTGAACTATTACAATATCCTACAAATTGATCTCCCTGAATCAAAACTCTTCTTATTCAAGTTCAACCTCCATTCAGCTGTCAAATTGACCTTAAAACACAAGTCTTCTTATGTCATTCTCCTATTTAATAACAAAACAAAACTCTGATGGCTCCCTATTACCTCTAGGATAAAATATAATCCTCTTTTTGGTTTGTAATTTCCTATCTAACCTGGCCCCTATCTTTCTTTCCAGTTTTCCTGCATTTTATGCCCCACTGCCCCCAGATACCCTGTAATCCAATGATACTGGCCTCCTTGCTACACCTTGAACAAGACATTCTATCTCTAGTTTGGGGGCATTTTCATTTGTTGTATTATATGCCTTAAATTATTTCCATCCTCACCTTTGATTCCTAGGTTTTGTGGCTTCCTTTAAGCACGAAATACAATTTTACCTTTTTTAGGAAGCAATCCTTGATCCTTTGGATTCCTAATGCTTTCCTTCTGAGTCTACCCTCAATTTATCCTGAACATATCTTCTTTGAATATAGCTCCTTACATGTTGTACTCCACATTAGGCTGAGCTTCTGGAGAGAAGGGACAGGTTTTTTTTTTTCATTGTTATTTGTTTGTTTGTTGGCCTTTCTTTGATCCCTAGTGCTTAGCATAGGACATGGCATAGAGTAGGTGAATAATAAGTCCTTGTCAACTTGACTTGAAAAGATATGCTCTATAAACATTAATATAAATTGAATTGAATTATCTATCTTACCTTGCATAGTCAATAAATAACCAATTCTTCCTGATTTTTCTTTCAAAACATCTGATGTACCTATCCCTCATCTCTATCTTTTTTTTTTTTTTTGCCACCATCCTAGTACAATCCATCATTGTCTTATATTGAGATAGCTGATACTAGGCACTTGTTAATTTAAATGTTGGGATAGATGGTTTTTGAGGTCCCTCATAACTCTGAATTTCTGCAATGCTGCTATTACTACTTGGTCTCTCCAACTCCAGGCTCTTCCAATTCATTTTGGATACATTTAAATAGCGCTTCACTTGGCTGCCCAACAATCTGTGCTGGTTTCATATTTCTTACTAATTCATATCTAAGCTAATTTTTCTGCCTATCCAGTAAGTAAGCTTTCCATGACTACTTCAGTCTTGTCACACCTCTCTCTTATGATCTAATCATATATGACAATTAATTTAAAGCAATATTTTATAATTGTTTGATCTCATTTATTCAATTGATGTATGAGCTCTTTAAGGTCAGAGGACATAAAACAGTATCAGAGAACCTGTGTTCAAATTATGTTTCTGCTGGATACTTCATGAATGGACTTGGACAAGTTACTTAACTTTCCTTAGTTTCTCTACATTGATGCATAAAATGAGGAGGAGGAGAAGGGTGGAATATTATAGATCTAACAGCTCTTACAGCTCTAAATGTATGAGTAATTGATGGATTCATTACTTCATTCAGTAAGCATTATTCAGCTCTTACAGAATATAATGTACTATAGCAGGTCTTTAGGATGCAAAGATAGTTTTACATATATACTTATCTGGTCCATGTGCATTTCCAGGTAGATTAAATCCCAAATATTACCTTCTTTGGTGTCATTTTAAAAGTAATTTTAGTTATTTCTTTTCTTTATCTTTATTTGTAACATGGAAAAATGAGTATTATATTTTGGATCTCATTTGTTGTTTTTTTCAAATTTGTTCAACGCACTTGGGGGGGGGGGTTTGACAGTTTAATTTTTGATATTTTTCCTTAATTTGAGATATTACAGTATCTCGTGTTTGCATTATTGTGTTTTCATTGTTGTTTCATTATTGATTCAACTTTATTGCATTGACATCTAAAAATATAATTTCTACCTTTTTACATTAATATTGGCATTCTCTATGATGTAATATATAATCAACTTTTAAGCCTTGCTAAAAAGGAAATTAATTCACTTCTCCAATCTAGTTGTCTACAAATAACTATTCTTTCATATTATCAAGTGGGAGTTTATAGTTGTAATTTCCTTAGTCTTATTCTTTTGGCTTAATTTGTCATATTCCAAAAAAGTAGAACTGAGGTATTCCAGTATTAATATTTTATTATTAAAATCATTGCATTATGTGCAGCTATTTTTCTTGTATTTTTATTAGTTTCTTGGATTTTATGGTATGGATAAATTGAGAATTGTTAATTACCAGTTAATCTTTTTTCATTTCTTCATTACATAATACATACACATACATGCATATAAATGTTTTCAATTTTGAATAGTACTTTATCAAATACTATCACTAAATTTTCTGTTTTTTTTTTAATTCTTGCAGAATATATTTGAATTCACACTTCTAATTTTATGCTAGTCATAATATTTTCATAAATTGCATTTTTAAGTTAATGGATATATATGTATAATATTTCAAATTCATTATATTCCTCTTTTTTCTTTTAATTGGACAATGTATTTATGCCTTTCACATTTATTTTTCTAATTTTCTTTATTTTTTAAGAGAGTTCTTAATTTTACCAAGTAAAATCTACCTTAATCTTCTACGTATTTTTCAACTATATGAAAGAGTTAATGAAAAGTTTATACATTTAAAAAAATTCTTATAATTTACTGAAATTGAACCCCCTTATGTACATATATAAGTTTATAAAGTATATACATGCATATATATGCATAATATGCCCAGATATATATGTATATATGTTTATTTTTCCCCTTCCTAATTTATTCACTCTCACCTGTGTTAATTTTTTAATTGCTAAGTAAGCATATAATTTAATGCTTGTTAACTCTCTGTGCTAGTCTTAATACATATTTATAATCACATCCTAATGTGATTGCTTCTATTCCAGTTAGGAAATAGTGTAACATGCTTAAATCATCTTTATGTAAATATTGAGAACATAATATAACAAGGAGTGGGCTGAAAGTATGTTTTTTATGAACTTGTTTCATCAATTTGAAAATATATAATGTTTACAAAGGATGGCCTTAGTTGTCAATTTTTCATATTTTTTGTTTAATATATGTTCTTTATTTTCAAATAACATGAATGATCTTAATGGGTAAGTGATTTCTATAACCGATTCTATGAAGTTTTTTTAACTTTGAAACTTTTTATTGTTTTTTCATTTTCCTTCATTTCAAAAATGCAATAATATTCTAGAGAACTTTAAATTCCATTTTTACTTCCTTCCTCAGCAATTAGATAAATCTATTTTGTTGTGTGTTTATAATTCTGTTATTTAAAACTATATATCCTAGAGAAGCAGAATTTTTTCCAACCTAGAGATTCTATCTATTTGTTGATGGTAGTCTACCTCATTTTGTTCACACTGGAAATCTTTAATTCTTCTAATTACATCTTTGATTATAGTTTTTACATTTTGTATATTTTCATTATCTCCAGGGATCTCAACTAATTTCACTTCTGAATTGTTTTTTTTTTGAAATTTCAAATGTATTGTTTTGCCATAAATAGTTATTAACTCCTTTTAAAGTTTTATTCCCAGAAAAGCCTCTTTAATTGTTGCTATTACATTTTTACTCCATTTATGTTATTATTTGAAGCACCCTTTGATGTATTGTGCATTGTGCATTGCTTTGGGATTTTCTTAATTAGAGCCTTTCTATCTCCTATATCAACATTTATGTATATATTTATGAAATGAGCATTCTGTTTAATTCCTACACAAAATTCTACTCTGATGCTATGGAATGAGGAGGAGATGACCTTGAATTATTTAAAGTTGTATCAGTGGAGTTCAAGTTCTCACAGTTTCTATTATGTTAGAAAGTCTCTGAACATAATCTCAGCAACTGATTCATGTCTACATTCTGAGGATCATCATAAATTTATCATTAGCATCTGAGCCTCTTGGTGATTATTTTTCCATGGCAACACTTTTTTTTTTTATTTTTTAATTTAATTTATTTAATATATTTAGTTTTCAGCATTGATTTTCACAAGAGTTTGAATTACAAACTTTCTCCCCATTACTACCCTCCCCCCACTCCAAGATGGCATATATTCTGGTTGCCCTGTTCACCAGTCAGCCCTCCCTTCTGTCATCCAACTCCCCTCCCATCCCCTTTTCCTTTCCTTTCTTATAAGGCAAGATAAATTTCTATGCCTCATTGCCTGTGTATCTTATTTTCTAGTTGCATGCAAAAACTTTTTTTGTTGTTGTTTTTGAACATCTGTTTTTAAAACTTTGAGTTCCAAATTCTCTTCCCTCTTCCCTTCCCACCCACCCTCCCTAAGAATTCAAGCAATTCAACATAGGACACATGTGTATCATTATGTATAAACCTTCCACAATACTCATGTTGTGAAAGACTAACTATATTTTGCTCCTTCCTAACCTATTCCCCTTTATCCAATTTTCTCCCTTGACCCTGTCCCTTTCTGAAAATGTTTGTTTTTGATTACCTCCTCCCCAATCTGCCCTCCCTTCTATCATCCCCCCTTTTTTTATCTTCTTCCTCCTTCTTTC